>NW_019379645.1:379120-449336 GCF_000648655.2 Copidosoma floridanum
GATCAATGATTCCTGGTTGAATGCTTAGAGTCGAGAGGGTAATATAGGGTCGTCGGTCACCGGGTTTTCCAGCCTTGCGAAGAACAACTCTGTACACTGAAAGAAGTGCACAGCTCATAGCAGCATGCCACGCCATCTATCTTAAGGTGATATCACGTCACAGCCACGCAAACTGCTTAGCAGACTCTAGGAGTATGACATGCACTCTTACAGCTAATGGGAAAAAAGCAGCTTTGAGAAGAGTGACGATCATTGCTATTGTTCATTCTATATGATATTATTATAATTATAGTCATGCTTCCGCCCTTGCTGATCGTATTATTGTATCTGTGGTAAGGTTTTATTGTAACGTGCGTCTACTTCCTTTTTCTCATACTACTTTATTGGAAGTATTGACTAAATATTAAATTACTTTAAACTTGCTATCCCAAGTTGATCAAATCAAATTTTTTTCATTTATTTATTTTTTTTATTTTACTGAGGTATCACATATAAATCTTTTATACAATAGAAAAAACGTCGTATCGAACTATATACAGTGCTCACATTGTAAAACGTTGCTGAAAACTTGTTTTTTAGGTTATCATTCGATTTTTTTTAAATTTAATAATGGTGCATATGTTTTATAAAATAAATAAATACATTAATTACCTGCTGAATGTCACTTCTTTAGTATCTCAAATGGTAGTACGATTCGCAACTCAGTTTCAAGATCTGTTGATTCATACCTTTTTCCATTTTAACTCTAAATAATAAACTCACAAAACTAGCGTTTACTTGTGTTTATTCTAAACTTATATTAGCCATAAACATATTCCCCACCTTCGTAAAATTAAAAAAAAGAAAAAAAACCAATATGAAACCGACTTTGGATAGTAAGTTTAAAGTAATTTCATATTTTGTCAATACTTTCAATTAAGTAGTATGAGAAAAAGGAAGTAGACGCACGTTACAATAAAACCTTACCACAGATACAATAATACGATCAGCAAGTGCGGAAGCACGACTGCTATATCATATAGAATGGACAATAGCAATGATTGTCACTCTTCTCAAAGCTGCTTTTTTCCCATATAAAAATTTCCTATATAAAAATAGAAGTCATAAAAAAAATTATCTTTACGATCGTCAAAAATATGTGTTTCGTAACATTTACAGTAGAATAAGACATGTGAAAATGAAAAGGTTCAGAAAATTTTCGATTAAAACGTGTAACTTATCTGCTTGAAAAAAAAAGAAAATTCTCGCTGGTGCAAAAAATACAAGTCACACAGATGCGAATCAGAACGAGTCCCAACTACCAAAAATGTGATTTTCATCGTGAAATGTATGCGTTTTGGAAAATTTTAAGTTAATTTAAAGGGTGCTGAAATACATTTTATTCTATTTTTTTGCCAAAAGTGTGAATTTTTTTATACTTATTTTAGAGGAGAAATTGCAACATTTCCTCATTTTTAAGTATTGCATTTACTGCCCATAGAAAATTATTTTGCCGTCCTCCGTGTTGTTGACACTCCCATGTTTAGCTTGGGGGAAATTTCCACGCAAATGACGTTAAAATACTTTTCTAAGAAGCAGAAGTGCGATTTGTAACAGTAAGGTCAATAATAACTAGTCCCTTACACTTTCTTCAGTAGTGGCAAAATATACTATTTTTCTTTCGAACTTTAAAAAATAGATTATTTCATTGGAGCGAAAAAACTACAAGCTTAACTAAAGTTCCAACTACTAAAATTATGAGTTCTTACTGCGAAATTTTTTGCTGTTTAAGGATTTAATGTTGATTGAAATGGTTTAAGAAGTAATGCTTTCTTGCATTTAACAGTTACAAGTATCGTTGATGCGAAAAAAACAACAGTCCCCACAGCGTAAAAAAATACGGAGTTCCGATATCAGAAAAAAAAAGTTCCGACCGCGAAAGATCAAGATTTCCATAGCGAATTTTGTGCATTTCGAGAAATTCAACGTTGAATAATACGGTCGATATACAAAAAATTTTTTTCCCACTTTGTGAATTGCAAGCATGATAAACAAAGTTTAAATGTTTATAAAACGCAATGTGCGTTTACAGTCATTAAGAGTAGATTATAAGTATTGAAAAATAAAATTATTTTTGTTTCCACTCTGAAAGATTTATAAGTTTCATAATCACATAAAATATAAGTTCCACGAGTTCGAAAAATTATAAGTACCACATGTGCAGAGTTTAAAGTTTTGGTAAAAAGGTCAGAACTTTCATAACACAAAATATGTATTTATAAATTTTATAAGTCGCTTATGAATACTAAAGGGGGTATTTTTTGGGGATTTCATTCTGAATAATATAAAAATTTTACAACCGCAAAAAAGTACAAGTACCACGAGTGCAGTCCTGATAAAAAGATAATCACTTTAATATAATGCAGAATATGCATTTTAAGGCATATGAAATCTACTGTGAATTCTTTAAAAGGTTGTTTTTTAAGGTTTTGCTGAAAAAAAAATTGACAAGTTTCGCAATCAAGATAAAGTCTCGCAAGGGCAATAAATCATAAAACCTAATATAAAAATTTAAACTTTTAATCATACGCAGTTTGCATTTTAAAGAAAGTTGTAATTTTCAAAGTGCCAAAAAAAAACTCTTTTCAAAAGTTTTAATCCACTTAAAACTCCGCAGAAAAAATACTTTTCACGGTAAAAATTTGGGATTGTNTGACCTTGTGTTTAAAATTTAATTTTTATCACCTATTAAACGGCGTAGAAAGCCACCGCTAAAAAAGATCAGCTGATTTCAGATGCCAAATCGTCAGCATATTTTTTGATTGCGAAAAAATCTAAGACCCATCAGTGCGAAAAATACAAGTCTCAAAGAAAAAAATTTTTTTTGCTAGTATCACAACTTTATATATTCTGAGACTTACAGTAGAATGGAGGGGGGAAAATTGAGATGAGATTAAGAAAATTTTCAACAGCAAAAATTACAATTTCTGAGCGCTGACAAAAAGTTATAGTGCCGTAAGTGTCAAAATTTTAGTGTCCAGATGGAAAATTTTTTTTTTTTGCCATCATCAAAACTATATATTCTGGTACATTTACAGTAAAATGAGAGAGGTAAAAACTAGGATATTTTAAAAATTATAAATAGCAAAATTCATAAGTTTCGTGCTCTGATAACAGTTAAGTTAGCTGATTTGTGATGCTTAACAATCAGCAGATTTTTTTGTACATTATTTTATAGTATTGTTACCAACTTACTTATTTGCTTCTTGTTTGATACAAATAAATAATGATTGTTAGTAAAGAAAATTAAAAATAAAAATAAAATAATGTACAAAAAAATCTGCTGATTGTTAAGCATCACAAATCAGCTAACTTAACTGTTATCAGAGCACGAAACTTATGAATTTTGCTATTTATAATTTTTAAAATATCCTAGTTTTTACCTCTCTCATTTTACTGTAAATGTACCAGAATATATAGTTTTGATGATGGCAAAAAAAAAAAATTTTCCATCTGGACACTAAAATTTTGACACTTACGGCACTATAACTTTTTGTCAGCGCTCAGAAATTGTAATTTTTGCTGTTGAAAATTTTCTTAATCTCATCTCAATTTTCCCCCCTCCATTCTACTGTAAGTCTCAGAATATATAAAGTTGTGATACTAGCAAAAAAAATTTTTTTCTTTGAGACTTGTATTTTTCGCACTGATGGGTCTTAGATTTTTTCGCAATCAAAAAATATGCTGACGATTTGGCATCTGAAATCAGCTGATCTTTTTTAGCGGTGGCTTTCTACGCCGTTTAATAGGTGATAAAAATTAAATTTTAAACACAAGGTCATTCAAATCGATCGACGACTTTTAGAGTGAGTATGACTGCTTTATAAGATTGTACTCACGGAAAAGCTATATGATTTTAGTAGTTGTTATGCGAGTGATATGTGTGTGTGCGTGAGTGTGTGTATATGTATATATATGCGGTCGAAAATTTCTCTATTCTAACAAAAATAGCTTAGATAATTGATAACAATGCGAACAAGCGAGTTAAGTTCGTCGAAGGGCCATTTCGTGTCAGTAACTACAGTATGGCTGTAAATGTATGGATATATATATGCGGTTGACAATTACTCTCTCATAAATGACGAGATAAAATTATTGTTAACAATACGAATGAACGAGTGAAACTCGTGAAAGTGCCATTGGGTTTGTGATTCTGTATGAGCACGTATATTGTATAGATACACCTACATATTATTTTGTCGCTACTTCACGTATGATGTCGTATGCTTAGATTATTGTTTAAAACGCGATTGATGGTCAATGGCGTCACTTTACTTATATTGATCTGACATAACGAAGTCTTCGTTTAGTTATATATTTTATGGCTGTTGTAAATATGGTTATATTCAACAATTCTAATTTTATTAAAAATGTATGCAATGCTATCTTATCAAAGACTTTTTTAAAGATATTTAAATATTAAGGTCGTTAAACAATTTTGTCAAGTATAAACGTGTCAAAAGAAAAGATACGGTTTAGCGTCACAAATCAATTTGACCTGTGACGGTATGTTTAAAAGTGATTTCTTTTAAAGGAACTAGTAAAAAATTAATTTAATGAGTAGATATTTGGTAGAAATGAAAAAAAAGGAAGAAATCAAATCTTTGCTTACATAATTAACTGTTTCAATAAAATCTTTGTTCATAAACATATTTGAGTAATGAAAATCGAGCAGAATAAAGCTTTTTTTCCTTACAGACGAATATTATTCTCGCCAATTTCACGAAAAAAAAAGAAATTATAACAAATACGATTTGCATGTTTTTTAAGCAGGATAACTAAGGCTCACATGATTAAAAAATCAAAGTACTACGCTGTAGACTTCTTTTAATATTATATTTATAACAACTAAAATATGATCAGTTATCGTTTCTAAACGATATTCGTGTATAGTAAATTTTTTGACAACTATCGTGAATCCACAACATATAAGATTACAACATTTTTTCAACGATTTTTATAAAGAATAGTCTTTCATTCTGATATAAATTAATTTTATTAAGAACCACCGTGTTCATCATAAGAAATCCACTTTTCTACGTATGAACATATCATTTTGTGATTAATGATCTTCTATAATTTAATTACTATTACTACTCTTTTATTGCTGTTTATGAATGCTGGTAAATAATTTTTACTAAAACACACAGGTTAATTATAATGTACGCTAACCACCTTGGAAAATGTGTCACCTTGCCTGAATACGATGCACGTTACTTGCTGAATGCGCAGCTACCTCGGAATACATACACTCGTCCTGTCAAACAAAAATTCATGTGCAAAATTTTCAAGTGCGAGAATTTTTATATTTATTGAAAAATGAATGTATAAATTACCTTAAACACCTCGGGATAGTGTTGCCTCAGCATGAGTAATGATTGTCGACTTTCCTTATGAAAAACTGGATTGGCCAGCTGTTGAGTGCATTTTAAAACATCTCTGCAATAAGTATTAATAACAGTTAGCTTACAGTAAATTTTCAGAGATTTAAAAGCTTTATTTTTATTGAAACAAAAAAAAACTCACTTGCGAGGCTTGTCGAGGAACTTGTGCAGGAAATCTTGGATGTAAAACTTTCAGTTACATTTAGCTTAGTAAACGTGGCAGTGACAGCTTCTTCCAAACTGGCGTGTCCTCCATCTTCCAGAACGATGGCTGGTATCGGTGACGCACAACGCTCAGAGTCACTCGCTACCTGAGGTTTTTCTACTTGGAAGAGTTGATTCACATACCTCAAATTTTCGTGCAAGAGCGAAACTTGGCCTAAATGGATTTCCTGGAATAGAAATGATCATTTAGGAACAAACCATCATCTCATGCAATTCTGTTAAATAAAAATCTCACCTAAGTTAATCTGGTTTTGTCAATCTGACGATTTTTATCTGATGTTTTGTCAAAAAGCACATCGGATGCAGTGGCATATGGGAATATCTGAGTAAGTTTCCGCGGCAAGGCAATACCTACGTAACGCTCGTTACCATCGTTACTACTATCTTGAGACAAATTCGATGATGCAGACATTGTCGTTATACTTATAGATCGGATGAAATGGAGTCGATGGAATGATAGGTTCGTTCTAACTGCTCACTGACTTGTACTCTACTAAACTTTGCAGGGAAAGACGATCTTCTTGGCTATGCACATGCTACGATGTTGGCCTGTGATACCGCTGCAGGTTCCTGAGCTTTGCCAAGCCTTCTACATCTTGTTGGCTAAAACTCTGCCAACTGGGTATATGACTAGGAGTATCACCTTTGTCAGGCAAATACAGTCTTCATGACTCATAGTCCGTAGCAGCACTCTCCGATTCATTTCTCTGCCTTCTTATTACAGTCAACACATCAGGCAGCTCGGGTCTGCTGTCGCTCAAACTTCTCTGATGTCAAGGTTGCTACCCTAATATCCACTGCTGATACTGGTGCTGTTGTTATTACTGCTGCAGCAAACTCGACGACGGTTTGACGGGTGACGGAAAGTTGGGAATTGATGCGGGATGTTGAACGTGGAGATCCACTGCAAGATCATGCAGGTTGCATAGCTGCTCAACGCCAATTGCTGACGTACATACCAGCGTGTCCCAGCGCCCACAGAGCAGCTTTCATTTTATTTAGTCTTGCTGTAAATGAAGATAAAATAATAAATGTAAACAAGCATTTTAGCTTGTTTGATATTTTAAAGTATTTTATTTAATTAAATCAAACTATCTTAGAGTACCAAAATTACTGTCTTCACGCGAATCCGGCTCGCTTCTCCAGCTTCTCTCAGGCGTCGTTCTTGAGTGATCTTGGCTAAGCTTTCTATTGACCTCTTGACCATAATCACCCAATGGTCCATGTCCCTCTTTCTCGAATGCAACAAAATCCTCAGGAAGCGTGTTGCATACAGTCTCGTGCTCTCTGACGACACGTCGTTCGCCACCTTAGCCAACTCTCGTCTGCTCTTGCTTTCCCGCAAGTAATTCAGAGATGAGACAACAAGCTCAACGTAAGACTGATGTTTGGTAGATACAGCCAAATCTTGCAGCTTGTCAAAGAGTTGATAACTGTATAGTACCTCCACACCACCGGCCGAGTGGCTCAGTTGACTGATAAATAGGAAATACTTTTGACAGCAGGTGATGGTAACACTACGTGGCAAGAACAGTACATTGTGCGCTGAGTTCGACATCCAAAGCGTCATTATATTTTTGGCCACGTCGTTTATTGGCTTGTTTAAGTAACGCTCACCCTTGAGCTTGTGCATCTCAAGCAACAGGTTGATCACTTCGCAGCCAGCTAATGTTATTTTAGTCTTAATACTAAAAGAAAAGAAAAAGAAAGTTCTTAACCCTTGTTGACTCGTTAATGGTATTTAAATAACAAAGTAACCCTTAATTTACCTCTCCATGTGGAATCATCAGGGACAATGATAAAGTGTCGCTGGATAGTATTTGGTTTGGATGAGACAGTTTTTAAGGTGAGATCTGGAGGGGAAAAATTGTTAGGAACTGTCACTGGCTGTACTGCAGTGATCGTTATGCGATAAACAGATCGTTTATCTATATTTGTTACATAAGCTTAAATACTGTAAATGAAAGAAGAAAATCGATTTCCAACAATAGCTTCAACTTTAATCATTTATAGAATATTGACGTTTTTACCTTGTGTAATGAACACCTTCTGGCAGTGAACCAGCATCTATTCTAATGCCAAGGGGTCTTTTGACAAGTGCATTAATTCAATGCGAGTTGGAAAATGAACCCAAGTCACATTGCTTACCAGAGTAATTTATTATTAAAATCGATTTTCAAGGAGGCATCTGCGACTAGAAGCAATAATCATTCTTGTAATTTAACAAAGCTTATCTAAACACTTGGATGTAATATTGCAAGTGTCTTTAAACATACTAACATTGCCATTATTCAAAAACAATGCAATACCACTCTCCTGGAGTGCATACCTGTGGACGAGAGTGATGCGAAAGTGACATGTCAATTAATAAGCTAAATTACTTTAAAATAGAAACAAACACAAAATACGCACCTGATGCATGTGTTTTCAATAAAAATTTGTTCCATGAGGTCAGATAAATTTAGTTAGGCACCGCACTTTATTTTAAAAAATAATTAAAAAGTTGACTCTATGGCAGCTGAACGTGAACCAAACGTAAAATTTTCTGTTCAGCTTTATTACAAAATTTATTTATAATAACCTAATCAATGTTGTACATATTCTCAATAGTATCTGAAGTCATGTACCTTCTCAGAAACATTTCGCAATAGCATTGATGGAGGTCAGCTTAATCAATGAATTCACCTCTGGCAGTGTCATTACTTCATACTTTGATGTGATCCCTGACAGTGTCAACTTGTCAGCCTTGAAGAGTAAGATTGTTTCTGGCCACGTTGATGCTATCTAGCAGACTGGCAGCGGGATTACTGTTATTGTAAACAGCTCATGCGGAGTAACAAATATATCTTTACATCTCGATGAAATTTCGTCAGTTGAAGCTGGAGCTTGCTCTTAGTGTTCAGTCTACACATGATTTTTATCACTTTTTTTTCAGGATTCTTCTTTCTTGAATGTGAAAACCAAACATCCTATGCTCATGTCTGTTGAACATGGAGTAGAAAATGTTAAACCTGCACTGGGAAAAATTAACTTAGCTGAGAACAACTAACAACAAACAAAACCTTCCTGAATGCCTTATACAACTTAATCTTTATTAGCGGCAATTCAGCCAAAACCCAAGACAAAATATATGTATTTGCCTCACTTTAAAATGTATGAACTATAGAACAAGACTACATCTTTACCGTCTAAACAATGATACATGCATCTGACAGTATCACAGTATACACATCAACATACGCACATTTCGTCTGCTAGAACGCTAGGGACTTTTCTGTGGGCTCGGTCCCGGGCATGTCTGACCGAACTGTGCTTACTCCACTTGAGAAACTAGGGCCTGCACTTTAGTGTACGTGACTGCTTTGGGCTTACCCTGGGGGTGGCGCTGGCAAGCGCTCGGGGCCAAAATCTAAGGACTGAAGACCAACACTGCTCGATCGCGCTTGTATATGAATTGTGCGAGAATTTTGCCGCTTGACGGGAGCGAATATCAGGGGCTTGGCCACCTGGCGAGTAGAGCCTGAAGCGCGAGAGATGTGAGACGCCACATGATTACATACATAAATAGTATACCAAGAATTCTTTCGAATTTGAATTTCCGTGCCTACTGTCTGTTGAAAAAATCATACGATTTTTAATTTAAATTCTTGCGCGAAGTAGTTCTCGGTGGGATCCAGTCAGCGGCGCTATGTGCGATCAAGCATGAACTGTGAGCGTGGAATAATGCTCAGACCAACGCTGATACGCAGTCTTTGCATGGGCATTCGTTCGTGCCCTCGCGACTGACGAGATTGAGAGTATTTTATCTTAATTTTTTTATGTACAATTTCTTATGTCGCGAGTGCACCTAAAAATGCTCACTAAAAAAAGTGCCTAACGCGCCATAAGTTCAAGTTTTCATTTTTGCCTGCACTCCCGGAGTGCTACTTGTACTTGGTTTTTTTTATTAAATATTTGAAAAAAACGTAATACATTATTTGTCCACATATAGAAGTTTTTAATGTTACAAAAGTCTTTGTATTGCTTTTGTATGGTAGTCAAAATAAAAATGATGTGAAAAAAATATTATCTGACTACGAAAAAGATAAAAAATGTAATTTTTTTTTTTCTTAGCACACATTTCTTATAATATTAACAAATTCGTTTGTTTCATCTATATATTTTCAAAAGTAACATCACCAACAGTTAATTTCTAATTTGGCAAAATATCAAAAGTGTACGGACAGACTTAATTTTTTTTAATAACTAATTTGTTAATGTTTCAGAAACACAGCTAATTTGAAAACCAGATAAAAATAAAATTTCAGTTTTTTTTTTTAAATCAGGTTGCGTATTACAATTTTTCATAATTACGGCTATGCCAGCAAAATACTTTCACGTAAATTGCTTAGAGATAATGATCAAATGATCAATAGTAAGAAGATAGGTTTTAACAAATAGTTTGTAGTGTAGAAATTATTCTTTTGACAGCTACAGAACGGTGATTTTCTGAGACGTCAAAATGTGAAATGATTTAAAAAAAAAAAAAAACGCTTATCAGTTATATGCTCGTTTTGTAAAAAAATAAATCGAATTATTATGCTTTAAGTTTTTGGTCATCAACCTTGCTGCTCTAGGTAGCATGTAAAAATCTGGCTGACTATTTAAGTCAAAACTGTGTAGAATGGTATTAAAAATGGTAAAAAATCGTAGTATTACGTTACTTTTACTGCAATTCTATTGAACTACTTCATTCAAACGTATCTCATTGTTTCAAGTCTGCATAACTTTACTGTTCAAGAAAAGAATAGTCCCATCGCTTATTTGTAAAATCATTAATGGTCGCCATAATGTTTTCGTTTCAAACTTCGTGAGCAGTAATAGCAAGTAGTTTAAAAGATTTTTATCATGTGTTCGTGTTAAGGGTAGTTACAAAGCCTAATATATGTTACATTTTTAATAAGGTCGCGATATTCTAGGTACGTTTTTATTCCAATTTCATTAACTAATACTTCTTATAAATTACCTTAGTATAGTGTTGCGCCAGATTTGCTACTTCACTAAACGAAACATCAAGAAATTATAATTATTTTTCAGACTGGAATTCATTATAAAACCAAAAACTCTATAGATCTGTTAAATATAATCATGATACAACTAAGCAATTCATAGTTGCGAGCGTGCAATGCATATACTTTAAACTGTGACGAAGGTATTTTGGTAGTATCATGGTCTCGAATCTGAAGTTATTAACTCAAGGTGTATATGTCTATCGAATGGCTTGTTTAAAAAAAAATAATTGAAAGTCATACAATAAATTATTTCAAAGTCCACAGGCAACAACCGTTCTTTTAAAAGTTAAGGTTGTTCTGTCACCAAGCCGCCAAAAACGGCTGCTCAGTCGCACGAAAACTTGCACTTCGTCTTCAACTCGCCATAACTCTGAGAGTTGTGGATGAATTGAGCTGAAAAAAATTAGAGACATTTCTCAAGTCATCTTCTTACTTGCAGTTTGTGTCCAAAATCGATTGAAGCTTTTGTTTACTTGGAAAAAATTCTAACCTAAAAAGTTGCGGAACACGAAGCTTTGGGCGACAAAAGTGAGTGATGAATTCTTGAAATTCGAATTTTTTTCTGTACGATATTGTTAATTTATGTTTTAAGAAGGTGCAGTTAAAACTTTAGGTCTAAATATTAAGAAGAAAAAAATTGAAAAGCAGTTTACTGAAATACAACGGCCGAACGATCTGAACTTTTTAAATTTAAAATCGCTTCTAAATCAAATGAACTTTATAATTACCAAGTTTTATCAAGTTATTATTAGTACGTCTACGTGTATTTTAAGAAACAATGGTTAAAAGTATAACGTGCCATTTATTTTCTCATAAGCCGTATATTTTTGCACTTTGTTATTTAAAATTCACGTAGACGTACTAATGATAACTTTATGAAACTTGGTATACGGAAATTTTTTTTTATTTAAAAGCGATTTAGAGTTTAAAAACTTCTGGTTGTTTGGCCAGTTTATTTTTATTAACAAAAATGTGCAAAAAAACATGAGTCATGGCACGACACCATTTTAGTAAACCACTTCTCAAATTTTTTCTGCTTAACATTTAGACCTAAAATTCTAACTGCACCTTCTTACACATAAAGTAATAATATCATATAAAAAAAAATACGAATTTCGAGAATTCATAACTCACTTTTGTCGGCCGAAGCTTCGTGTTCTGCAACTTTTTAGGTAAGAATATTTTCCGAGTAAACAAAAGCTTTAATCGATTTTGGACACGAACTGTTAGTAAGAAGATGACTCGAGAAATGCCTCTAATTTGTTTCAGCTTAATTTATCCACAACTCTCAGACTTATTGCGAGTTGAAGGCAAAGTGCACGTTCTTGTGTGACAAAGCGGCCATTTTCGGCGGCTTGGTGACAGATCAATCTTAAAATGTAAACTCTTGCTATACAATTTGCTGCTACGTTTTATTATAATCACCATGCAATATAGAAATGACAGAATAAAATTGTATCAAAAATGGTCATTTGCATTAGATCTTGTGAGTTACAAACAAAATTATTTGTGGACGTGAATTTAAAAGGTCACAAGAATGTCTTTTTAAACATTAAAAGCAGAAAATGTTCTGCTAGTGAGTATTTAAGTGATATTTAAAACATCCGAGTTATCTTACTGTAAGGCTCACAAAGAGGAGATTGCGGATTATTCTTTGCAGTTCGAGTATATCTTATAAGATTTACATATCCATACATTTGAGAATAATTTTTTATCGCATAAAATTTCAGAGTTCTTGCAGAGTTTTGATAGTTTTCTTTTAAACACGAAATTGTTTTTGTTCTTAAGAAGTAAAATCATGAGACAAACAATTATGAAGGTAAAAGAAATAAACATTTATTTTCATAAGTTAACTTTTAAAAATGCTGCTACATTTTGTGTTTTTTATGAATCTTTACATAAATAACACTATTGTGATATAATATATTATAATATCAGTCATGAGGAACCCTTAAAATATTTATTAGAATTAAATCTTTCAAGTAACAAAGAAAATTTTTTGTTCTTATATAAGAATTTTGAAGGTCGCGGAAATATTTTATTCGCATTTTATGTTATTTACTATTGAAGTTCTATTAAAAAACATCTTGTCTGTCTAACTATGAATCTAAGAATAAAAAGGAAAATAACATTATTTGCTAGTTTTGAGTACATTATATAATATGCATAAATTTAAGGGCATACTTTAAAACTCGTAAAATGTCTGATTCCCTTTACAGTTTAAATAATTTTTTAAACAGCAATGTAATTTAGTATAAGAAAAACAGCTTGCTTGCAAAATTACTACGATCATTCGTTCTGAATTTTAAGTAGCTCAGTTTGCAAGCAAGCTCTGTATTGATGTAAAGGCCATCAATAAAACTTCTCGCAGTAACTGCTCGTATTACTAGAGACAATATAGACATAATTAGACAGGATTCTACAAAAAAAAAAAAAAATCTGCTTATTACGTAAAACGTTTGTAAATAACTTGTTAATTGAATGTATATCTGAAGAGGTGTGAGTAAAGGGGGTGTGTGAAATAAAAACGAGTATTTTATAGAAAGATAAAAAGTTTATTTAATTTAACTGCCGACCAACGTGAAATACAACTGACTTGATACACTTTACAGACTTACTACTGACAAAACTGACAGAGACAATAGAGAGAGCTGACGAGAGGTGTAGAAAGCATGGTAGCTTACACTGTACTGACTATAGGTCCCGCGAGTATCACCTTGCCTGTGGCGCTGTCTTAAACACTATATATACTGCCTATTGAAAAGTCGTACATGCCAACACTTCCTCCCGACTTAAGATAGCTAAGTATATTAAAAAAAAATTATAATTCAAAATAGATACAAAGAACAATTTTTTTTTTTTTTTTTTTTTCATAAAATAAATAAATAAATGTGTGTTCTTGACTCGGCTCCACGGCTCTGGGAATGCACCCAAGTAGTCCATGAGTTGCTCCATGGCTCCTTTATCGCTTATCTAAAACAGAGACTACTTATTAGTTACCAGTCAGAGTCGCAGAAGCTGTTCACGATTCTGCTAGCAAATTTTTAATGGAGCTGGATCGGTAGAGGTTTTGTGAATATATCGGCCATCTGTTCTTTAGTATTTAGCCATCTGACGTTAACTCTACCATAATTTACACATTCTTTAACACAATGCTCATAAAATTCTGTCATAAGTCTTAATTTACCACTGCCTATAATTTCAGCATTTTGCTTATCTGCCTTATTGTCGCACCATAGATCTGCCGGACACAAAATATTATTCAGTATGATTTTGATCGAATTATCAACTGCCATCAGTTCTCTACATGCTTGACTAAGTGACACATACTCTGCCTGACATGTTGACAAAGACACATACGTTTGTTTGTAAGTTTTCTATGCCACTGAGTCTCCAAAGATTTGAATCACGTAACCTCTTGTAGTTGGAGACCCTCTACAGTCACCAAAACTGGCATCGTAGAATGCTTTCAGCCCTTGCTGCATTCCACAATATCTTAGACCATAAGATTTGTTCCCCGCCAGATACCGAAACACTCTTTTAACCATATTCCAGTCTTCGTTAGTCGGACTTATTTGATGCCTGCTCAGCACATTTACTGCATAGCTTATATCCGAACGTACAGTATTGGCAGCATATAATAAGCTCCCAACAGCCTCCCGGTAGGGAACGCTTTCAGTTGATCTGAACTCATTCAAGTCAATCTACCTTTCTGAATGCTCTCTTTGATTTTTTTGTTGATTTAACACGTGACCTGTGACCATAGGAGTTTTCACTGGCTTAGAATCATCAAACCCAGAATTTTTAAGTATCTTATTTATGTAATTGGTCTGAGTTAAAGTTGGAACTTGGTTTTCTCTGTCTCTTCTGACTTTGATGCCTAAAAACGATTTAACTCCTTCTAGGTCAGTCATTTCAAACTCACTTTGCAGTCTTTCCTTCACAGACTTCAATTTGCCAGTATCATTACTTGCTATATGCATGTCATCAACATAGAGAACCAAAATCAGAATTTTATCTGCCTCATGCCAAGTAAATAGGCAAGGTTCCAAGATATGAGATCTTAGACCTATTTTCGTTGCAGCCTCCAAGAATCTTTAATGCCATTTTTTCGGACTGACTTTAAGGCCGCAGAGGGCTCTCTGAAGCTTGCACACCTTGATCTGTTTTTCCAGATTGGAACAGACCAAACCTTCTGGTAACTCCATATATATCTCGTCGTTAAGAGTACCGTTTAAAAATGCCATTTTAACGTCAAGCTGACATGTATCCAAATTTAATTTATTGATTACAGCCAAAGCAGTTCTTATTTAAGTCAGTCTTGACACCGGGGCGTAAGTCCCCGTAAGATCATACTTATTTTTATCTTTAAAACCCCGTATCACCAGCCGTGCTTTGTGTTTCTCACATCCTTGAGCATCAACCTTTTTCTTAAAAACCCATCGGGAATCGATGATATTCGAACGTTTACCATTTACTAGTCCTGTAGGTCTGCTTACCAACTTCCAGACTTGATTCTTTGCCATTGAGTCAAGCTCTTTTTGGATGGCTTGATTCCAGCCTTCTTTATTCACAGCCTTCATTGCTTATTTATATGGAGCTGGATCTTTATTTATTTCTGCCAGCAAAGAGTGGTAAACTAGATTTTCCGCATAAATGGTATTATCTCCTGACGTTCCAGTATCACCGTTCTTAAAAATTAGGTTTTTTGTTACTTCTTCCCCGAGAGCTAAGCCCGCAAAGCTGACGTCTTTTACACGACTTTCTTGGACCAAGTTGGCCTCCATTGTTTCTATCAGTCTTTTCGGCCTTCCTCATTTCTGTTGTACCACCGGGGGCGCTTCCTCCGATGACACTATTTCTTCTCTTTCCTTTTTGAATTTTGAAAACCACTCGTCTAATTTAATATCTACAGTCACATTTTTCCAGTTTTTAATTGAATTTTTACCACAAACGTCTCCATACACAAAACGCTTGTTAAATCTGACGTCCCAACTTTCATAAAACTTTCCTTCGTCCGGACAAAGCAGACGAAACCCTGTCAGCGTGTATCCTACCATAACTGCTCGTTTCCCTTTTGCTTGGATTTTAGTTTCAGTGTTTCTCTGAACTCTCAAGTACGCGATGCAGCCGAATCTTTTCATCTGACTTAGGTCTGTCATTTTATTTGGAGCCAGCTTCATCAAAAGGATTTCCATGTTATTTGAGCAATGCGAAGTACGATTGTACGCCAATACAGCTGCATTTAGTGCCAAGTCCCACATGTTTTCCGGGAGTCCTGAATCACATATCAGAGCTCGGACTATCATTTAAATTGTTTTGTTCAGCTTTTCTGACGTACCATTATGTTCAGGGGTATCCGAATAACTCAGTTGGAGTTCAGCTCCAAGGTCATTTAATATTTTTCGCATGGAGCCTCCCGTGTACTCGGTACCCTGATTAGACCTTAGATAACACACTTTAGCTTCAAACTCGAGAAGATTTCTTCAGCCTTTTACAAAATTATCTAAACATTCACCCGTATCACTTTTGTTTTTCATTGGGTAAGCGATTGCAAACTTGGAATAATCATTAATAAATACTGAAATAAATCTGTATCTTTTTGGGTAAGAGGGCGGACTAATAATTCCTATTGTATCTGAGTGAATTATTTGCAGGGGTTGGGATGCTCGTTTGCGTACCGAAGGGAAAGGCAGTTTTTGGGATTTTGTGCTTAAACATATCACAAATCTTAATCACATCATCAAATACGGCTTCTTTCAGACTTTTAACTTCCAGATAGTTTTTTTGCAGTTCCCTTAGATACCCCAACGAAGCATGACAATGTCTGACATGCCACAGCATGGCCCCGTTGTTATCTTTAAATTTTTTATAATTTTCGCTAAACGGACTTTGAATGTCTTTTATTTCTTCGGTCAGGACTTTTCTGACTTCATAAAATTTTCTGTCATTTATTAAAAATACATCTTCAAAATTGTCATTATTTAACTTACCGACCGAGTTCTCNTTGAAGTAAGAAAATGACTTTATCAAACACTTCGTTAAATGAGTCCTATTTCAGGGAGTAATAATTTACTCTAACACGATTTTTAAAAATATTTACATAATGAGTTATCTTTCCGGTTTTCGTCATAAACATATAGAGGTGTGAGTAAAGTGGGTGCATAAAATAAAAACGAGTATTTTATAGAAAGACAAAACGTTTATTTAATTTAACTGCCAACCGTCCAACTTATTATTTAATTTTATATCTGCAGTTTGATTTTCCGGAATAGTGGGTGCTTTTGACTCAGCCGTCAAGAGTTTTATTTTTTTGTTGTCTGACTTAACAAATTCAGCCATCTAATAGGGTTTCTCATATATTCCCGATATCCATACATTTTCAGTATAAGGATCGAGAATACTAATCTCCTTGTCATCTAAATAGATCCACAAGCCCATATCAGCAAATTTCCGTAGCGACAATAAATTCCCGATCAAGTCGCGAGCACACACCACTCCCTTCAACTCAACGTCGTTATTGCAATTTTTAAGCAGCAAATTTCCCACTCCCTCTGTTTTCAAGTCTGCGGATGAGTCTGAGTTTGCACATTTTATTTTACCAATTTTGGTTTCTGTCAATATTTGTAAAGAATTTTTCTGACTTTGCAAAGTGATCAGTTGCTTTCGAGTAAGCGACAAATTTAATCTTATTTTCTCCATCCGATTCTGAATTATTTACCCAACCTTTAGAGTTTGGAAACAAAGTATTGTGGGGCTCGATCAACGTCAGAGACTCACCTTTATTTGACCCTGAAGCATTTTTTTTTCATTTGTGTCCCGGCCCTGGTCAGAAACTTTCTGCCTTTTGGAATTTTTTTCGTCCCTGGCGTTGCTAGAGTCCCTTTTCTGCCCAAAGTTTCGGGAATTAGAGCAGCCTCGGCCACTGCCACGGCCACCGCCGCGGCCACCTCGATTTCCTCGACTTCCACGGCCCTGCCTTTTGAAATCCCATGAATTAGACTTATTTTGCTCATCACATCTCGGGCTGCATCTCTTGTGAGCTGGGATGTCATGCACAAACATGCCACACATGTAGCACTTCCTGAGTCCGGTACCTGCCTTCGGACACTTGTCAGCCATATGGTCCCAGTTATTACAGTTGAAGCAGCAGAGGCGGTCCTGGGGCCAAGATGCAGTCAAAGCTGCCCTCGTGGGGCGACCTCCAGTGGCTTTTGCTAGGCTTTCTGACTCAACCTTTAACATGTACGACATGAGGTTTTCATATGTCATACCCTTTCTATCTCTGCTTTGCATTTTAAGCGTGAAGTCTGTCACCTGCACGACAGGTACCGATCCGACTACAGCAGTATAAAAGGCATCTCGCTTTTCTTCTTCAGAAAAGGGACCAGACGTACTTATAGTCTTATAATTTCTGACCAGTTCCTCAAATTTTTCTATGAATGTGGCAACCGGTTCTTCCCCTTTGTAAAATTTAATTTCATGCAATTTTTAACGAATCGCGGCCGTTGTAAGGGGCCCCCCTTCTTAAGTTCTTTCAGACTTTCCAATATTGCAACCAGATCTTGCAGACGAAAAGTTCTTGAATAATATTTTTCCGTTACTGTACTTAATAAAATATCTCTGACTTTTAATTTGTCTTCTTTGATCATGTCTTCGTTAATAAATTCGATAATTGTATATGTGTTGAGTATTACGGCCAAATTTATGTATTTGATTGATGGTTGTCACGAGAAGTTCCGCGCTGCCTTTAGATAAATTTTCATTTTTTGTGTCATTCAAGAACGTTTTCAATTTATCTTCCAAACTCACCCGTGTTCTGTCGTTGCAAGGAGTTGATGACTGCAGGAGTGCCCCGGTTGACGATTGGGCCTCGGATGACTCGACCCTGTTCACCCACTCGCTTAACCGGGACAACCTCTGGTCAAAATTGCGCATGACCAGAATTATCTCCTCCCTTGTTCTCTCCACCTCCTGCCTTTCTTTTTCTGCCTTCCTTGCCCATTCTTTCTCTGCCTTCCTTGCCTCCTCGTTTGCTTTCTTCTGCCTTTCGATCATCTGACTAATCGCGGCCATCATCGAGTTGAACCTAGCCAGCATGATGTTTTCTGAAAAATTTTTATTTTTCTGTTTATCTGCTATATGCAACTTTGTTTTGCTGACGTTTATCCATTTATATTTGTTTTCAATGGTTTGCACTTTCTTTACTTTAAGTTGGGTATTTTCCGGTGTGCGCGACGGGGAATAGGGGCTGCTTCGCGTACCTACAGACTCATTTCCGCCTGATTTCTGCCAAAGATTTTCACTGTCTACATTTGTCTCATCAAAGTTTCGGACTTCTAAAATTTCGGACTTTTTCGCATCTGACATTTTAAACACATCAACCGACTTTTTAAATAACCCGGGTTTATCATGAGCAGGTTCCTCGCTTTCCCCGTCTTCCCTGAATAGATTTTCTGGCAACGTTACTTTGCCTCCCTTTCTACAAAGAAATTCAACGATGTATTTGTAATCGCTACCGATCAGGTAATCTAAAACAAAAGACGGACATTGTTTTCAGGGAGTCAACCAGAAATCGACCGAACGCAAGCCAAATCTAGTCAACGTGGCCCAAAGCGTGTTCTCGTGCTTGAACACAAAGCACGATTGCACGTTGGGCACTCACACAGCCACGCGCGACCAAACACAAGTCTAACGTGACTGTGCGAGTCACACGGAAAATTATTTCGTCTACACACCCTTGGCAGAAATATCCCTTTGCCCGACTCATGCCATTATTCCCCTTTTATCCACCAACAAAATGGCAGCTTGTTGTTGCCCCTCTGACTTGACTTGGGATGAAATTCCCCGACATATTCTCGACAGAGCATTGATAGTTTGCTCGTCTAAAAGAAAATGTAAGCTTTTAAAATATCAGCCTTTTCTAAGTTAATCTGAAAATCGCCTTGAATATTTATTGCCTAGAGTTCAATCAATTAAAAGCACCAGCAAACGACATATATAATTTTCTGCCGACACACATTCAAACTTTCCCAGTTCAGACATTTATATTGTAACACGCACGCAACAGTTGAGGCGACAAGAACAAGAGACGCAAGAAAACACAAAAATAAAACATAAACGGCCTCGTAATATATTTTCAGTCAAAAATCCTCGCGTCAACACGAGAGGGAGAGAGAGAGACCGAACTCTCTCCTCAGCCGCAATCTGTTGTCCCCTTCTCAATCCGCCCCACTCTTGCATGTGCGTGTCGCGCTACAGACGCCACGTGTTTCTTAGAATCTCGCGCATTTCTTGAAATGCAAAAGAAGTCCCCTTTGTTACCTGACGTCGTAGCATCCAACCTAAGCATCACTCGAAAGGACAAAGTGTTGACCTACCGCTGATCTCGGTTCCAGCGTCCAGAGTTGCTCCCCTATCCTCGACCGGCGTCGACAACGCTTGGTCAACAACGAACTTGGCCTGGTCACCAGGGGTCACGCTCTCGGCCACTTTCTCGATCCGACTCTCTTGTCCATCCTTTGCTGTCTCAGCCCTTTTCTCCATCCTTCCTTTTGTCACACTCACCCACAAAAAAAAAAAAAAAAGAAGAGATCACGGGCAGTGGAAGCATGCTGGGCCCATAACTTGAAGAGGTGTGAGTAAAGTGGGTGCATAAAATAAAAACGAGTATTTTATAGAAAGACAAAACGTTTATTTAATTTAACTGCCAACCGACGTAAAATACAACTGACTTGATACAGTTTACAGACTTACTTCTGACAAAACTGACAAAGACAATAAAGAGAGCCAACGAGAGGTGTAGAAGGCACGGTAGCTTACACTGTACTGACTATAGGGCCCGCAAGTATCACCTTACCTGTGGCTCTGTCTTACACAGTATATATACTGCCTATTGAAAATTCGTACATGCCAACAATATCTCTTTAATTCCTAAGTCAAAAAATTTAAATTAGAATACAAGTTAATATACGCAATAATCAAATGTTAATTTTTTAATACAACTTGCCCATTTTAAATTCGTATCGAAACGATTTAATAGTGTATATAACATCCTCAGGTGTTCTTTTGACAAATTAAGTTATCAAATATTCTACAAATTATGCTACAATTTCTCAAAGAACTTATTTAACGGGCTTTTTATACTGGTTTCCATTATTAATACATAAATAAAAAAAGCATAATAATTAGTAAAATTACACAAGCCGTAAAGGTTACAAGATTGTTTTCCGTTATAATTTCGTACCTGAAATTAGTTGACTACTCAAAAGACAAAAAAAAAGTTGTAAATTAGGTACGCGTATAAATAGTTTAGCGTAAATTTGTATGTATGTTAATTCTGCTACGGCCGTGGTCAAGTCAGTACAACAATAAACCTTAAACATCGATTGCAAAAAATGGCTTTTTGGTTTCCTGGCTGTGAAGTTGGCGGCTCAATGTCCCGCTAATCAAAAAATTAAATAATTCATGATTGTGAACGTGCACTGCGGATGTTAAATGCTGTTATCTCTACGTATTGGAACAATGTCTGCTTCAACAACAATAATCATACATAAAACAAGTTTGTATAAAGATATATTCATGTAATAGCAAATAAGGTATGTTTATTAAACTAAAAATTATAGTTGTAAAGTCAGTACAACAATAAACCTGTTCTATAAAATGGTAATTTACGATACCAAATAATTATTCTATATCTTAAGCAACGCGACTTATATAGACAAGAAGTAAAATAGTCATAATAAATAGGAAAAAAGCTTCAACATATTAAAATACGGAGAATTTTTTAGTTCTTTCTAGTAAGCAACCAATTTTATTTGTATAATTTGGGGTTGCGCATGTACACTGCAAATAGTAAATGTTGCCATACATATATTAGAGTGATTTTTTCTTCCGGAGATAACAACTTAGACAGTAAAAAGTCATAAAACGACATGAAACGATAATTCATGAGCAAGCTCATCCACCAGAGGGCAGCAGGACAGGGTACAACCTAGAAAAATAGATATATTATTTAAATCTGGTTTATTGGTTTATCTATCTTGGCGTTTCCCTAATACACTTTTTTTATTGTTACTTGTATGTGAGAGAGCGGGAAATCTTATATTTAAAGGAAAAATGACAAACTGCTGAAAGCAACAATACAATAATTTTTACGAATTTTTTTATGAAACAATGAAAATAAACTATATTCAAATAAGATATCTATGTATACTTGGTTGCAGCTTGTTCTGCTGTCCTCTAGTGGTTAAGCTTGCTCATCATTGATCCTCATACATAGTTAAGCATAAGTTTGTATGTATGTTGGATTCCACTACAACAGTGATAGAGCCACTACGATAATAAATCTGTTCTTTAAATTAAGAATTTTTGATACCAAATAATTATTGTATATTTGAAGCAACTTCGCGACCTTAGAAATGTAGTAAAACAGGCATAATAGATAGGTTTAATGATTTTAAAATAAAAATGAAAAAAAATATCAGCCCCTTATACAAGACAACTAGTTGTTAAATGCTGCTATATATGTATTTCAGTTCATATGAAGTTATTCTTGCTTTACTAATAATTAACTCAGACAGTAAAAGTTTACATACAAATATATTCTTGAAAAATAGAAAATAAGGTTTAATTGTGAGATTACAATTCACAGTCATAAAACGACTTTATCACAAATTTTTTTTACTGATTCCTGATAGTGAAAAAATTACTTTTTTTTAACATGGTTTTTCAAAGCATTTATTAAATGAGCCTTATTTTTGGTTTTAGTCATTAATATGTTAATAGAAGAACAATCATAAGTGTTTAAATAACAGAATCCGTAAAGGTTGCAAGATAGTTTTTACTTCAAATATTGTAACTCAAAGAAAAAAACCATAAAAAAAAAACAAAAAGAAAAAACGTTAAATCGAGAAAGTGCATGAATAGTTTAGCATAAACCTGTTTGTACGTTGCATTATTATATGACCGTGGTAAACTAAAAACAATAAAAAACCTTTTTTATTAACTAGGAATTGATGATACTAAGTATTTAATACATATTTCGAGCAATATACTCCTCTAACTTAAAAAAGGAGTTGAATTGCCATAATAATTTGATTGAATGCTTTCACATAATAACGTACGAAGAATATTTTAGCCCATTTTAGTAAGCAACCAGTTACATTTGTAATAATATAGGTTGCGCATGTGCATTGCAAATGTTAAATGCTGCTATATATGTATTCAAGTAATTTTTGCTTATCTTATGATTATTTAAGACAGAGATTAAACAAAAGTTTTCTTAAGAAATAGAACATAAGGCTTGTGCATAAGATTTCAGCTTTTAGTTATTGATCAACTAATCGAAAACTTTGTTTACTGAATCGTGATATTGAATATATTAATTTGATTCAACGCTAGTTTTAAAGGCATGAACACAATATTTTTTTCTTGTTTCAGTCATTAATAAATAATTAGCTAAAAATTTATAATTGCCTCATGACAAAAGCTGTAAAGGTAGCGAGATTGTTTTCCTTTACAATTTCGTAACTGAAATTAGTTGACGATTTAAAAAAAAAAGTAGATACGCGTATAAATAGTTTAGCATAAATTTGTATGTATGTCAATTCTGCTACGGCCGTGGTCAAGTCAGTACAACAATAAACCTGTTCTATAAAATGTTAATTTATGATACCAAATGATTATTTTATATCTTGAGCAACGCTACTTCTATAGACGAAAAGTAAAATAGGCATAATAAATAGGTACAAAGCTTAAACATATTAAAATACGAAAAAAAATATACCGTAGATGATAACTTAGACAGTAAAAGTTTTACAAAAGTTTTCTTAACATATCAGAATAAGGCTTGCTTGTAAAATTAAAATTTGAAGTAAGAAAATGACTTTATCAAACACTTCGTTAAATGAGTCCTATTTCAGGGAGTAATAATTTACTCTAACACGATTTTTAAAAATATTTACATAATGAGTTATCTTTCCGGTTTTCGTCATAAACATATAATTAGAGGAAAATAATAATTTTTTTTATGGCAAAAGCCGTAAAGGCTGCAAGATTGTTTTCACTTCTAAATTCATAACTAAAAATAGCAAACTATTAAAAAAAAGAAAACAGTGAATTACGTAGGTGTACACATATTTTTTTTTTATATTATAGTGCTTTACGTCCGGCTCCTATGTAAGTGCATTACTCAGGGCACTTAGCATTAAGGATTGGGGAGGAATCGTGATGGGATTGGAAGTGGGAAGGGCCCTTACAACAACTGCTCCACATTTTCCAATGACGGTTGTCATGTAGACCAGGAAAGCCCCGGAAAATATCCGTAGGAAAAACCTGATCTGAAACAGCCTGGTGTATTTGTGGCGTCTCACATCTCTCGTGCTTCAGGCTCTACTCGCCAGGTGGCCAAGCCCCTAATAATTCTCTCACGTCAAGCGGCGAAATTCCCGCACGATTACTAAATAAGCGCGATCGAGATAGTCTAAGCCCATACTTCTTCTGTGTCTAAGGCAGGGAGCACGTCATCAGCCTTACTGATGAGTCCTGGCGTGCTCCCGGGACGAAACATCAAACCACCTTTTTCTCTCTTATAGACGACCTCTTCGATCTCTATAAATATAATCAAAACTTGAATAAAAAAGTAAGAAAAATATTTAAATTAATGAGTTAATTTATTTCTTTACTTCGTAAANCCAACTCTGAAAAAAGGTAACCGCCTTCAAGTTACAAAAATATATTATGAATTATGTGGAAAAGGTATTTATCAATGATGATATGGGGATTAACAGTTAGCTCAAAATCTCCACTTATACATATTTTGCCGTTGCTTTTAATAATCTGCACATTTTTCATAAAACTACGAAATTAAATGAACAAAGTTAATTCGTGTCTGCCCAATCACACTTTAACCATTCTATTATGGATTAAATAAAAGGTAGATTTTTTTTTTCTTCATCTAAAAGTACAACGTCTTCATGATACTTCTTTACATCCATGTTGATAAGTTCCTCGACAACAAACCATTCAGCATCTTCTGCGTCACCCTCATTAAGTATACATAACACTTCGTCTTTGCGACGGTTAACTATACGTGCTGGAGTTTTCTTGGCAACTCTTTCTAATCTTTGACCAGGATGGACTTCTTTTTTATGGCTTTGTACATTTTTTATACTCGCAAAGTATAAATGACAAAAAAGGCATATTATGTCCTATAAACTCTCTGTTAGAGTTTGACAATGGTAGTCATAAAGTAAAATAGGATGGTTTGTACGATCTTCCCAAGATAAATTGATGCTCAATCTTTGAAAAAGACCGAGAAAAGAAGCATTTTTCGAATCTTTTAGTGGATCTGCTAGAGTGAAGCGCCCATTTTCTTGACGCTTGCATAGTGATGGCGGAGGAAAGAATCTGTCCTTTAAAATCATATTAATATTACTCCTGAAGTCAAAACAGCAATTCCTATCATCGCACTTCACAATTTGTAATATAAAGTTATTACTCACGGATTATAATTGAAATATTTCTTTTATTTTTATATGAAAAATAAACAAACCTGTAAAAAGTATTGCGATTCTCTCACATGTTTTTGGTGCCAGGAGTAGTTGACTTCAGGAGTAGATGGTAAAACTTCATCAGGATTTATATATTTTGCTAAGACTGGGTACTTATCAATCATCATCTCACTCCAAATTTCTTTGAGAGTTTCGCCAGATTTTGCAAAGTTTACTGGCCACTCTGTTCAATAAATAATTATTAATAAAACAAGCACCTATCACCCAATGACCCAGGGCGCTTACTGGCCACTCTGTTAAATAAACAATTTTTAAAATAACACAAGCGCCTATCACTCAGTGACCCGGGGCGCTTACTGGCCACTCTGTTCAATAATTTGACACATTAGGATATGCTCGCAAATGAGCTTCATAAATTATTTGGTACAAATCACCTCGCTTACTCGACATTTTCACTCTCACAATAAATTAGAAAATAATGCACAAATCTGTTGTATCCCGTTCTGAGCAGAAGTCTCAAGTATGTACTGTACATGTTAGTTTTCATTGTCGATAAGGTAGAACGAATACTTGCCGGGTGTCAATTGATCTTACGATGAAACCTTGTATTAAAAATATGAATCGCGGGAAAGACAAAATCATTTATGTCGAACGTCTGATGATAACGTATAATAATTCGAATGCCCCCCCCCGTACGTCATCTATAATAAACAAATAACATACTCCCCCCACCCGAGGTGTTTACGTAATTAATGGACGGCCCCTTAAGTAATTTTTCCTTTACTAATGATTTACTTTGTCACAACAAGTTTGTCCAAAAGTATTTTTCAGGAATGGAAAATGATGCATGGTCATAAGATTAAAATTAACAGTCATAATACATCTTAAACAATATCTTTAGTTACTGCATCCTGATACTGGAAAAATTACTTTTCTACAACATGATTTTTTAAAGCATTTATTTAATGAGTCTTATTTCTGGTTTTAGTCATTTATACATAAGAAGAAGAAAAATCATAAGTGTTTAAGTCACAAAAGCTGGTAAGGTTGCAAGATTGTTTTTGGTTCAAATTTTGTAACTCAAATAAGAAAACTGAAAAAAAAAAAAAAAAAACACATTGAATCCGGAAGATGTATAAATAGTTCAGCATAGACCTGTTTGTTGTATTTTTCTATAGCCTCAGTAAAGTGAATACAAAAAAAAACTTGTTTCAATAACTGAGATTCGATGATACTAAGTATTAAATACTTATTTCAAGCAACTCTGCTAACTTAGAAAAATAGTTGATTTGACATGATGATTATATTAAATGCTTTTCCAGAATAAAATACAAAAATTATTTTAGCCCCTTTTAGTAAGCAAACAGTTGCATTTGTATTAATATAGGTTGCGCATGTGCATTGCGATTGTTAAATGCTGCCATATATGTATTTAAGGGATTTTTTCTTCACTTATAATTGTTTAAGACCGTTAAAGATTTGACTAAAGTTTTTTTAAGAAATAGAACGTAATCCTAGTCCATGATTTTTTAACTTTTATTTATGGTTTGACGTAATCAAAAACTTTGTTTGCTGAATTCTGATATTGAAAGTGAAAGTATTAATTTAATTCAACGCTAGTTTATAAGCATGTACTTATTAGTTATTCCCTTATTTCAGTCATTAATACATAATTACATGGAAAGTAATGATTGTTTGATGACAAAAGCCGCAAAGGTTGCGAGATTGTTTTCGTTTTAAATTTCATAACTAAAATTAGATAATAATTGAGAAAGAAAAAAAAAACAGTTAATTAGGAATGTGTATAACTAGTTCATTAAAAATTTGTATGCATGGTACATTTTGCTACAACCGAGACAAGGCGGTATATATATAAATCTGTTTTGTGAACTGAGAATTTACGATGCTAAATAATTGTTATGCATTATAAGCAACTGCGCGACCTTATAATAGCAGTTCAATGGGCGTAATAACAAGGTTCAAAGCTTTAACATTTTGAAATACAAAAGAATTTTCCGCTTTTTATAGTAAGCAACCAGTTGTATTTGTATAGTTGAAGGATGCGCATGTGCATTGCGAATGTTTATTGCTGCTATGTACGTAATAAGGTCATTTTTGCTCCACTTTTAATTGACTTAGACAGTTAATGTTTATACAAAAGTTTTCTCAATAAATGAGAAATGCTGCTTCTTTGTGAAATTACTTGATAGTCATAGATCGACATATTTAAAAACTTTATTTACCGAATCCTGATACTAAAAGTGCTAATTTACTGAAAGACAATTTTTTAATGCTTTTACTTTATGGGTTTTTTTTCTAGTTTCAGTTCTTAATACATAATATCAAGAAAATTAATAATCTATCTTCGATAGATGCCGTGAATATTTCAAGATTCTTTCCGTTTCCAACATTGTAACTAAAATAAGATGTCAATTGAAAAAAAAAAAAAAAAGGAAAAAAAACTGAGAATTAGGTGGCTGTATAAATATATAAGCATAAATTAGTATGTATGTTGCATTCTGCTACATCCGTAGTTAATTTAGAATAACAATAAATCTATCTTATTAACTATGAATTTAAGATACTGAATAATTAATATATATTTTAAGCTACTTTGCTACCTTATGAAAGCAGTAAAATTGGCATAATAGAAAAGTTTGATGCTTTTACATATAAAAATACGAAATAAGTTTTAACCCTTTATAGTAAGCAACCAGTTAAATTTTAATAATTCATGGTTGCGCATGTGCACTACCAGTGTAAAATGCTGACAAATGTTGTTGAGTAATGTTGGCTTCACTCATGATCGACATAGACAGTAATTGTTAATACAAAAGTTCTCTTTGGAAACGGATAAGAAAGCTCAATTGTGGAGCACTGATTCTTAAAGCATTTACTTAATAAATTTTTTCTGGCCCAGTCCTTAATACATAACTAAAATAAGATAAATAATATCTTGTATACTGACAAAAGCGTTAAAGGTATCGAGATTGTTTCCATTTAAAATTTCATAACTGAAATCAGCTGAGAAAAAAAAAAAAAAATTAATACACAATGATTAAGGTAGATTCATAAATAGTTCAGCATAAGATTGTAAGTATGTTGCATTCTGTTTCGGCCGTGGTAAAGTGAATACAATAATAAACTGTTCTGTTAACAGAAAATTGATGGTACCAAATACATAATATACAATTGAAGCAACTTCGCTATCCTAAAAAGTAGTTAAATTGGCATAATAATGTTAAATGCATTCACATATTGAACTAAAAAAAATTTTTAGCTTCATGTAGTAAGCAACCAGTTTTATTTGTATGAGAAAACACTCATAATTTATTCAGGCAGAAAAGGTGTATATATTTATTTGTATTTATTTATTTGTATCTATTTATTTGTTTGTTTATCAGTTATCATAAGAAATAAAACATGTGTCTTTTATGTGTGATTAAAATTGACAGTCATGGGTCGACTTTATCAAATACTTTGCTTACTGAACCCTGATACTTAAAGTATTAATTCACTTTAACCTTATTTTCAAGGCACATAGTTAATAAGTTATTTTACTGGTTTCAGTTCTAATTACGTTATTGGGAAAAAAATGATAATTTTTTATATCAAAAGCAATATAGGTATCGAGTTTTTTTTTAATTCTTATTTCGTAACTAAAATAAAATGATGATAAAAAAGAAAAAAAAAAAAAACAGTCGTGAGGGGTCTACGGCTACATACAGTCTTATGAATAGGATAAAATATCAAGTTCATGAAATAAAAAAAATTAATGATTAAACATATTTTTTATGCATATAATAAATAGCGATAACTAACAGGATCACTTAAAAAAAAAAAAAACAACACATTATTAAGGGTGAATTGACCACATGAATCAGTAATTTGACTATGTATTAGGTTCGTGTACAGTAATAAATTTTGTATGATGTTGGCACATATCCTATGAGGTCAGAAAAAAAAAAAACATGAATTGTGGCTGTGTCAACACAACAGTACAATTATTCTTGTAAACCAACAATTAAGTATGTAATAAGACTTCAAGGTATCACTTTAAGAAATTATTTTAGAAAAAACTAATAATTATTCTCTAATTTTGAGAATAGCATCTTATTGTGCTAAGTTTTATCTATGTTACTTTCAAATGGACATGGTAGCTCTTTTTTCTGTACCAATCAAAGGTTTTTGGTTTACAAAATCTTTTCTTCGCCCTTCGATCTTCATTAATGTGTTTTACAATAAATAATGAATTTTTAAAGATGTCCAATTCGTAGGAAACTTGATGACAAAAAAATTGACGGTCATAAAATTACTCTACAAGTAATAGAAGCGAAATAAATAGCCACTTTTACAGCCAGTGCAATATGTGAAATATCGTGGGGTGCGGGAAGCGAGAAGAGACTCATACGTTATATGTCGAGTCAAGCTATACGTATACACTTACAGCGGCCGCTGTAAGTGTGTTAGTAGTGCTGGCGGTATGAGGCATTGAGAACGGGGAGGAGGAGCTTCTGGCCGAGTATAACCGGAGGAGGCCGAACAGAAGAGAGCCGTCGGGTCCTTTGGTGTGCGCGCATAAAGAGAGAGAGCTGCGTACGGCAATGTATATAGCTTTATACATGGCTGTATTACTATGATGACTGTCAGAAAAAAGTCTTGTTACCCTTTTTCTGGTCTAGACCCCATTCGCCCAAAAACTCATAATGCGACAAAAGGAACTTTGTTCTAAGAAAACAGTAAATTACAAAGTGTATAAATGAGACAGCAAAAAATTGTATGTGTATTGAATTCTGCTACAGCCGTGGTAAAATCAGTACAATAATATACCTGTACTGTTCACCGCGAATCGGCGGTACCAAATATTGAATATATATTTTAAACAACTGCGCAGCCTTAGAAAAGAAGTTAAATTAGCACGTTAATTAGGTTTAATGTTTTCACATATTAAAAAATGATAAAATTTTCAGCCTCTCCAGTAAGCAACCTGATGTATTTGTTTTGATTTAAGTTGTGCATGTGCATTGCAAATCTTTAATCCTGCCATGTATGTATTTGAGTCATTTTTTATTTACTTATAATTCTTCTAGACCGTTAAGGTTTATATAAAAGTTTTCATACAAAGTGAAATATGAAGCTTGTTCGTGGAATTGCAATTCACATTCATGGGTCGACTTGTTCAGAAACTTTATTTACTGATTCCTGATACTAAAAGTATTAATTCACTTTAACGCTATATTTTAACGCATTCACTTAATGATTCTTTTTCAAGATTTTATTCATTATTACATAATGAGCATAATAATAATATTTAATTAATTACAAAAGCGGTAAACATTAGGAGAGTGTTTTCGTTTCTAGTTTCGTAACTAAAATTAGATGACGTCTAAGGAAGAAAAAAAAATATAGTATAAATAGTTCAGCATAAATTAGTATGTATGTTGTATTCTGTTACGGCCATGGTGAAGTCAATACAATAATAAACCTCTTTTAGTAACTGAGAGTTTACGATACGAAATGATTATTATATAATTTCAAGCAACGTCTCTACCAAACAAAAGTAGTAAAATAGGCAGAATAATAAGAATCAACGCTTAATACATATAAAAATATACTAAAATTTTTAGCCCCTTATCGAGCCCCTTATAGTAAGCTATCAGTTGTATCTGTACAATTTATGGTTGTACATGTGCACTGTGAATGTTTAATGCTGACATTTATTTGAGCGATTTTTTCTTTACTTATGATTAATTCAGACAGATAAAGTTTATACAAATGTTTTTTTAGAAATAGAGAATGAGGCTTGTTCGTGGGATTACAATTTAAAGTCATGGATTGATTTAGTCAAAAGTTTTGTTTTCTGAATCCTGATACTAGAAGTAATAGTTCACTTTAACACTATTTTTCAAAGCATTTACTTAATGAGTAATGTCCGGGTACAGTCATCAATACATAATTAGAAGAAAAATAATGATTGTTTAATGATAAAAGCTTTAAGGTTGTCAAAATTGTTATCGTTTTCATTTTTGTAACTTACATTAGAAGAAGATTAAAAAAAAACAACAGTGAATAAGGGAGGTATATAAATTTTTTTTTTTTTTTTTTGATGTTATAGTGCTCTACGTCCGGCTCCTTTTAATAAGGGCACTACTATGGGCACTTAGCACTTTGGAGAAGGAAGGGAAGAGGGATAGGAGGCCTCCCATCACTGGGAGGGGGGTAGGGGGAAGTTAGGCAATTTTGCTGCGAGGAGGTCGCCTAAACCCTCCTCGAGGAGCATTGCGTGGTGAAAAAGCACATGTGAGAATCACAGAGGTACTTGCCCGAAAAAGTCGCACTATGGCCGGGAATCGAACCACGGTCTCCCGCATATATTTATAACATATATTTAATTAAAAGCTGGTGCTTAAAAAAAAAAAATTCAAGGTCATACGACTAATTATTTTAATGACAAAACAATTTAACTTTTACTTTAAAAAGTTATAATATGATCTTTTAAAAGTACTGCTTCATTTTTTTATACTTATTAGTCTTTACAAAAGTTACAATATAAGTTACATTGAAAACAGTCACCAGAATTAAATTTATCGAATAACGAAGAAAGTTATTTTTAGACGTTTAAGAATTTTGAGAGTCGCAGGAATGTTTTATTTAACGTTTTATGCTAATAATCTTTGAACTTTTATTGAAAAACATCTCTGACTAACCATAAATGAAAAAAAAAAAAAATTAATTTTCTTTGCTAGATTTAAGTATAGTTCATAAAATTTACAAATCCACTTTTGTAAGGACATGCTTCAAAACGCCTAAGAATCCTGATTTACTGTCAAATCTTGATAGATTTTTTAACACCAAATTAAGTATGTGACTATTAGAGAAACACCTGCTCTGTAAAATTACTACAATCATCATTTCTAAATTAGTAAGAATTCAGCTTGCAAATAAGCACTTTACTGATGTTAGGCAACTTCATTATCGTTTTCGCAGTTACTTCTTGTATAACTAGAGACAATAGAGAGACAGGATTTTACAGAAAAATTTTCTTGTATAAAATACTTTTCAGTAAAATAACTATAAATTTTATACATATTTTTTTATTTTTAGTATTACATAAGGTGGCAAACGTACACTGCTTATATTACATGCTGTTACTTAGGTTTTGTAGTGCCCCGCAAAAAAATTTTTACGTTTCGCCAAACTTTCGCGAAAGCTTATGTTAGGCCAAACGTTAGCTGAACATGGGCAATGAGAAAATCCTAAGCTTGGAGTTTTGCTGAATCATTTGACTCAAGTTTAGCTAATGTTTATCAAAACATTGTGAAACAAAAGGCAAAAGCTTTCTTTTAGTTATATAATATTAAAAATTCATCAAAAATAAACTATTACGAATATGAATTATTTCCCATATACATTATAAGTATAGTTCTTACACGTACGACTTATAAAAAAAGTCGTGCAGAAGTTGTTCTCGAACCTCGACCACCGAGATTCCGGTATTTGAGACAAGCACGCTTCACCACTCGGCTATGAAGGAATGGTACATACGAAGGTGCGAATCGTCTACATATCGTACCAATACTGTGATTTTTTTGTTAATTCATCTGATAAATTTTAATTTATAATTTATCTAAAAAAAATCTTATGACAATGTAATCAGTTACAATTAATTGTATTTGAAACAATATTTCCTTGTGTATTGTCAAGCATATGATCTATAATAAATGTTTCAATCATGTTAAATCTGCCAATGCTAGGTGTACTTTAATTATTTTACATGTAATTAATTGTAACTGATTACATTGTCATAAAATTTTTTTTAGATAAATCATTAAGTGAAATTTATCAGATAAATTAACAAAAAATCTCAATATGCGTACGATATGTAGACGATTCTTACCTTCGTATGTAACATTCCTTCATAGCCGAGTGGTTAAGCGTGCTTGCGTCGCACGCCGGAATCTCGGTGGTCGAGGTTTGAGACCAACTTCTGCACGACTTTCTTCATAAGTCATACGTGTAAGATCTATCCTATATAATATATATGGGAGATAATTCGTATTAGTAATAATTTACTTTTGATGATTTTTTAACATTATATTATTAAATCAAAACTTTTGCTATTTGTTTCACAATGTTTTGATAACCATTAGCTAATCTTCAGTCAAATATTTAAGCAAAAATCCAAGTTTGGGATTTTCTCATTGCTTATGTTTAGCTAACGTTCGGCCAAACATGAACTTTCGCAAAAGTTTGGCAAAACGTAAAAATTTTTTCGTGGGGCCTTCGTTACGATTCAGGTCATCTTACGTAACGTTCGAGTGAAAAATTTTACTATTTAAATGTTTTTTTGTGTGTCTCTGTACATCATTTACAAATAAACGTCACTCATCAAATCTTATCAGCCCTATATCATTCCCTACTGGCATAAAAAATTAGGATTTAAATGGTTTTTGTTGCTCAGGCTTGCCTTTAACAGAGAATGTGACCACCAAATATTTATAAAATTAGATTTTTTATGATAGAGATGAATTTCACGCAAGTACTCCAATATCTCAGTTACTTCTATCGATTTCTTAGTTCCAAGTTAAATAATAATAATTTCATCTCAAGAATATTATTTACTCTTAAATAAATTAATGTCAGGTCAAATCATGTTTTTTTATAGTCTATGTAATTATATAAAAACATTATATCTACTACTATGTAAAATTATACACAAAACTACGTTAAATTTGTAGTAAAAAATTATGTCTAAGTATTTATAATTCAAAAAATCTTACTATAACAAGTGCACAAAAATATAATGCTGTGTATTTTGAGACTGAAAACGTAGAAAGTTTTGAAATACAATATTACCAACGATGTACAGGGATACTAAAGAAGTGTCTTGAACAAATGTATATTTTGTTGTTAAGGTAACAATGTTGGAAATATGTGAATGATACTAAAGTGAGCTGAAATATGGACTCCAAATCATATGGGGTGTATGATTCATTTTGTAAATTCCAATTTCCAAAACACATTTGAAAAGATTGATATTTGATCATATATGTGCTTTTATTCTTTATAAATCTTCTTTATTAATCTTTATTAAAAAAAAAATTTATCTTACGGTAAGTACATTAGAAGTTAAATTTACCTTCATCATAGGCACTTGTGGTTGATTATACAAATTTTCTATAAACCGCATTCTCAAGTGTAGGAATGTTTGAAACACATGTTGTAATCTAAGAACGCAAAGTTATAGTGCGTATCGTTTGAATTTCTGTTAATGTTCAGAGGATAGCAAAAGAATAGTTTAAACGAAGGAATACATATATAGCTATATATTATAAAATTTGTTTTCTAGTATCTTTTTTCTATGATTGGTGTTTTTCGCATAAAAACAATTATTAGGTTGCGTGCATTAGGTTTTCTAGTAAGGATTGTTTTAGATAAGATTCAAAAAATATAGAATTAGCATATTAAAAAAAAAAAAAAAAAAATTTTTATTTTATTAGGTCGTGTACTGTGACGAAAAAATTTTAAACACGGGTTTTCGTGAGGATGACACCGTTTTACCGCGATTTATATCTGTATATATAATACGTTGGGATGTAAAATTAACATGTAAATCGTCGAAAAAGGGTGTCACATTCACTGAAACCCGTGTTCAATATTTTTTCCTCATAGTACATGACATTACTAATAATATGAGCTCGGTTTTGAGGTTTCCCTTAAACTAATTTTTTTTATTAAAGTGAGGAACAACAACGGGAAATTCTTTATGGATTCCCTCATACATACACCATCGAATTTCTCGTGGTTATTTTACCCACACGAAAAAATTTATTCTGCCGGCCCTGCCGATGCTAAAGAGCATGATTAAAACGTTTCCTATCTCTACTTGTGCGGTCGAAACCCATTAACACATGATAAGCAACATATTATACACAGTTAAAAATGTATAGTTACACGTTCNAAAAGTTTTGTTAGTTAGTGATTATTTTAGCTATTTTTAAAAATTAGAAAATTAAGTTAGAATAAATATGAAAAAGAAATTTTATGTAATGACGAAAAATCAAACAACTAGCTATAGAACTAATCTAAAGTAGGACTACCATTTTGTATGATTTGCAATTGACGATCATAAATATTAGAAAATCGTGTCCTTATCATAGGATCTGTTCTTTTGTCTAAAATTGAAAACTGTTGCCTTATTATAAGCATTTCTAGTTTCGTAGCATAACGTCTTTCTTTTAGCTGGGTAGAAAATCCTGAATTAAAGGCATTAAGTTCTTCTGTACTCCAGCTTTTTCTTGTTTTAGGTTGGTCTGAAAAAAAAATTTAAAAACATTCAATAAATTTTTTTTAAGTTGCTCTTAAAATATCAATACCAAGTTTGGTATAGCTCTCAGAAGATAGCATACTCATTTAAAATAACTATCATGAACATTACGTGAGTGTCCTAAATGTTTTGTCATTATATTTGTTGTCTGATTATTATTTATAGTTGAATTGAAAGTAGCTAACTGCTTTCTCAGTAGTGTACCTCTTATTAAATTATTATCAATTTCTTGAAATTCTTTAGAGCATTCATAACCTAATTTGGACATCAACTCACACATTTTAATGTGCCGATATTTTCCATCATCTTAACTTGGCACAGCAAATAAATATTTATTTGATGCACTAATGCCATTCAGTGTTTTGTACTTAAGAACTAGTTCTACTGCTCTTTCATTCTCAGTACTTGAATACAAGGAGCCGAAGCCATCTACTCTTTTACCTTGGATGTCAATACGAGTGTACTTAAGCTGACGGTCTTGCTCCTCTTTTAATAACATTTGAAAAAACTCCGATGATGGATCAGCTTTTTTTGCATTAATGAAATCCAACAAAAGAACTTTACCTATCTCTCCTACTCTTCATCTATTATATAATAAAATTAAAATAGCCGTAGTTTGGACAATATTGAGATAGTGTTCCTAAGATCGAGCGCCATCCAAAAATGCCTTAAGACTCACTTCTCGCTTAAGTTTCAAAAAGTTTTCGAACGTCATAATATCTTTACTATCAGGAAGTCTTGGTGCCTTGCTGTGTCGTCCCGCTTCTTTTTGAGACAAAACGGCGGCATAAGATACCTTAATTTCAACATGGTCCTCGAAGACACTTTCGAAATTATTTAATAATTCTATTTTTTCTTTGTCTTCTTTAATTGCAAAATGATGTTTTAGAATTTTTATACACTTTCTTATTAACATAGGCAGAGTCTCTGAATTGTAAATAATTAAGAATCTATTAGATTGGGTATCAAGCTCACTAAATTGGTTAATAGCTTAGAGCATAATAGGCCATAGTTTTGGCCTAAAAAAGTTTAATTAAATTATCAATTCTTTTATTAATTTTCATAATAGCTATTTTAAGCTTCCCAAAAGCCTCATATATCCTTTAACATACGCTTGCTGATCAATGTCTAAGTATCGTTCTGCAAATTTATTTGCATAGATAAAAATAAGAAAGTCAAACCGTGCAGCAGTGCCTATTGGGTCTAGTCTCAGTCTAGGAAGAATGTTATTGCGGACAGTCATCGAAGCTGCTTCGTGGCACAAATCCATCATTTTTTCTGAGTTTGCCAGTATTTCACGGGTGCCTGAAGATTTTTCTGAGTTATTTGCAAGTCCTTTACACACATGAGATCGTAAGTAATTGAAAGTGTAATACTGCAAGTATTTTTGACAAGGAAGACGGAGGAGGCCATCATTTTCTTTTTGCATTTCCATTCCTTCGTTTGGTTCATGTATGCTTACTGTAGGTGAAGATTTATTATTATTACAATTAACATTATCTGACGAAGAACTATTTTGAACTTCTGCTATTTTCAGCTCAAGATTTTCAGAAGTCGTTTCAGTTATCTCTGCTGTTTTGTAGACTCTTTGCCGCCTAGTAGATAAAATTATTCCCCTTCTGTTGAGTTCGGGACTATTGTTGAATATGTCATTACCGATGAGTCTCAAAATTTTAAATTGCTCTTTGCGAGCCTCAGTAGACATATATTTTAGTTTTTCCACCTCAGACTCTTTTGGATGATGAGACTCTAAATGCCTATCAAGACGCGTCTGCAAGATAGAACAAAAAGGACAACAATTTTATTTTGGGCCTTCGTTTGACTAAGGGATAACTTGTTTCACACTCATAGTCGTGGCTTGTCAGAGAGGGCTACATTATCACTAATTTCGGAAGAAAGTGTCATTGGTATTACGGATGGAATTGTTTCTTTGGATAATTCTTTATTTTTGCGTGGTCTTTTTTTTTTAGACATAGTTTTTACGTTTTCTAAATTTTTTTGTTGAGATGCTTCATGTTTGTCCATCATATTTTCACTCAATTCAGAAGATATACCTTGTAAAGATTTGGGGTTCACACAGTCAGACCCCATGATTGTTGGTGTATTATTTTTTGAAGTTTTCTGTTGCAAGAGAACCGACTTTTTTTTAGAACTAAGTAGTATTTTTTTTTTGGTTTTTTTAAGCGACATGTAATGGATTCATCACGATCAACTTTGACACATCGCTTAACCTTGAATCTTCAGTGTCTGATTCATCTGGATTGTATTCCGATTCATAAACAGATTCTTCAAAATTGTTAATATCAAGACTTTCAACATTTACGTTTTCATACTTCTTTTTATAAACATGTGTCCCTTTTCTAAATCTTTCAAAAACAGGGGCTAAATTATAAATATCTTTATCGCTTTTTATATCAGGTTCTTAAAAATATAACATATTATTGCTGCTCTCTTGTTCCGATGTAATATTTGACTATCTCTTAGGTGATCTTTCATCTTCTTGCTCGGATCCTGAAGTACTGCAGTAGTCTACTACTTTTGCTACATTAAAATTACTGGAACTGCTGCGCATTTCTGTTGGACTCTCATCTTTTCCAATTTCTGTAATGAAAAAATTATTAACATTACCGTCAATATGTTAAGGTTTTAATTAAATCTATGTGTAGGTAATAAACTGTAGTCTTAAAGCAAGAAAAAATCTTTCAATTATTTACCTAACAGTGAGAAATCTACAGGGTTACTTTTGTCTTTGACTTGTAATGGAGACAGAGCTAAAACATGTTTGAGTGAATGAGGGGAGTCACGTAAAATTTTAAAATCTCCTTCATTAGAATATATATCTTCTCTCTCACTGACTGGGGAACTTTTATGAGATGATTGCTCCATTTCGTACAAGATTATCTGTAGGTTGTCTACACTGGACTCACCATCAGAGAATGTTACGTGCTTAGATCCTACAAATTTTTAATGTTGGGAGAAATCATTCAAGAAATTATCATGATACATTGATCAAAGAAAAGTAGTAATGAAGAAATATTAGTTATTTAAAAAATGAGTTCAGATTGTATTACCACTAGAAAGACTTTGGATTTCTTCGATAGAATAATCGCCACTCAAGGTTATATTCTCATGCAATAAAAATAACAAGTCTGGGACATCGTTAGGATATAATGTCAGTGTTTTGTATTTTTATACACTGTTTTCTTCACCGTTGAATAATTCTTTGGAGAACTTGATTTCATTAGATTGTACTAGTTTGGACTCCTCACCTGAATAATAATTAAACAACTGATGTAAATTATGGTTTCTGATAAATTTCTTATTAAACAAAGTAGATTAATTTTGTAAAAAAAATACAAACATGTAAAAAGTTTACCTTGTGTACTATTTGTTTGTTTGTCTATTTCTAAATCTGTGGGTTGTTTCAAACTGATACCAAGATTTACCTCACACTGACTGATGCTTTTGCGTTGGTTCGCATCTTCTACTTGACTCAGAACTACATTACCAGAAAAGTCAACTTCTTAAAAAAGGGTCGAGTTTGCTGCTACTAAGAACAAACTTGGCGTAGACTCTAGAACTAACATTGTGCTAGAAGTTGCTGGAATTCCATCACGAGATTTCGTCATTTCATCGTCATTGTGTTCACAGTTTTTTAAGGCCTCTTCAGAATCCAGTTCTAAAACTTCATCCATTTTAAGCTGTACACCCTATAACTTAAATAAGGTTCCAAATAAGTGTTTAAATAAGTTTACTATCGTAATTGATTTTTAAAAAAAATAGTACAGATATTAAAAAAAGGGCTTCCTACATCCAAACAATTTTTTTCAGTGCATTCGTTCAAGCAAAGTGATAGTTAACTTGTTTTTAAATTTAATAAGTGTAAAATAACAAAAGCGGTGTTATGTTATGTTCTTATTATAACATTTTTTGTGAATTTAAATCCTACAACCACAGTTTATGAACTAATAAAGAAGTCTTAACTTTTTCTGGAAAAGATCCTAATGAAATTATGAACTAATTAATATTATTTAAATAGTCAAAGCAAATTCTTTTGCAGTAAGCCCAAAAATGTAAACAAAGAAAAACTTTTGACATCTTTTTTAGAGGACAGGTTAAATCAAGTTTGTCTTAGCATATTAACAAGAAAGATTTTTAATATTATTTTTCCTTAGTTTAACTAACATAATTTATCTAAGGATTATGTAACCCTTTATATAAACGTCAGCTAATATATGTGTCATCTGACATGTCAGCTTATATATTATGCCAATATGTCATCTGTTACCTAAGTTAAATCATTAAAATGTACAAGAAGCTATTCTATTATACAGTTTACGGATCTCTAGTGTGCCAATTCAGTTGTACCTTCTGTATGCTACATTGAAAACATACCTATTTAAGCTTTAAAGAGTTGATTTTTATTACTTAATTATGAAAAAAAATTCCAGCTGAGAAAGTGCCTGATACAACAGTTGACACATCACTGGACATGTAATCTAGTAATTTTTTTATTTTTAATGTTAAATAATAAAAATCAATAAATTAACGCTCAAATAGGTATGTTTTCGATATAGCATAGAGATGGTACAATTGAATCGGCACATAAGAAGTCCGTAAAATGTATAACTGAACAGCTTGTTATAAATTTTAAAGATTTAACTTAAGTAACAGATGACCTATTGACGTAATTTATAAGCTGACATGTCAGATGGCATGTTAGCTGACGTTTATTCAAATGAAAGTTGTAGTGATGATAGTATTAGATTATCTTTATTATTTTATTAAAAAGAGTACTTAAAGGCAAAATAGCTGATACATGCATTGAGTGTTATAGTCTTTGTTAATGTAATGAATTGTATTATTATGCAATAACTTTTCAACCTGCAGCTTCAAATAAAAGACTTGTTTTTTTCGTTAAAATAATCTTAGAAATGTCAAAAATTACTACTTTATAGTCAAGAAATTTCGGCTTATTTAATTATTATACAAAAAATTAATGAGTAAGTAGTAACAGTTGAATAGTTGCGTAAAACTCACGAACTCTTTTTCCGTCATCAGTTACCTAAAACTCTGATTTCCACGTGGGGAGTTAATTAAGATTTGTCGTTTATGCAACAGTTTTTAATTTTCCTATATTTAAAATTTAATATTCTAAAGAATTAGAAAGCTCGAATTTGGCTAGATTATTTTTCAGAAGTACTGTTTTCATTCAAATAGCTCCAGAGCAGCTCACTTGTAATAAGTCAACAACCAAGTCATAAAAATTGCTCATAAGAAAAAATGATGAGTGAATAAAAAAAACAAATCATCTTGGATCTAATTCACGTTATTGTAAAATGAAAACAAAAATTAACTAAGTACAATAACTCTCACATGTAATGATACGTTATAAGTCAATTTTTACGGTAATCAGAAAATAAGAAAATTGCATGGATAAACCTAAATCACGTGGCAGTGCATGAGGTTATCTCTTAGCACAGACAGCACTTTAAGTTTGTTAATTTTAGACTATGACTGCGATTGTATATAAAAAATAATAATTTTTTTTTGTGGTTTACCTTTTTAGTAGCTTTTCTGAGTATTTTTGCAATCAGAAAATAGTAGATGTGGAACTGAGAGGCAGATCTGATTGACATTGGAAATTAGGTAGTACTGTATACAGAGTAAGTACCTTCCTGTTGTAAGGGTTAGGCATCCATCACATGGAGTGAGATTGGGTGTACTCCTACGGTGCATAAGGGTGCAGTCCCACGGCGCATTATGAAGCTGCAAAATAGACTTCGCTCTATAGTACGAGCCAATCACAGACAGTGATCCCTTGAGGATCACTAATCAAATCTATTGCGCGCCTTGTTATTATTATAGAGACATAAGCATAGAGTGAACAAGGGGTGCTGCTTTATGTAAGATAAAACGATAGAGCCAACAAGAGAGATATCTGCCCGATAGTAGAATCAGAGATGAGTAGAGAGATTGCTAACGCCAATGCTACAGCGTGAGACAACTTTTTTTCACTGATCGGGGTGACCTGCCGCGGCCAGCTATCGAACCAAGGCGCAAATTTTTCGAGACTGTGAGACTCGTATCAAAGAGCGTGCGCCTACAAGAAGAGAAGTGGATTCGCGTGGAAATGAGCATATAGGCGCACATTTTGGCGACACGTAGAGAGGGTATACCGAATGTGTGCCTACAAGGAGAGGAGTGGAAATGTTGACTATAGCTATATATCTGAGCGCACAGCCAAAGCAATCGACGACACGAGTTTTTCTCTTTTGACTGCAACCGAGTATATGCTATATGTATTTAACTGACTCTTACTCTCTCGCTCTTGCTAAAATGATATCTATCAATCTTACATTCGATTAAATCGTGAAACTAAATGCTTATATAATTATATGCACAGAATTTGATATCAAAACATCTTTTTTTTTTCCGTACGTTAATACTTAATTTGAAATCTAGTATTATTTTTAAAAAATGTTTAGCTAATTTTTTTAAGGATAACAGTTTAGCTATAACCACTGGTTAATTATTTTTCCTCATCATAATTGTTATGAACTGTAGGACAAGCCCCGGAGGATATTGACGATTGTGACTTTAAGATCTTCTTTCCTCGAAGTTTCGATAGCTAAGGTAGTAAGGGCTTATGCCACTACTATTCTTGATTTGCTATCTGAGGATCGATTCCAACTGTCGGCAAATTGTTTTTTTTAACGTGATTCATCATTTATAAGCAGTATGGATGTGTGGGTACGTGATCGGGCAATAAAATGTACAACACTCTCGTTTTTATTATAAAACACGGACACGTTTATTCTTACTATCTTCAGTGAATGCTATCTTAACTCTTTACAATCAAGGATACAATCGTCAGCTGAACTAAAATAAAGCAAGCAAATTTTTTTTTTTTAAAGTGATTCATCATTCTACTTTATTTTATTTTTATAAATGTTTTATTAAAATTTATAAATAATATTAACAAACCCTTTTTTCCCTATACATCGAAATACATTTTTTGAATTCTAATTATATTAAATAATTTCATAAGCTGATACTCATTATTAGCATGGCCATTTCGGAATTTCACAATGATTTCTTGGAATTTCTTGTTAATAATTTCTTGGGAGTTTTAAATATAACAATTATACTCATATCCTAAGAATTTATTTTAACATCCAAAGTAAGAGAAAAAAAATCCTTATACATAATTTTCATTAATGTTTAGTTTTTTTTTTTCCAAGAAATGATGAAGTTGTTCTGATCAATATTTTTATCTATCTATACAATAATCATAATCTTCGAAGGCACAAGAAAACTAACATAAAACTCCTTAAACATTTATTTTCCGACTTTTGTTGTAAAAAAGTTTTAGGTATAGCCGCTATACTTATTGTGTTGATTAAATATGTTATTTCAATGTCAATTACATAATGTTGGTTCTAGACCAAACTTTTAAGTAGCGTATGTGAAAATCAAAACTTAATACCTTTGAAAATTATGCAACAAATATCTGAAGAATAATGAAAAACAGATCTTATATAAATCAAGTTAACTGTTACGTTACTTAAAATTTTTACCTGGTAGTTACAACCACTTGTCACTTACATTGTGAATTTCAAAAAAGTAAAAGTTTAAAGCTTGAACATAATTTTCGATAATTTAAAAGATCTGTTTTTTATTACTGTTCAGATTTTTGTTGCATAATTTTCAAAGGTATCAAGTTTTGATATTTATATACGCTACTTAAAAGTTTGGTCTAGAACCAACATTGTGTAATTGACATTGAAATTACATATTTAATGAACACAATAAGTATAGCTGCTATACCTAAAATTTTTTTACAACAAAAGACGGAAAACAAGTGGTTAGGGAGTTTTATGTAAGTTTTCTTGTGCCTTTGAAAATTATGATTATTGTATAGATAGATAAAAAAATCAATGAGAACAGCTTTATCATTTCTTGGAAAAAAAAAACTAAAAATTAATGAAAATTATGTATAAGGATTTTTTCTCTCTTACTTTGGATGTTATTAATTTCTTGGGAGTTTTAAATGTAAGAATTATACTCATATCCTAAGAAATTATTTTTTTATTATGAAATTCCAAAATGGCCATGGTAACGATAAGTATCAGCTTATGAAATTATTTATTTTAATTAGTATTAAAAAAATGTATTTCGATGTATAAGGAAAAAAAGGGTTTGTTAATATTACTGATAAATTTCAATAAAACATAAATAAAAATAAAATAAACTAGAATGATGTTAGATGTATATTTGGCGCTCGTAACTGAATTCTTACGCATGCGCAATAGCAAGAAGAAGAGACGCCATGACGCTGCACTTCAGCGTCTAATACCTATAGTTTACTCACTCTCGTGTGGTCAGTCAGTCAGTCGATACGCACTCCCTGCTTTTCGTATTCTCCTTTTAATTAGATCTTGCTTTACTTCAGTTCAGCTTACGATTGTATCCTTGATTTTAAAGACTAAAGATAGCATTCACTGAAGATAGTGAGAATAAACGTGTCAGTGTTTTATAATGAAAACGAGAGTGTTGTACATTTTATTGCCCGATCACATACCTACACATCCCTACTGTTAATAGGTTATGGGCCTTAAAAGTGTAGTGTGGTTGTGTATTCAAGACCTCCGCTAGCCACCATTTTTTTCTCTGTGATTGAACCCATCTCGCGTTTGCTTGCACTTTTTTTTGCCCTCTGCGTTTTCTTGCGTGCCTTTTCTTACAGGCCATCGACGAGGCGGTGTAGAGATTGACATCAGCCACTGGTGAGACTGAGCAGATCGGTGAGGTGACAGCTGGCGGGGTGAGAGGGATTGTGAGGGATTTACGGAAGAAAGAAAGTAAGTAGCTGATAATGATGCTTATGATGTCTTTGTCGGTCATTATGTTGACATAATGTGTTTTATTTTTCGATGGTTCGGAACCGAAATTGCATAAGAGTGGTAATAATATATGTTATAGATATGATGGGTAAGACAGTAGATGGGATTTGTGAAGCCTTTTATAAAGCTAGTACTCTGTAATTCTCAAGGGTCAAGAGTCGGCACGTGTTTTTTCTAGCGTGAGGCAGGCTTACATTTGGGTACGAGGATTTTCATTTAGCTGCTACAGCTATAGCTACCGCTGAGGGGGACGCCTCAAAGCGGGGGGAGGAACTTTCGTTTCGGCCATGACTTGCGTTCGGTCAGACCGTGCGTATATGTTCCTTTCAGTAGGCTTGGTAGCTGATGGCGCGCGCGGAGCGGCCATCTTAGATGGACTTGTTTACTTTTCCAAGTTTCCATACAGTGCGGCCTCGATCCTTTCCGTGGATTTTCAAGCCCAGACTAGAGGTAAATGCCGACTCAAACCAAAATGCAGAAATTTAAAATTTTCAATTTTGGTGTAATACGCATCAGCACATCGTAATAACAGGTATACGATTGTGCTCGATCGCATTGGAATTGTGCTGCTATTGTGTATGACTATAGACATGTTACGTTTGTATGTTTAAGTCATCTGATTTATCTCGTCCCATGAGTAGTGCGCATGCATTGAGCTTGTGTGTGCGTGCTTGCTCATGTTTTCCGGTGACACAAATGGGTTTAAAATGGTCACTGGGAAGTAATATATATAACTTGATCTGAGTTATAATGGGAAATGTAAGTGACAATTATGATACAAGAGATCAGTTTAACTTAATGAAAAAACGTGGAGGTATAATTTACACTATTCTTTAACACAAGCAGCACATTCCAGTTAAAGCTTCTTTAGATTGGTTAAAGATAGAAGATTTGAATACAATAAGTCACGTGCAAACAAAATTTAAGATAGACATAACCAAAGGGAACCTTTAACAAGATAGCAAACTAAAGATTTAAGAGATAGAAAAATAAATTTGATTGATGCCCCATCTAAAGACAAGAATATGGATTTGAGAGATATAAAAATAAATTTTATTAATACNTTATACTCAATAACTTTTAGACATAGCTTCTTACATAATTAAATGAAATTTATTTTTAATGAAAAAAAATTGAGTAATTATGATGAAAAACTATTAATGTAAAAGTATGTGGTAAATCATAACAAAACGTAATGGAAATGTAAGAAAACGTAACACAACATGATAAAATGTAAGAAGCGTCCAAAATCCATGAGAATTTTACAGTTCCTTACATTTTCTTACGTTTTCTTGCCAGTCATGGCATACTATTACAAATGTTTATTTTTTCTTACGCTGTGTTAAGTTTCCGAATTTCTGCTAAGGAAAATGTATGATTTGTCTTCTTCAACCTTATTGGCTGAAGTCTTGGCTCCCTGGTGCCAAGCTCTTAAGCTGATCTGAGCTAAGCTCTTAAAGGTATATGTACTATGTAGCCGCAGAATAGATTTAACCATAGACTCATACAATTAGACTGCGCACCCAACATTTCGAAATAGGGACGAGATCAGTAGGATCTCTGGGGTCGTACCATGTAACTATTTTTCAGTACATCGGCCCATGTTATAACATAGGCCTGCAAAGCAAAAAAAAGTTAGATCGTAAGGACCCTGTCTTTTTCTAACACCCTTTCGTTCCTTTCCTTGTTGGTGTGGTAGGAAAAACAGGTGAGATGCAATGTGATATACCGTATAATATTATATAGACAACATGGCCGCCGGAGCAAGTGCTAATAAAGATGGTGGCAAAAGACTGAGACGCTTGACCGAGATCGAGGCTCACTACGTTAAGGAATGTGTAGATTTGATTAATACATAAACTATAGATAGCATGTTAAAGATCTGAACTATAAAAAAGATAATTTAAAGAAACAGATAGATAATTTGCACAAGAAAATGGCAGGAAAAAATAATAATCTTAAGATAAAATTGACTAATGGAGCCAGAAGCCTACAAGAAAGATATTCAGGGGATTCAAAAGTTGACTGAAGATAGAGAGCAGACTTTAAACTTAACACTAGATAGATTATCCTTAGATTATTAAAGCAGAGTATTTTTTTTTTAATTTTCTTATGGTAATAGTGCAAAAATTAATGATATGAAAAGAAGTGATATACAGATGAAGGCGTATTAAATATACAACAAAATTCACACTGTTAGATTTGAACCCGCAAAGCAAAGTGATATAAAATTTTGTGAATTCTTCGATAAATTAAGATGGATTTTGAATGGATTTTGATAGATTTTAAACTTGTTAGTAAAACTCAGAGTTTTCTTGAAGATGAGAAAAGAGATGACTTTTACCATAAGATTGTCAATAAAGTACCAGATGTGAAAATTGCAGATTCTAATAAACTGTTTAAAAGCGAGAATGGCTTGTCCTATAAATATTTAATTAAAGTGTAAAGAAGGTTAAGGTAATATAGAATTGCTTAGATCTAATGCATCGAGTAGTATGTTTGTTGTTGGACCCGAAACTTTGCTTTCTACGCGCACGGAGGAAACCAAAAATTTATGAAAGAAAATTGGTTAAATCCGCGAATAAAAATTCCTCCGTGAGCTTGAGAGCGGAGGGAGAACGGTGGGTTCCGGGTAGTTATAATAAAAACAAAATGGTCCTAGATATAGTGATATGCGCCAATATGCTTGCTGGAAACTTGCTGTCGCTTCGTCAGCTTGTTAATAGGTGCAAATGTATCTATTTAGATAACCTTAAGATAGATACATTTGACCCACGCTCTAACGAGACGTTAATTTCCGATGCCTACAGAGTCTTCATTGGATAGTGAAGCTAGTGCAAGATGGTCAGAGTACAAGCAACAACAAGAAGTGTAAAGAAATTAAAGATTGCTCAATGATAGAATGTGCCTCTGCCACAATGGCTGAGAAAATTCAAGAAGTGAGTACTAATCATAGTAAGAGCTGACCTTTAATCACAAACAATGGATCTGAAAACGATTGTTTAGATACCGCTCAACAAAATAAGTCTGAGAAAACCATTAAAGATAGAAAAATTCCTGATTGTAAAAAACTAATGATCGGTGTGACTTCAGAGGCTTAAAGTCTCTTTATATAAAGGTATGAAATACTTAAAAGAAATAGCAGAGCCATGCTCTAAAATGCAAGATTCAGGCATTTATCGTTGGGATATCTTAAGAATTGCAGAGAAAGTTTTTAATAATAAAGATTTAAATAAGTCTGTGTTCGATCACTTCATTGCATTATGTAAGGTGTGTCATATTGCTAAAATTTAAAGAATGCCCTTGAACACTAGAAGAGAGAGGGCATCGAAACATCTCATCCTAAAAGATACAAATTCATGATAGTGTACACAGACGGCTACTTAATATTGACGATGGCATACCCTGTGAAAGTGAAAAGTAAAGCAAGAAATTGTATGGACAAATTTGCGACCAGTGCACGAAATCTACTGGCATTTAATGCAAAGATGTGCTATGACAGAACTGACCAAGGCACAGAGTTTGCAGGAGGTCGAACGGTGGAAATTCTCCAGAGATTGGTAGCTGAGTCTCAACTGGTTTCTCCATACAATCTTCAATACAATCGCGTTTCAAAACGAATCAATCGCACCCCACACCTCTCCAACAAAATAACAGCTCCCTTAGGAAATTTTACCCCCAATCTAAAGATAGAAATAAATCAAATAAGATTTGGTCGTGTGGCCTCTATTAAGATACACAGGAACACTGGAACTAAATAAGCCCACATGGTATATGAGTAGTACTGGTTGGCTATACTACTACCGGCTACATTTTTCTAAGACCAGAGGATGCAAATTTCATAAGGCTCTGGGGGTAAGATTTCATAAAAGACTTGTATTTAGAAATGTCTGGGAAAGTGATAAAATAGCAAACTGAAATAATCATAAGACAGATATTAAATAAAATGAATGGTTCATTAAGTTTGGTAAAGATAGTCTTAAAGTATTATTAGAAACGGAGGGAGAACAATGAGTCAAGATAAAATGAGGACAGCCGAGGAAGAATAAAGAGCTTGTTCAAGAAAACTTTAAAGCAATTTACGAAGAATTGGAGTCGATGCATAAAATCAAGTATGGAAAATCTTAGATAGACCAACTATGAATGTTAAAGGAAGCAAGCCAAACATCATAGATTCCAGACGAGTCCTAAAGAAGAAGATAGACGAAGATGGGAACCACGACATTTAAAGTAAGGTTGGTGATTCGTCGGTCTATAGATAGGAATAAGTATGACTTGCAAGAGACTTATGCCCCTGCATCTGGGTTGGCTCTTGTGATGTTGGTAACATCAACTTTTAATAAATTTAATCTAGAAACTTAACTGCTGGATGTCAAGACAGCATTCATGAATGCTTTAATCAAGAAAGAAATAAATATAGTGTTTCTTGAAGGTCTGCTTGACGAAGATTAACTTAAGAAAAATAAAGTATGTAATCTAGAAAAAGCCCTTTATAGACGCAAGATCAGCTTGAAGAAATAGATCGAGTGTTTTTGTGTGGCTGCACTGAAACTAGTATCAGAAACACACACCAGTGAAACTTGCATTCACGCATGGAAAGAAAAAGTTAGCCTTTTAATCTTGATTCCATATGAAGATGATATCATGATAGCAAGAAATTGGTAAGTAAACCAAAAGAAATTAAGATTGGTCTGCAGTCTGACTTCGAAATATCAGATCTTGGCGAGGTTGGCACTTTCCTAGTTATCACAATAACAAGAGATAGAAAACATAATTTAATTTCACTTACGCAAACACCATACTTCGACAAAGTTCTGGAAAGGTTTGGATTTACCGACTCAAAACCACAAAGAACACCAATGGTGACAAATCAAGCCCTGAATCGGCAAAGTAAAGACAGATAAGAATCGGAAGAAACGGGAGAACTGAACAAAACTAAAACTGAAGAAAATGTACCTCACAGAAAAGCAGTTGGAAGTCTGCTGTATCTGGCTAACACAGTCAGACCAGACATCTCGCACTCTGTGAATGTATTAAGCAGTCACCAAATCTGCCCAACTGATGACTAGAGAATGGTAAAACGAGTCCTTCGATATCTGTAACACACCAAAACTCTGGGATTAACCTACAGAGGCCGGAAAAATAAGCTGAAAGTCTTTTCAGATGCGAGTTTGGCAGACTGTTAAGGCTCAATTACGACAGGTGGATACCTCATAAGATTGTATTGCGATACAGTTGCTTGAAAGACGAGAAAACCGAGTTACGTTGCAATCTCAACCTGCGAGGCAGAATACGTGGCGATGTGTGATGCAAGGCAGGAGCTGATAGAATTGGAACACTCAATCAGCTTAATACTGTCATACATTCTGTTGCTTGCGGAACTTTGGTGTGACAACATGGCCGCCGGAGCAAGTGCTAATAAAGATGGTGGCAAAAGACTGAGACACATGACTGAGATCAAGGCTCACTACGTTTAGGAATGTGTATCCAGAGAAAAAATAATTATCAAATGGATTCTATTAAAGGACCAACTAGCAGACATTTTTACAAAGCCCCTGCCGTTTGAACTGTATGAAAGACTAATGAAAGGAATTTTAAATGTTAATCAGTGTAAATTGCATGATAATTAAACTTGAATTTGAGATAGTAAAATTAATAAATTGATAAAAGATGGATAATGATAGTAGACATGCCGATTAATGTATCTCTCTGTGTATGTTTTAGCTCGTCATAACCAACCACAATGAGTGATCACGAAGTCGACGTGTTCCACATCTTTAGCTGATTAAAACTCATTTATATTCAGTGTTCATGTTAAAATATATCCTTTCTTTCATTTTAACAAATTCAGATACCAACGGGAGGGAGTGTTAGATGTATTGTTGGCGCTCGTAACTGAATTATTGCGCATGCGCAGCAGCGGGAGGACGAGACGTTGTGACGCTGCACTTCAGCGTCTAATACCTATAGTTTACTCACTCTGGCGCGGTCAGTCAGTCAGTCGATACACACTCCCTGCTTTTCGTATTTTCCTTTTGATTTGATCTTGCTTTATTTTAGTTCAGCTGACGATTGTATCCTTGATTGTAAAGACTTAAGATAGCATTCACTGAAGATAGTGAGAATAAACGTGTCCGTGTTTTATAATAAAAACGACAGTGTTGTACATTTTATTGCCCGATCACGTACTCACACATCCATACTGCTTATAAATGATGAATCACGTTAAAAAAAAAATTTGCCGACAGTTGAAATCGATCATCAGAGAGTAAAACAAGAACAGTAGTGGCATAAGCCCTCACTACCTTAGCTATCAAAACTTCGAGGGAAGAAGATTTTAAAGTAACATATGTTCATCGATATCCTCCTGGGCTTGTCCTACAGTTTATAACAATTAGGACGAGGAAAAATAATTAACCAGTGGTTAGTTGAACTGTTATCCTTAAAAAAATTAGTTGAATGTTTCTACAAAATAAATACTAGATTTCGAATTAAGTATTAACGTACGGAAAAAAAAAACGTTTTGATATCAAATTCTGTGCATATAATTATAAGCATTTAGTTTTACGATTCAATCAAATGTAAGATTGATAGATATTATTCAAGCAAGAGCGAGAGAGTAAGAGTCAGTTAAATATATATAGCATCTACTTGGTTGCAGTCAAAAGAGAAAAACTCGTGTCGTCGCTTGCTTTGGCTGTGCACTCAGATATATAGCTATAGTCAACATTTTTACTTCTCTCCTCGTTGGCACACATTCGGTATACACCTTCTACATCTCGCCAAAACGTGCGCCTGTATGCTCATTTCCACGCAAATCCACTTCTCTTCTTGTAGGCGCACGCTCTTCGATACGAGTCTCGCACTCTCGAAAAATGTGCGCCTTGGTTCGACGGCTGGCTGCGGCGGGTCGCCCCGATCAGTGGAAAAAAGTTGTCTCACGCCGTAGCATTGGCGCTAGCAATCATCCTACTCATCTCTGGTAGCCTCTGTCTTTGTCTTCTCCAACGCTGATTAGCTGTTGTCTACTGGACGTCTGACTTTTTGCTTCTCCCCTGCAGACAATGAAGGTATAGGTATTTTCAAACCAATCACAGTGGTTGGCTAGAAAGAGACAGAGGAAACTATCGGGCAGTGATCTCTCTTGTTGGCTCTATCGTCACATTAAGCCTCTTGTTCACTCTATGCTTATATCTCTAAGGTTACTATGCTTCAGACGAAGCTCGCCCCGTCCACATGGACAGACATGACCGATGCACAAGTGAGAGTGAGTAAGAGGTTGGATGGATTTTTTTCTCACGTAAACTTACGGCCTTAATGGGTTGCGCATCGGTCTTTTCTGCTCATGTAAACGGAACCAACTTTGTCAGAGCAGAATAGAAAGATTTGCAATATCTCTGATTGACTCGTTATATTGCATGAAGTTTATTCCTTAGCTTTATTACGCATCTTGGGACTACACAAGTACACATTTGTCGTGCAGGATAGAAGCGTCCCTATGGGGGTGGCGACCTATAGCAAGCTTGGCTCAGATGACGCCAGGGAGCCAAGACTCCAGCCAATATGGCTGAAGAAGAAAAATCATACATTTTGTATATCTATATACATGATACTTATCTCCTGCTTACTGAAGACAGCAAGTATTATATATATATAGATATACAACCCCAATGGAAAACATTAATATAAGTAAACGTAATAAATCATAAATTTCTGTGATGTAATGTAAGGTTTGGTTGGACTTCAGACCGCAGTTACATTTTGTTACGTTTTGTTTCATTCAATTATAGTCTACTACAACTTAATACATTACCTTACATTCTGTTACGTTTTATTATGATTCTAAAAAGGCACTTGAATCTCATAAAAAAGCAACTGTAACAAACTCTAATTAACCGTAAGGAAATGTAATCATCTGTAAAATTTTATACCACCTTACAGTGTTTGGCAGTTTATTACACTTTCTTACATTTCGTTATACTCAATAACTTTTAGACATAGCTTCTTACATAATTAAATGAAATTTATTTTTAATGAAAAAAAATTGAGTAATTATGATGAAAAACTATTAATGTAAAAGTATGTGGTAAATCATAACAAAACGTAATGGAAATGTAAGAAAACGTAACACAACATGATAAAATGTAAGAAGCGTCCAAAATCCATGAGAATTTTACAGTTCCTTACATTTTCTTACGTTTTCTTGCCAGTCATGGCATACTATTACAAATGTTTATTTTTTCTTACGCTGTGTTAAGTTTCCGAATTTCTGCTAAGGAAAATGTATGATTTGTCTTCTTCAACCTTATTGGCTGAAGTCTTGGCTCCCTGGTGCCAAGCTCTTAAGCTGATCTGAGCTAAGCTCTTAAAGGTATATGTACTATGTAGCCGCAGAATAGATTTAACCATAGACTCATACAATTAGACTGCGCACCCAACATTTCGAAATAGGGACGAGATCAGTAGGATCTCTGGGGTCGTACCATGTAACTATTTTTCAGTACATCGGCCCATGTTATAACATAGGCCTGCAAAGCAAAAAAAAGTTAGATCGTAAGGACCCTGTCTTTTTCTAACACCCTTTCGTTCCTTTCCTTGTTGGTGTGGTAGGAAAAACAGGTGAGATGCAATGTGATATACCGTATAATATTATATATGTATTATATATATATAGTGTGGTTATGACAGTGATCCAGCGATCCCCTCTAACCTGTTTTTTCCTCTCTCACCTGACAGAGGCCTTATGCTGTCATTACATGCAGCGAAAACAGCCAGTGGAATGTCACAGCGTCAGAAAGGAAAGCTCTCCCACTACCAGTTTTATATTGCGTTTTTCTGCCGTGGATAGTGTGCATCGTGCACATGAAGCATAACAAAGTGGAGTGGAACGGTGGAAGCCAACTTAATAATGAAATAACTTTTTTCTCTAATTATTACTAAAATTTTAAGGTGTGACCATGATTATAGCTGTGAAAGTCAAGTTTTTATCATCATGTATCATTGGTAAGCATTGATAATTTTAATCAAATACATAACATCCAATGATTGCCACAAAAAAGCTACACTCTTATTGGATGCTGTTATGACGTGGCTTTTTGTTCCGCTCCATGTGGACGACGCTGGGTATTTGAATGAGCTGCCAAGATTTATAGACTAAGAGCTAAGCTTAAAGTGTATAAAAAAAATAACCCGCCGCAACTGTTACAAAAATTAAGAATTGTCATATTTTGAGGAGATCTCAAAATTTTTGTGATCTTTTTTTTAGGTCATTAGTTATATTTAAATATAAAAAGTACAATCATGCCCATACTATGTACCAGTCGCAGCCTCATTCAATAAATAAAAAATAAAAAGTTCTTACTAAGTAAGGGGTGTTATTTGTGACGGGATTAAAAGTTATCTACTACCTAAAAATATCCCCTTTAATAAAGTTTATCACTTTCAACAAAAAACTACTGCCGCAACTGTACCAGATGTTTAAATATAATATTTTATGCAATACGTAAAAGTTGCGGCAGTTTACTGACTCTGTAAAGGTGAAAAAAACTTTTAAAGTCGTCTCTGAGTCTCTCATGACGTATTTAAAGACGTCATTCAAGACGTATCTAGAGACGCATCCAAAGACGCCTGTGAAGACGTAACCAAAGACATATCTACAGACGTAATAAAATACTTCACCAAAGACGTTATCTGTAAAGACAATAACGCCATTTACGATATGTCTTTCTTTACGTCTTCAGAGACATCTTTGAATACGTCTCTAGATACGTCTTTGAATACGTCTCTAGATACGTCTTGAATGACGTCTTTGGTGACATCTTTAGAGACGTCTCTAATGAAGTATTTTATGACGTTTTTACTTGGGATTGGGTTAAGTAGGCGACAACCGTACAACTTATTTCTCTAAAATCTTAAAGTCAAAGCATACTTTTGACTAAGGGTATCAATAAAAGTTGTAGATAAGTTAAAAAGAAACAATCTTGTTTGACAAGGATAAATTTAGTAATCATAATTTTATACACGATGATTCATGTAACCACGAAAGTGCCTGCAGGACTTTTAACTGACATGCACTGCGTTTGCACAGCACATGACAAAGAGAATGCAACGTTTAATTTTACTCGTTTTACTATGTCATACTTGTTTTACTATGTCATAATCACTCGTAGCATTACCATTATTGCAAATATTTCTATTGAATGCAGTTATATGGATTCCTTACTTCCTAATCTCTAACTTTTACATATGTAACATGTCGAAATATAGTTAAGTTTTACGATCCAGGAGAAAAAAGTTTTTTGTACATAGAATTTAAGTAAGTGTTCCGAGAGCTAACAATATTTTTGTCATCATTGGCGCTTCGATCGATTTTCTTATCCCCTCCAAACCAACTCACATAGCGAATACTCATATTATCTAGCATTGCTGTTTTCTTATGCGGGTGGCGCTGTCTTAGATAATTGCACATAACAAATAGTCGATAGAGCCTTTAAACTCAAATAAAATAAGATCGAGAAATAAGGAAATAATGGTAATTAGAGAAATAGCAGTGAAAGTCTGGGGTGTTTTTTGCAATCGTCACCAGCAAGTAATTTTGGGTTGTATTCTACGTCACCGTCAGGTCGCTAAGTCAACTACCTTGAATTTACTAGCAATGTATTCCATAATTTGGCCAGTAAAAACAGAAGATGACGAGAAAGTCGAGAAAAAACGAAAAGATTTTGTTGCTGTTTGTTGTCGTCTGCTGTTTTTACTGGCCAAATTATACAGTGGGTCCAGGGGCAGTGCAGCAGACAGGGCCAATTGGCTCCGTCAATTTTAGCACCTCCCACTATTTTTCAGTGTATGTAGATATACAATTCTATACCTAAATCGTTGCAGGGCCTCTTGTATAACTGCGTTGCCCCTGCGCACTTGTACAATGCATGGAAAGCGCGATTGTAGAATGGCCCTCTGAAGTAGTGATGTGAAACGTTATTTACAAACCAATTCACCTTTTATCCATGAAATTTTCCTCATATAAGTGTTTAAATTTATTTCGTATTCGTATTTAAGTTCATTTTATATGCATTATAGAACTTTATTGTATATATGAGGCAAAAAATATAAAATCATTGTAATGAAAAAATGCGTCATTTCAAATTGACCGCTACTGACATGTGCTATAAATGGCGGCTATCTGCCGCACTGTCCCTTCACCCACTGTACTATATTACGGAATAGAGCGCCAGTAAATTCAAGGTAGTTAACTTACCAACCCTACGATAACGTAGAGCACAACACAAAATTACTTGCTGGTGACGATTGCGGAAAACACCCGTGGTGTGAGATAACAGGTGTTATGTCGGCATAATTTTAGTGAAATATTTATGCTGTTTTATTCAAGGTTCAGTAGATGGCGAATAACAGTAAAATACTATATATAGCTGTACTACTAACTTTGGCAAACACTAGTATAATATATACACTAGCAAATACAAGCAAAAGTAATAATGTGTCGTTTGCTTAAAAAAAATTTACTTACATCACAAGCCACTTAAATAACCTCGCTTTATGATATATGACTTTCGTCTTATTTTGGTGCACTAAATAATGTTGAGCCACTTTTACAATTTTTTGCACAAATTTTCTTGCTTATTTGAATTAACTCATATAAAAATTATTCAATACAAAGTTTAATATAATTTGTCAATTACATTTATTATTTTTACTTTTTTCTTTCAAAACGTTTACTGACTTCAGGTGCTCGTCTGCTTTGTGCTCGTGTCCTATGCGACACCTGGTGCGAGAAATAAAAAATGATACAAAATGTCCACAAAAATTTACTGTAGGTAAAATAGACAATGACCACCTGTTATATCTCATACCGTAAGGCCGCAGTCCCATGGTACAAAATAGAGCTCTGCAATAGACTTTTCGCAATAGAAACAGCCAATCAGAGCTATTGCGGACGTTTTTATTTTGGAGAGGCAAAGTTCGCTATGGTCCCATGAGTAGGCAAGACCGATGCGTAACTCATTCAGACCCGTGAGTGCAAGTGAGAGGTTCGACGTATCTCTTTCTCACTCCCACTCACGGGTCTAAATAAGGTACGCATCGGTTTACTGCACATGGGACCATAGTGAACTTTGCATCTCCGAAATAGAATAACAAAACCAGCTGTTCAAAGGTGACTGTTTGTTTATGTTGGTACATTTAAAAGCTAGCCCTGTAATGTGAGCACCCAGAATGAATGCTTAGATAATTCCTAATGCATAGCTGAGTGTGAAATGTCTTGGTCGTTAGGTGATTTACTCATTTTATTTTGTTTATTACTTTACGATCATAACCTCAAAGCTTTCTGATAGTTGTATACAGTATACCTATGCAGTGCTTTTCTGACAGTGTACGCTGTACGCATATGAAAATATAAAAACGTCCGCAACCCGCAACAGCTCGATCATCCGCAATAGCTTTGATTGGCTGTTTCTATTGCGGAGCTCTATATCGTTTCGTAGTGCATAGAGATATAATAAATAGAGCAGGGAAGCCAGACTGAGGTATGTCCACTAGAGCAGAGAGAGAAAAAAGGTTTTGGTAACTGCCTATCTCTCTTTAATTATGCTCTGGTTGGTTGAGACTCACATCATGTATGTATATCTCTGTACTGTAGCCAATCAGGGCAGAGTTAGAGAGAGATGTACAGGTACCAAAATCTTTTCTCTCATTCTGCTACAGTGGACAGTGCTACTTACATGAGACCCTATATCTTTCCTGCTCTATTTATTATATCACTATGCCTTAGTGGGAGTAAGCAGAATGAAAAGAATGATATATTTTTTGAAAACATTAGTTGTGCTGTCTGCCTAATATTTTCAGAAAAGTACAATACATCTATGTAAACAATAATTAGTTGGGTAAAAATAAATAATTTTAAGTAATAATTAATAGTTTTTTTTTTTAAATGTTATTGCACTTCTTCCCCCTGTTATTCCTCTTATTTCCATTACTTCCTTATTCCGTACCCTTGTTTCTTTTAGCGATCGGTAGCTCGGTTGGTCCGTCGGACTCCTCTATTATAATGTATATCTGTAAATATGGTGAGTATAGGTATACTTTTTTTAGGAATTGGGCCAACCAACCGACCGACTGACCGCTAAAAAAACGTACCCAGTGTTTCCTATTTTCTTGCTCTTATTCCCATTACTTTCTTATTCCTAGCTCTTATTTCCATAAGATTTTTTCACCTTACAGTCCAGGGTCGGTCGGAGACAGCCCGGGCGAGTCAGAGACGGAAATGAACAAGTGCTCTTCACCGATCGTCCCCGACCATCCCTGTTCGTACACGAGAGAGCACGACTGCACAGTTGCACACGTTAGATTGAATTAATGCAAAAAGTAGTAGCAAATTAAGTAGTTCACTACATCCCTGTTTAATCGAAAATGTCGCACAAATTCCTTATCACTGTATTCTGGCAATACTTCCTCACAGTAATTTTTAATATAAGCTCGTTTCGTTAAACTATTGTTTACATACGGCATAAATCTAACCTAACATGTGCAACTGCGCAGTCGCGCTCTCTCGGGTACGGTTGGGGATGATCAGTGACGAGTACTTGTTCATTTCCATCTCTGACTCGCCCAGGCTGTCCCCGAACGTCCCTGGTCTGCAAGGTGAACAAATCTGTTATTTGCTTTTTTTCCCTTTTATCGCATTTGCGTACAAAGGCTCTTAAATTATCTTAAAGCAGATTTTCATTATAACTCTTTCGTGTAAAAGTCTGTAAAAATATTGGTGTGTACCGTTAGCAGAGATGAGTAGAGAGATTGCTAACGTTGCTACGGCGTGAGACAACTTTTTTTTACTAATCGGGGCGACCCGCCGCGGCCAGCCATCGAACCAAGGCGCTCATTTTTCGAGAGTGCGAGACTCGTATCGAAGAGCGTGCGCCTACAAGAAGAGAAGTGGATTTGCGTGGAAATGAGCATACAGGCGCACATTTTGGCGACACGTAGAAGAGGTATACCGAATGTGTGCCAACGAGGAGAGAAGTAGAAATGTTGACCATAGCTATATATCTGAGTGCACAGCCAAAGCAAGCGACGACACGAGTTTTTCTCTTTTGACTGCAACCGAGTATATGCTATATATTTTTAACTGACTCTTAATCTCTCGCTCTTGCTTGAATACAATCTATCAATCTTACATTAAATTGAATCGTGTAACTAAATGCTCATGTAATTATATGCACAGAATTTGAAATCAAAACATTTTTTTTCCGTACGGATCATCTTATATATCAAGTTAACTGTTACGTTACTTAAAATTTTTACCTGGTAGTTACAACCACTTGTCACTTACAGAATGAATTTCAAAAAAGTAAAAGTTTAAGCTTGAACATAATTTTTGATAATTTATAAGGTCTGTTTTTCATTACTGTTCAGATTTTTGTTGCAAAATTTTCAAAGGTATTAAGTTTTCATACTTACATATGCTTATTAAATGTTTGGTCTAGAACCAACATTATGTAATTGAAATTGAAATTACATATTTAATTAACACAATAAGTATAGCTGCTATACCTAAAATTTTTTTACAACAAAAGACGGAAAATAAATGTTTAAGGAGTTATATGTAAGTTTTATTGTGCCTTCGAAGATTATAATTATTGTATAGATAGATAAAAATATCGATCAGAACAGCCTAATCATTTCTTGGAAAAAAAAAAAAAAAAATGAATGAAAATTATCTATAAGGATTGTTTCTCTCTTAGGAGTTATATGTAAGTTTTATTGTGCCTTCGGATTTTTTCTCTCTTACATTGGATGTTTATAATTTCTTGNAAGTATCAGCTTATAAAATTATTTCATATAATTAGTATTAAAAAAATGTATTTCAATGTATAGGGAAAAAAAGGTTTGTTAATATTATTTATAAAACATAAATAAAACATAAATAAAAAGAAAATAAACTAGAATGATGAATCACGTTAAAAAAGAAAATTTGCTGACAGTTGGAATCGATCCTTAGATAGCAAAACAAGAACAGTCATGGCATAAGCCCTTACTACCTTAGTTATCGAAACTTCGAGGGAAGGAGATCTCAAAGTCACATGTGTTCATTGATAACCTCCGGGGCTTGTCCTACAGTTCATAACAATTATGATAAAGAAAAATAATTAACCAGTGGTTATAGCTGAACTGTTATCCTTAAAAAAATTAAGCTGAACATTTTTTAAAAATAATACTAGATTTCAAATTAAGTATTAACGTACGGAAAAAAAAAATGTTTTGATATCAAATTCTGTGCATATAATTATATGAGCATTTAGTTTCACGATTTAATCGAATGTAAGATTGATAGATATCATTTAAGCAAGAGCGAGAGAGTAAGAGTCAGTTAAATATATATAGCATATACTCGGTTGCAGTCAAAAGAGAAAAACTCGTGTCGTCACTTGCTTTGGCTGTGCGCTCAGATGTATAGCTATAGTCAAAATTTCCACTCCTCTCCTTGTAGGCACACATTCGGTATACCTCTTCTACGTGTCGCCAAAATGTGCGCCTATATGCTCATTTCCACGCGAATCCACTTCACTTCTTGTTGGCGCACGCTCTTCAATACGAGTCTCGCACTCTTGAAAAATGTGCGCCTTGGTTTGATGGCTGGCTGTAGCGGGTCACCTCGATCAGTGGAAAAAAGCTGTCTCACGCCGTAGCATTGGCGTTGGCAATCTCTCTACTCATCTCTGACCGTAAGTGCTTGTTAATCACCAAATTGTGAAAGACACATTTTGTTACGAAAATTTTAGATATGGCAGCTCTCTGTCTCATGAACATTGATGATATGTGCAAGTTTTTCGTAATTGATGTTTATTTGGGTTTTTCTACAAGAAAAATGAACAATGATGAATTTATAGTTAGTGAAGCTACTAAAAAAGTATTGACAGAGATTATAACATCAATTTGTTGTAGAACCGTTGATGAAGTTTGTGAAAGCATTATAAAAGTTGATTTTAACTCTGAATATGGTGGGCTTTTTTATAAATTCAAGGCTTGTAGTCTCACATGGTTCCAAGCTCATTTACGACTGTATATTCAGATGTTAAAAATTAAAGATATAAGCATTAAAAAGTGCTCACGTTTTGAGTGTGACGGAGATAGGGGGGTTAAAAAAGTTTCTGTTCTTTAAGTAATAAAAAAATTTTACCTCTGCAAGGACATTACGCTGAGCTTAGTCTTCAAGAGCAAGAAGCACTTACTTTAAGAAAGATGGACTTTTCATTATTTTTGAGTAGTCGCTGTAACAAAAGTTCAGTTTATCTAGGACCTGCTGCGTTTATCAACCATAGCTGCAGAGCAAAGAGTACTAATACATGTCCTGTATACAACAGCTCTAGGAAACAAGAAACTGTCAGCATAAAAACTATTGCATCTATTTAAAAAGATAAAGAGATAAGGTGTTACTATGGGTCGCATTATTTTGGTACCTGCAATGAAAATTGCCATTGCACTTTTTGCGAGCAAAGTAAAAAAGACAATTCTTGCGCACAAGAAGGTAAGTTTATTTTTTTGTATATAAAAATAATGTGGGATTGTACTAAAATTCTGATATTTAAAGTTAAGTAACAAGAATTAATAATCGTATACATGGGGGTACAATCTCACTGCTGACTATTTTTAAAATTTTTCATGGTGAGCAGTACTAATTGATAATCATAATTGTTACATTAATCTTCCAGTAAAGAAACTTAGATATGTAAACGTGTATTTATTTTATGCCAAAATACTGCATCTCAAATGATAGCTTTAGTCAAAATACATAGAATATAGATACGTGCTTTATTATTTTTCTAAACCTTATGTTTTAAGAATTTAGAACATCTCATGCACGATCTATACTGTAATATTAAAATGAATCATAACCAATTAAGCTTCGATTTAGGTCCTACCAGGACTAATGAGCAGAAAAATTTAAGTCTCAATTGTATCATTCTTTGATACATCAATTGATATAGTAATTGAGAGCTAAAAATTTTCTTGTTAAAGTATCTGTACTGTTTGGTGAGCATTTGATTGCTTTCTTGTCATAACTAAGAAAGCATTCATCTTTTAGTAATATTCTTGTGAATCAAAAGGTGAGCTTAAATAAAAGTGTACTTTTCTACATGGAAGGTGTATAGAACTTATCCGGTATTTTCATTAAAGAATATTTATTCCATATTCTTTTTTTTTTTTTATGATGTTTTTTATTTTATTTTGGATGCGCTAAATAACAACTTAAGATGTTAGAAAAAAAAAAATGTTGCTAGCTATTGTAAATAAAATGTTTTGGATATAATCTCGGTAAATATTATTTTCTGAGATGAAATCAAAAGTGGCTAACATGGACAGGATTGCAGAATACTTTCCTTCGAGCGATTAATGTAAATTTTTACTTCGGGAAAATGTGGCACTTTTGCCCCTAAAAAACAGAAAAATGAAACGTAGTTTTGCTGAAGGTGTAAAAAAAGCTATTGTTTCGAGCCATTACTCATTAGTGTACATATTTTATCGTCTTCTCTGTAGAACAATCAATTTTTTTTTAGTGTAGTGCACTTGCACAAGGTTTTTTGTGATTTTCGAAAACAAGGCAACTTGAGAAAAAGTCAACTTTACAACTACATCTAAAGATACTGTCGAAGTAGCTTTTATTAAAAAGTATAAAGAATTATTGAAAAAAAAAAATAAGTAAAAACGTACAATGTCTTGAATTTTGTCGGGAACTAAATGATATCTATGCAATCATTAAACAAAAAATTACCAGCCTAAAAGAACTTTAAAACCACATTTTTAAGAGACGCAAGTTAGGAAAAAATGTTAAAATTGAAAATTTGTCCAGCAAATAGAAAAAATTAATTTTGTAAATAAAATAATAATAAAAAAAAAATTACAAAATTATAAGATTACAGATAATAGATATAAAATGTAGCTCTACAACCGTCATTTTTACTAATTATTTGACTTCCAAGGCTTAAACATCTTTTGATAGAAGAATATATGTGTTATAAAGTTCAAATTATCTTAAGTCCATAGTTTCGCTCAATATAAGCTAAATTACTGATTTAAAATTTTACAAAATATATAAATATATTATACCACTTAGATAACCAAAAGTTTTAGAGGATAATTGATATAGTTTTTTTATAATTGAATCATCAAATCATGAACAAACGCGCGCTAGTGGTGAAAAATATGTGATTATTTAAATTAAAATGAAGCTAAATAAAGTATCCATGTAAGTTTCCAAAAAGTTTTTGTAAATTTGTCCATTTAATAAACTTGTATGCTGTTCTTTTTTCTACTATCGGTACAGACTTAAAAATGGATGTACATTATTTTAAGGTTATACTAGTAAAAATAAGTTGTAAGTTAAGCTTTTTTTGTGAGTAAGATGTAAATATATCTGATTGAGGGCAGTCCGGAGAAAATTAAAGTTTCCTACCTTATCGATTAGGTTCATGTTATTTTTTAGCCTTATCACATTATTTATCAAATAACTAGCTATTTTCTGAGAAAAACAGGAATTGACGCACATCCTTAATATTTCTAAGAATAATTCAAACCTATACTCGGCGAGATCAATTGAAAATTGAATAAAAAAGACGTAACATCAGATGTCAAACGAACTATGCATGATCTGATTTTTTGCCTTTCTTCCTCAAACTAAAATATGAGATTGTACTAAAATTAATTTTGAATCGTTCTATGATGTAAAAAGAATGTGTGTCAACCCCTTTGTTTGCGTAAAAATGAGCAGAACAAATTAATAACATTAAGTAAGAGTAATAAGTTACAGTGATTGGTAGGGTAGGAAGCTGATACATCTAATGTAACTAATGGGAGAAATCAACAAAAAAAGATATCATTTTTACCGTAACTTTTTTTCGATGCAATTAATTAAAGAAAAAAAAATTATCACACATTCTATATGCTCTAAAGAATATATAAAGCCTGATTTTAGTGAGATTAATTGTGATTTGGAAATGAAGAACGAAAACTCGGATCATGTGTCGTTCTTTTGACATCTGATTTTACGTCTTTCTCAACCATTTTTAATGAATCTCCCCAAATTTAGGTTAAAATTGTTCTTAGAAATGTCAAAAATGTACGTCAACTCCTCTTTTTTTATAAAATAGCTGGTTACTTAATAAATAATGTTATAAGGCTAAAAAATTACTTCAACCTAATCGATAAGGTAGGGAACTTAAATTTTCTCTGGACTGCTCTTAAAGCTTATACTGTTATTTATTATCAGCTCTTTAGCCTTAATAGGAGACTCGGTTAATAAAAATTCCTCATGGCAATACACATATATGGGTCATTTTACAAAAACCATTACATTTCTAGGACCACAATAGACAAACACTTAAAACGGGTTGTTAATTGTGAAAATATTTTTTTCATATTCTCCATGACCATAATAAGATAAAACTTTTTGGGCCCTGCTGAATCTAGAAAAAAAAATTTTTTACGACTTTCTTATTTTACTTAACAAAAACAGCAGTTTTACGGGTTCTTATGAGATCTTATTATAATCGAGGTAACGGTACTGTCAATGATAATATGACTTTGTTCCTACGTCTAAATCATGTACTTACTATTATCATTTGCATGAGTCAATATCCAAGTTGATACTCCAACATTTAACGAAGATATGACGCATTTTGAATCCTCACGAATTCTTAGCAAAAAAGAAGCGTTTTTTAAAAATTATAGGGGTTTTTAGAAATTGGTTGAAAAAACGAGATTGTGACGCACCCAATAGAAATTGGATTCAGCTCTTGCACTTACATCATGTAAAAAACATCTATATTTTAACACACCACCTCCTGAGTTGTTAAATGAACGATTCTAAAAAATATACGATATTCTTTAGCGTTACGGGTTTTTTTAATGAAGTGTTACGATCTCTTATGAATGCGTCAAAAAGTCGACATTGTAACGCAAGTAATGAGTATTAAACCTCGCAACTGCACCTACATCATATAAACAGATATATATATATATATATATATATATATATATATATATAAACTTATAACCTTCTGAGTCGATGATCTAAGTCTTCGCCAAGTTACATGGCGTTACGGGCTCTTAGTTTTTATTTTGGGGAGACAGAATTAACAATTTTGAGAGCCTGTAATAGTAGCTTATCGGGTTGAAAACATAGGAAAAAAATTTTTGCAACATCATTAAAACTTCTTTAGAATACAAATCGTCCTAAAAGTTAAATGCCAAAATTTAATCGCTCATTCGTAAGAGCATTTTCTGTTAGAACTTGAAATTTATCAGATTTTGGTCCTACAAGTTAAACAGCATCTTAGTCTTAAATACAATTTTTTTTGGTTCTCTAAAATGCGTGAATGTGTTGTTTCTATTGATAACTTTTAGATCTTATGCCGCAGAAACATAAAAAACTTCTCATTTTGCTTCCAAGCGTTGTCAAAACTATAAATTTTAGAATGAGATGCAAGCCAGATGTATTAACGACTGGGACATGAAATATACCATTTTCGATAGAATAATTCATCTATTTTCAGGCTTAATGCAAAATTTAATTACGAACAACTAGGGGCTTCGTTGAAATTTTCATACTTACCATTTTATCGTTTCTCATATTTGTTAAATAATTTTATACTTAAAATACTACCGAATTTTCAAGCTATATATTTTTTAACCATTTTTTTTTATACTTTACTTTTTTTTTTGCCTTTTAAAACTTATTCCAGACCTCTGATTTTATTATTTTAGGCAAAAACTTCTTCCTTGCATTTATTATATAATTTATCTTACTTTTCTAACCAATATTTGATTTCTGCTTTTGTTACCGCATGCAATCATAGCTGTAAAGCTAACAAAATTCTCCATATCTAATTTTTTTGGAAGTTATTCTTATTCAAATGTCAATATAGTTCTTTTAGACTCGAAATTCTTATTTTATCATGTAATCTTTGAATTTTAAAATAAAAATGTAACTTCTTACTTCTGTACACACTGCTTTACTATAGCTGATGTAAATATTTATTATTAAAGTGCTTTACTTAGGCTGTTAAATGATTCGTATTTTTTCACTATGAGTCTTTCTATAAACTAAATATCTTGATCTAAGAAAGTCCAGTTTTGCTCTCACTGAGGCTGTTAAATAATTCGTATTTTTTCTCTATCAGTCTTTCTATAAACTAAATATCTCGATGCAAGACAATCTAGTTTAAAACCTATCTAGTTTAGAAATAATATGATGAGTACAGGTGGGTTTTAAAACATCATATTTTTTCTCTCTGTATTCCTAGATTTCTGCTCCTAAACATATAATATTTTTATCCATGATTGTTTTCTTATATGTATTTAATCATTATCAGTACTCTATTTATTAAACATAAAACTGAAATAGTTGTTTTTTCCTTGCTCGAAATCAACTTAGATCCAACCAGAAATTTTTCGTCATACCTACCTTATCTAGGATTACTGCTAGTAAGACCTAATCATTAAATTAAGCTAAATTATTACTTCCACTTAGTTATACTCATTTTTCACACTTAGACACACCTCATATATTTATTGCCTTAAAATCTATAATTTTTTTCCAATGATGCTATTCTAAACAAAACCAAACGGAACTTACAATGCAGCCTTAACTGACTTTTTTCTTACTTTAAAACTTTTCTGACATTAAATTTTTTACTTTGACAGAAATGTTAGTTTCTTTAATAATTGTATTTATTCTTTTAAATCAATATATACTAATAGCTTCTTGCTTCATAATTTTCCTAAGTGTCTCTCTCCGAATTGTAGCAAAAGTGGCCTTCAAGTCTTCGAAGCTAGCATACTCCTTTTTTCTTTACTGTCGCATTTAGTCTGACGTAGTTCAAAATATTCACATAGCCAACAGTTGACAATCCTTGCAATCCTTGTCTGAACCTTGCCGGACTTTCTGTCAGTATCTCTTTTTCCTCTATTTCCTCAAGTAGTCTTTTCCCTAAAAGTTCATAAGTTGTTGATAGAATAAGAATTTTCCTATAATAAGCTGATAAATCTTTATCTGTTTCTTGTACACAAGAACAATAGCTGCTACTTTTTAATTCCATAAAAGTCCTTCTCTCATGCCAATCTTTTTGTAAAACTTTTGAGATCCGTAAAAAAAGTTTTTTTACTTTTTTTCCAGGCTTCATTTGGAACGTCAATCAGGCTTGTTTTTTCTTTACTTAATGATATAATTTTCTAAAGAATTTGAATGCTTTGATCCTACATTGACCATGTGAGCACATCTGCTTCTCTCTACCGTTCTTTCCTTGCTATCCTCTGTAAAAATACTGAAATATTCTTTTAATCATACCAGTGTTCTTTCACTTTTGCTACAATTTTCACACATTTCATTTTTTAAGCTTCAAAGTCAAGCTTCTTCCGTTTTTTAAAAATGTTTTCCCTCTTCTGATACAATTTCTTATAGTTTCTCCTTTCTTACAAATAAAAATCTTTAGTAACTTATATTTTTCTCTATGTATAATACGCTGTTAAAGCCTGTCTTTTTTAAACTTTACATGCTTTGTTCTACCAGTTTTTCTCTTAATTTTCATGACCAAATATAAACTTTCTTCTTTATCACTGCTTTATTTACAATCTCTTTAATATCAAACCAAGCTTCCTCCTTCACCATTTGTGACTTTATCATTACTACTCCTTTTTTGTACCTTACCAACCTGTGAATTTAGAAAACGTGTAAAATAACTCGGGTTTATTCTCAAATCTCTCCCAATAATTATATTCGCAGCTTCAGAGAAATTATTAGATTTTACACTTAACTAAGACATCCCTCAAATCAAAAGATTTGTAAACCAACCAGCCAATTATACGAGCTTATTCTTAATTATATTTTACTCTTTTTTCTTTAACACAAATTTCTAATTCTTGTTCTTTGCCCAAATTATTATTATTCTTAATAAACACCCCTATTAGCTTACTCATAATAAAGCTAAGAAAACAGCTCAAAATTTAGCTATATTTATGTGTTTGTTTTAAATATGCGTTTTTGTTAGCTAATATTTATAGCTGTTTTTTAGCTTAAAAATTTTAGTTATGAATCTTTGTGCGTCCAGCTGGTCAAAAGTTTTATTTGCATACACGTGAATGTACTTAAATTTAGGAGCCATGTTGGGTGTTACTGTACAAATGGCAACATGAAAATCAGGAGACTAAGGTAATTTGTTATAATTTATACTCATTTATTATAAAATACTATTTTGACACTAATAATATTTTATTTGATCAACTTTAAAAGCTAATCAATTAGCTGAGTTCCCCACCTTTGATGTTTCTATTGGTACAGTGACCACTCATGAGTCTACTAAATTTATGAGCAAGTGGCCGTACATAGTTTTCAGCTAAAATTTTAAGTGAAAAAAACAGCTATAAACATTTGCTCAAAAAACACAATTTTACAGCTAAAAAATACAAGAATACAGCTTTATTCTTAGCTGTTTTTTAGCTACATTAACAGCTGAAAATTTTTACCTTGGCTGGACCTGTTGCCATGTTCTTCGCATAAGGATTTTTGACAATTCATTTTTAAACTAAATGTTACTTTATTCTCTAGCCATGCTTTGCATACTTTTATAAAATCATTTGTTGTTATCAAATTTCGGAAATCAAACCTTTACTTAAAATTAAACTTCAAAAATAGAAGTATTCTAATCTTTAAGAATTTATTTTTTTATCGCTCCTAACACCTAATCTGGACCGCTATTAAAGATTATTTTATCTCAATACTATATTATCTTTGTTTTCCATACTTTCTCTGACTGCTTTATGAGTTAAGTTTCAAAAACTACTTAATTTTATTGTTACTACATTAGCTTCTTTGTAAATTCCAACATTACTTTTTGTATGTTTATACTACATTGAAGCTTTTCAGCTAATAATTTTATTATACAAGGGATTTTTAAAAAACGGTTTAAGAATAGTAGGACGTTTATCGATCGTAAAAAAAAATTGTTATGTATCAATCATTTTTAAAATTTTTCACCAGCAGACATTATCACAAGCCATCTTATATGACTGTAGCCCACCAATGTCTAATATTCTGTGTCAGTTGGATTTTCTTGGAGCTTTTACTGACAATGTGAAGATTTAAAAAAATGAGTAAATTGTTATAATTTTTCATGTAAAATCAACAGGAAGACAATCGGCAGCTGTTTTAATCGTATTGTCAATTCTGTGAGTTTCACCTCTAGTTCTAATGAGCTGTTTCTCATGTAATACGTTTAATTTTGAGGAAACACTTTTTCTGTCCTCTCTTTTTTTCCTTTGTATTATTTCTACAAGATGCTGTCACTCTTTTACTCAAATAATCGCAAAATAATACATCTTTCATAAATTCAACAATAATATTCCATGATTTTCCTGGCTGCTCACGAAATTCTAAAAGCCTAACTTCCACACCTTTGTAAAGTAGAATAAAGTGGATCAAAATAGTTAATAATTTTGTTGAATCATAGTTTAAAACATAGTCAATAGAGTAATACAGTTAGCTTTGCAGAGATGTTCTTTTTATTTATTTGCTGCCACTTATTTCATCACATTCAGAACGATAGCCTTTGAATTGTACGGGAAGACGTACATTTTTGTTTAAAATAAAATAAAATACTTTTCATTTAAATTAAAAGTGCAGTCATTCAACCATACGATGGGGTTTTCTTACACTACGTGACATGTCTGAGCATCTTGTGCTGTTACTATATTTGTATCTTTGGCAGTTGTTAAACCTTTTTTTTTTTTTTTATTAAGCATGTATGAGCTTAAAACTGTAGATTAATCAGCAAGCCTATATTTTTCTACTTTAAATATTTCTCAATATCACTAGCACCATCATATCCAATACTAAATTCCCTTTGCCATTTTCACAAATCGTGTAAGGTTTTGAATGTCACTTCATTGCTTTTAAAACTCATACTTGTTTTGCATTATACGATGTGTGTTCAGGAAGTAAGGTGACTTGGTATTTTTAGAAAAAAATGTTTATTTATCAATATTTATGTTGTCTCCTTCAAAAAAATTTTTCTTAAATACAATACACTTGTACCAACGATTTTTTCACTCCACGAAGCACTTCTCACAAGCCCGTTTTGGTATATAGAATTGAACTCTTCCAGCGATGCAGTCTTCATCTCCTCAACCGTTGCAAATCTCTGTCTTTTCGTGGGGTTTCTTCAGTTTTTGAAACAAGAAAAAGTCACAGCAGGCGAAATCCGATGAATATAGTAGCTAAGGCATGACTGTGGTGTCATTAAGGCCGAAAAATCTCTTACTTGCAAAGGTGAGTGAGCAGGGATATTAACATGGTGCAAAAACAATGAATTGTTTTTCTATAATTCCAGAAGTTTTCTTCATACTATTTTTGCAAGTGCCGTTAAACTTCAAAATCACTCTATTTATTGACCGTACGACCATATGGTAAGATTTTCTGATACACCTCGCCACAGTAATCCAGGAAAACGGAGAAAAAAAAACAAGAAACAGAGAAAAAAATAAAACAAGAAATTAAAAAAAAAAAAAACAAATGAAAAAATTATAAAGGAAATTAAAACAACAAACCAGGGAATATTAATAGGTCATGGGACCCACGGTAAGAACGAAGCTCTTTAAATATGAGATGAGTATAGACACAATTTCTCAGGTAACAAGGGAGTCGCCAGACCCACAGGAAGAACGAAGCTCTGTAAACGTCAGTACTGCATTCATGTTGTTTACTAAAACA
>NW_019379645.1:460027-481616 GCF_000648655.2 Copidosoma floridanum
CGATTTCACACAATAGGAGTTTCCTTGAAAATACATTTGTTATAAGTCATGAAAAAATTATTAATTTTTATAAATGAAATTGTATCTTAATTTTTCAAATAATAATTACGATGTCACACAGGCCTGCCAGTAGTGAGCTCTTTTAAACCTTCCTTGGAAAATGGAGTTAAACCATGGAGGAATGAACCTCTTATAAAACCTAAGAATAATTCTAAGCTTCTACTCAATAACAGTGATACTACTCTAAAGAAGAGAAATAAAGGTGAATATAAACGCTTCATAACTCTAATAGAAAATAATCACGATTCGCAAGGTGAGTTCTGCGTATGCAGGTATTTAAATTCTATACAACTACGGCTATACTCATTGGAATTTGAATTTATCACTTTTGAAATAGAACTTTTATTAAGGGCTTCTTAACTGATTATCTGTTAAGGTTTGCATGGGTATTATTTCAATACTAATTTTTTCTAATCTACCTCTCTTATATTACAGCTATCTATGAAATACGATGTTGAAATTTTTTGTGAATCAGCTTTACGTGAAATTATTTTGTTTCTTAGATAGCTGTTAGCTCATATGTCATTTTAAGATAGTTTCGAAGAAAAATTTTGACTAATAGATGTACTAAAGGCATTCAAGATGGTGTCAGATGTTTCCACGCCTTTAAAATATGTACGGACTGCTTGAATAACGGCTTTATTATAACTATTTCAGTATCCTTGAGCGTATAGAAGTAGATAATGTTACACACTATCGGCTATCTGCATCATGAAGTAATCCGAAACAGCGTCTCCTAAGATGAGTTACTGGATTTGATTGAAATGCACTGAAAGATATGTCAATTATTTTTTGAAATTCTTAAATGAACTTTTTGGTATTTGTAAAGCCCATATAAGATAGGACAAGAAATAGGTAAAAAAGGATACTTCTTTTTTTTCACACAGCCATCTCTTTTTAAAAACTTAGAGAATATTTATTTTTAAATGACATGATAAAAAAATTTGTATTCAAGGGTCAAAACTATACAATCACTTTTTTATGATTTTAAGTGGCTGGCGTAGTCTGCAAAATTTACTATTTAAATGTTGATTTAGCGATCCCAATTCATTCTTGTGCGTTTCAGCTAGTCTATCAACTCTACTAATATGCTGTTCTGTGACGATCTGCCAATGTGCTTACTAGAGATAGTAGAGATTTTCTACTTTATCAAGAGAGTTATTTTATGTTACATTATATGTGTGTATGAACTTTTTTAATAATCTTTTTTCGAAATTTAAAAAAAAAAAAAAGATTTAATTCCACAATTTAACATTAACTCTTATATCTGCCAGTTATGATATTATATAAAATTTACCTACTACATAAATCAAAACTTTTTGGAATCACTTCTCCTAGATTAAAATAAGATTATTAAAAACAAGCTGTCTGACAACTTTTTGTTCGGCATGCATTTGTGCCAAAACATTTAACTTTTGTAAATTTAATTAAGTAGCTGTAAATTAGTAGAATAAGAAACTAATTGAGTCAGAGTAAAATCTATTTAGTCGATTTCCGGTCGATGAAAATATTTGCACCAATAATTTTCTCTTACAACAAAAAAAAAAATCTACACATTTCCAAATATACAAGAAATAAATAGAAGTTTTATTGAGGAAAATTAATTGTAAAGTCTAAAGAATTGATTAATTCACACCTTTCTAAGCCAACATAATTAACATAATTTTTTTGATAAATAGAAAACTAATTATCTTTAGAATGCCAAACAGCGAGTGTGCACAGATGTATATAAGGATCCTATCTAACTAACCTGTAAATTGTTATGTTTAACATGTAAACTAATCATATGTTGAAGAGAGAAAATATTCAACTCTTATTTCTTGATAGGTGATAATGGCCGTGCAGCCTTGTATGCTTTCTTCAGAGTATGTATGAGTGCTTATCACCATATATATGTGGGATGCATTGTTCTACACAGCTGAAGCTGTGCTTCCACAAGAAAAGGAGCACGAGGGGAAATAAACACACGCAACAGATTTTATTATGAGAATACAAAAGACTTTATTTCATTATGTACAATTGGACTTTTTCGCTCTGCTCGCGTCGAGAGCTCTAAGTAGAAGAAAAATGTATAGCGCCGCGCGACTCTTCTCCCTCAGCTGTAGGGCACCGGCGGTGGGTGTGTGAGTTGGCTCGCGCGTGCGCAGGAAAAGATGTTCCTTGGGACGATGGCCTGCTTTCGTCTTGAGCACGAAACTGGTCGCTGTGGCTGAGACGCCACATATACTCCCTCCCCAGTGACCGGCGTAAGAGCCGGGAACGAGACATGGCGAGTTGCTGAAGACTGTGCGGCTTGGATAGTTGGGGTGGACGTCGGTTGCGGCGACGGCTGATCAGCGGCGCTGGGCGCTTCCGGCTGAGCTGCGGTGTTGGGTGCAGGCGGCAGGGGTTGCGGTGACGGCTGAGCAGCTGTGCTTGGCGCTGTGGGCTGCTCGAGGAAGGAGTCAGCTTGTTCCATGTATGCCGGCTTGAGCGTGTCCGTGGACACCACCTCTTCTTTGCCGTTGGTGTCGAGGACGTAGTTGCGCTTATCGAGACGGCGAATAACGCGATGTGGGCCGGTGTAGGGTGGTTCCAGCGGCTTTCGGATTCTGTCGACACGCTTGAAGACATGCGAGCAGGTTGACAGATCTTTGAAGCAGAACGGGTGCTGGGCTGAGTGATTCGAGGCAGGCACTGGTCTGATGGCTCTGAGGAGTTGTCGCAAGCTCCGCGCGAACGTAGACTGGTTGGCCTGGACTGACTCGGTGGTGAAGAACTCCCCTGGGATTCTGGGTGAGAATCCGAGGAGCATTTCCGCTGGAGAGGCTTGCAGGTCCTCTTTGTATGCTGTGCGGAGTCCCAGGAGCACAGTCGGGAGGCAGTCTAACCAAGACTGCGGGCAGCAGCGCAGGGCTGCTTTGAGGGTCCTGTGGAACCTCTCCACCATGCCATTGGACTGTGGGTGGTACGAGGTTGTGTGGCACAGCTTTGTGCCGATTATCTGGGCCAGTTNCCATGGTTGTCTATGACTGATCGTGCTATGATTTTCATGCCAGTGTTGAGGGGATTGTGAAGCACAATTTGAAAGCGTACCTAATTAAACCTTATTTTTATTTATTAGTCTTCCAAAAATGTAAATACAAAATAGTGTCATGTATGATTCAAAAAATATTGAATAGTATTAACAATAATGAAGACAAAATGTTATCGTGTAGAGTTATTAACAAAGATTTGAAAAAAAAATACTTTATGAAATACATACATTTCATAGAAATCTATACATTTCATGAATATATAGGTTTCAATAGAATTATAACGATAGGTTGTACTAAACGATCTTAGTTCATCGTATTTTATGAAAAATGAATATACAACTAATTTAGAGACATATTTTATAGTAATGTAAATTACTGTCATGATACATGTTTTATATTTTTTATTTCATTAAGTTCTGAGTTTTGTATTAGTTATTTTTATATTTTTATATCATTGCATTACGATAAGCATTTACTAAAGTTTTTTTATCATTTTCTATAAAGAAAACCTAACAATGTAGTAAACGATCTAATTTTATCGTAGTTTATTTTAATAATATAATTATTAAATTAACGTACGACTATTTAATGACACATTTTATAGTGTTGTATATTACTGTCATCATACACGTTTTACATTTTTTTTTAAAGTAACTTCTGAGTTTAGTATTAACTACTTTATATTTTAATTTTCGTTTATTGTGATCAGCATACACTTACATATTATTACTTCTTATGGAGAAAACCTAAGATGTGAAAAAAAAATTTTAGAAGGATTTCCTGACGTATTTATTACCAGTTACTACAATTACTTTGTTTAACCTTTTATTGAACTTACTTCATCGGTCTATCTTATAATTGATTTTTCTCTTTCTTTTAATAGCTTAGTACGTTACGCTAAAAAGACCAGATAGTGGGCTATTACTGACAGCGTATTCTGTATTGCGCGGTCAATGATAGCCTATATAATTTCGGTTTGTGGTGCATATACACTTTTTCAGTACATTTTCACCGGAAGTTAGACACCTACATCAATAAAAATAACATTACTACGGTGCCGTTCATCATGATATACAATTACTCGACTACGTACTATAAATGCGGCAGCCGCGGTCGTGTGATAGTCGTTCATTTAAACACGAGTGTATCAATGAAAAAGATTCTCACGTGATCTTGTACGATATTATGTAGAAATCGATAAAAAAATTATGAGTGTGACTCAAAATATCGCTTGTTGTTAAAATATTGATGCTTCATAGCAAATATATACAAAAAACATGCGCTGCGTAACGCGTACCAAAATAAAGATAATTAATGGCCTACAACGTTTAAAAAGGTATAGTGTAACTTTTACAGTACATGCTTTTTGCCAAGTACGTCACTATAATATTCAGCCTAAAAACCAACCAATAAAAAGATGAAGACCTTACGGAACAGTGTATTGAAGCACACAACATTTATATACTTTCAAATGAAAAAAAGTTTGGTACGGATACGTAAGTATGCTGAATAACTGCTGTTATACCCATGTATGTATGTATTTATGTAAGTATGTATATTAATATTATTGTGCTACACGCACGACTCCTATGTAGTAGCACTTGTCTGTATACTGAGCACGTGGAAAAGGGTGGAAGAGATGAGGGATTGAGAGGCCTTACCTGTTGGATGGGAGTACGGGGGGGACTAATCACCTAAACCTAGATAAACCATTCCATATTCGCCCAGGAACAATATCTCGTGGGTCAGGGAAATCCAGAAAAATTCACCACGAAATATCTACTTATTGAGATGAAATATTTGACATCATGATACGAACAACGAACACACTTACTAAGGCAAGGGTCGCGGGAGGAGATTGCTGGGTATTAAAACTCTTATACAGTTATAGGATAGTTCGTCTTTCCATCTTTTGATGTCAAATCACTATCGCGATCAGACCCCTGCAATTGACTCGGTGTTTTCAGTCTCACCGTGTCCCAATCGTCTCTGTATTTAATGACGCGGACGGCAGGACCAAGCTCTAGCAGGGTGTCTATTGAGGTATGGAAAAGCGAAAGCGACGCTTTTTTCTCTCGCGCTTTCAATTCGAGTAAAAAATTTGACAGCATCGTTTTGTCCGTCTTAACCTTTTAGATCCTCCGAGATCGCAAGTAGGCCTTTAATTCAAACGCTATTTTCGTTTCTTAATTTGAATATTGATTTTGTTCAATCGCAGTTAAGATTGAGATAAAACACTAGTTAATATTGTCAAAATCATCTGGAGCAAGGCACTATTTGTTTTTGCTTTTTTTTTAATTCTAAATTTAGTCATTATCTTGAAGTACAATAAGTATTCGAAGTACATCATTAGTTATTACAGTATGTAAAAGGTAATAAAATTTTCAGTTATTAATATTTGTCTGAAAAAAGAACTAAACACCAAGTTTGACGATATAAAAAATTTCATAAGAATTATTGTAAAAAAATTTGCCGGTTACAAATGTAAAAAATATAAGTAACTATATAGAAGCTCATTAAAATAAAAAAATTTATTTATTTATTTATTTATAAGTATCAAAACGTTAGGTACGATTCTGATGTAAATATGTGTATATTAATTTATACAGCACTATTCGAATCAAATATTATTTTTAATGAGCTTCTATATGGTTGTTTATATTTTTTACATTTGGGAACCGACAAATTTTTTCACAATAATTTTCATGCCTTTTTTATAGTGTCAAACTCGTTCGGTTCTTTTTTCAGACAAATATTAATGATTAAAAATTTCATTAACTTTTACATACCGTAATAACTAATGTTTAAGGTCGTAGCTAAATTATTGTACTTCAAGATGATGACTAAATTGAAAATACAAAAAAAAAAATAAACAAATAGTGCTTTGCTCCAGATGATTTTTACAATATTAACAAGTGTTTTATCTCAATCTTAATTACGATTTAACAAAATCAATATTCAGAGTAGTAAGCAAAAAAATTCGTTCGAATTAAAGGCTTAGTCGCGATCTCGGAGGATTTAAAAGGTTAAGACGGGCAAAACGATGCTGTCAAATTTTTCACCCGAATCGAAAGCGCGAGAGGAAAAAGCGTCGCTTTCGCTTTTCCATACCTCAATAGACCCCCAGTGCGCCTTCCACTCACGTGTGTGAAAATATGTGTTCATATTTATATGAGAATGAGGGTTTATTATAATACAAGTTTTTAACATGACTAGGTCTGCGTACACGTTTATGCGTAATCCTATAGCAGTTATATGAATTATAACCCTATACATAAAATATACCCCTTACACCTGGTTTATATTAAATAAATAAATAAATTTATTTACAAGTATACTATATCGCTTCTGCGTGCCAGAATACGCCGCTTATTCCTACATGTATATGGGTGATTCTGTCAAAAGTGGTCAATTTCAACTTCAAATTATTTTTAAAAAAAGTTGTCGACAAAAATTATTCTTATAGCGCTTTAGTCTTAAATAATATCTATAACAAATATCTAAAGCGATTTTACTACAAAGTTTTTTGGTCAAAAGATATATGACTTTTCCTAAAGTCAGTTTCAGTCAATTTTTCAAAAAAATACGTCTCTTTCTGACGCCTATAGATAAGCTGCTTGTACAGTCCGAGAGTTTTTACTGGGCTTAAATGAAAGAAGGGATCAAGAACTTTTGATTGAAAAAAAATTTGTTTGATTTGATGCCCCTAATCCAAAGTTAGAGCTAATGAAAGAAGCAACAAAAAATGGCTGAAAACCAGACTTTGCTGATTTTTGCTGAAAATTTGTAATTTTTCTCCAAACCGCTATAACTTTTTATTGGTGGGACGGAATCCAACAAATTTTTTTTCCGTTGACAAGGCTAAATCCCAGCTTTTATTTAAGCCGAGTAAGAACCACCGAAACGAGTGTACTACTTCTTTACTTACATTGGAAGTAGAATTGACGTTTATCAATGTATCCTGCAAAAAAAGTCGGGTTTGACCAAACACCGAGACACGTGTCTGATATTTTAGCCCAACAGAGCTGGAAAAAATTTTGGCAAAGATCCATTAGCTAGAAGTGAGACAAAAACGGCGTCTGATTGTCGGGGGGGATGTAAGTGATGGGTACGGATGGGACATTTCGAGCTTCGGAGTACTGTTGCTGCTCGCAGACTTAACATAAACCATTTTCTGCTTAAAAAACATCTGTCCCCAACGAATAATACAAGAAAAAATTTTATACTCATCTGTACGGATAACAGAGTGCTGGGGCCAGGGGCTGACGGAAGTAACCAAAGTTAGTGTAGACTCGAAAATTAAAAATTGAAATACGTATTAACTAAAGAGACGGAATGTTTTGAGGAGTTGTCTCGAGGGTTTGTCTTGTTTTGACGAATAATGAGAAAAGTAACCGCTACAAGGGGTTACGAAAAATATCAGTGTAGATTTCAAGGTGCTTTCCGCTGTTGTCGACATTTCAGTTCAAACTGTGTGAGATTTATTCTGTTATGAAAACTCTTGCTTATTGATTGAAAATTAATATTATCATGGGATAAATGTAACATGCAACATACATACTTTAAATCGAAAAAGCTTGTTTTCATCGCAGTTGGAGCTTTTACGTGCAAAACTGAGATTGGGACAGGGGACGGATGTGACATTTTGACTACATTTGTGTAAATTTTCTCAAAGAGGAGTCAACCTATAAGCTTGAAACTTTTTTCCAAGATAGTCGAACACATTTAACGCAAACTTACGCAATTATAGCTATTTTTGGATGCAGAGCAGATATAAGATGAGGTTGTTCCTGTCGCAAAATTAGAGCAGAATAGTTATATGAACCTTTGGCCGGGACGTACGGAAAAAATTATTTTTTCACAAATAATTGGCATTTATAAACATTTATTGTAGTGAATACTTATTTAACAACTAGTTTTTTCGTCAAACATTAAATAATTGAAAATGTACTGGACCTATTACTTACAATTCCGGTAAAATAATTTTCAATGTGTTTGTTTGTTCGTAAAACCGAATCTTTCGACTATTATTTCATTAAATTTTATTAAAATTTTTATATCCATCAAGGGATCCTGTAAATAACATACGATTTTGAATGACTAAGTTGTAGGAGGGAAAAAACTGTTCTTTGTTTTATTAAATAAATATATAAATGTTTATTAAGATTACTGAACAATTTCGATTAATGAACACTTTACATTTGTCTAGAAAACGCTACATATTAAGGTTCGCATATTCGCATAACGTATTCCTACAAGAAACTAACATTAAATATATCTTTTATATTTGTTTAAGCACTTTAGATCACTAGGATATTTTTTTATCAGTTGTAGCGTTTTGTTATACGATTCATCCTCATAACAGTAACTATAATACTCATTATGTAAGATCCTGATCTATTATTACAATTTTATATCTCATCAATCATTAGTGCTTTGATTACTGTTTGATTAGTGCGAGTAATGCAAAATGTCTTTTTTTTTTTTTAATCAAAACACTTTTGATTTCATTTAAAAGAAAAGTTTAGTTTTATAGATATAATGAAGATGTCGGAAAAATTATTATAATCGATTATTGATGAAATTAAATAACCACTTTTATATCTTCTTTGATTTCAAAGTATACAACTAATGCAAGGCGAAAAACTAATTATTTTTTCATAAAATGTTTTCTATAAATTTCCAACTATATTTCTTGAGATCATGTTGAAATAAGAAAAAAAAAAAGTATGTAATAAAAAAATTCAAAAAAAAAAATTTGATAACAATAATAATAGGCTAATATTATTTAGCACTTTCGTAGTATAGCAATCACTCACACTTGCAAACATTTAAACAATAAACAATAAATAATAAATAATTGCCAAAAGTACTAAGTTTATTCATTTTCAGAATCGTCGTCAATACTACATCCATCTGTACCACTGTCCTCTTCTGTCTCCTTATTGTTATCCTCAACTTCTACGCTATTTTTATCTTGATCCTTCCCTTCATCATTGCTTCTACCATCACTAGCATCGGTTACTACTCTTTCTTCCTCCTCTATAGCATGTAGTTCTTCAGTTTTTATTTTGGTATCTCGAGAGGGTCTCGTCAAATCATAAATTTTTTGAGCGTTGACGCTCCTACATGTTTTTTTTTCGGTCTCAACTTTAACATCATGACAGTTCAGTTAGTTTCGTAGGTAGAATTCAAATATATCTGAAATTAAATAATGCACTTCATAGTTGATGTTTGTTATATACAATTAAAATGGTAAGATCTCTATTATTTAAATAATGTAGCTTTAAGTTTCTTAGATGTGCTTGATTTTATTTTAGTAATTAGATGTAATCGGTACTAGCATGAGATAAGGTCTGTAGTCTGAGTCATTTCGGTAGATCCAATCATAAATGACTAACGCCTGTTCTTTCACAACAGCTCTGATTAAGTCCAGACAGCGCGATGGATGCCATATTTCCATGAACAAACACACGGGCAAATGTACACACAGACACACACGCACACACCGGCACGCGCGCGAAGCGAGCTCGCAGAAATGCACGCATGCACACAATGTACGCGCATCGATTCTTAGAACCTTAAACTATTCATTTCCATACGTTACACCCACACAACATGTACATTCATTACATGGCCTAGATTTAGTCAGAACGGTTCGAACAAAATCAATTTTACATCTAATACCCCACTATACCTGAGTAGTGGGAAGTAATCCGTGATGGGTCTTCAATAAATGCATTGATTGCATTATTACAGATATGATTTGAATTTTTAGCATGAACAGTCGTACGAAAAAATTACAATACATGATTATATACACTTTAACAGTTCAATAATAACAATAAATAGTTATTTACGCAAAAAGTGCGAGAAAGACGATTTCGCGCACGAGTAGTAATAGACGCGCACAAGTGGCCAGAGTTTCCAGGAACGAGTGCCAGTTGATCACACGAGTGTGTAGCACGAGTATGATCATAACGGCACGAGTTTCCGACATCGGCCACGACTATATGTCTATCAAACGAGTGCGGAAATCGGTCCGCATAAGTTGAGTACAATATTTTTCATAATAATATTTCGGAAATTGTTATATATTATTAAGATGTAAGTACTTTAAGGTATTTTATACGTTATTACCGATAAATATTTTTGCCAAAAAGTATATTTCCGCCCTCGGGTGGTTTTGGGAGGCTGGTACTTCCTCGGACGAAAAAGCAGTTTTCCGGAACTCGTTCGAAAAGTCTCCTTTACGAACCTCGTTACGGACCTCGCCTTCGGCTAGGGCCGCAAACCTCTCGGATCGCAAACAGAGACTTTTCAAACTCGTAGGAAAACTACTATTTTGTGCCGAAGGCCCAAAGTGCATTTTTGGGCTCGTGGGCGCACTTTCGGCCCGCGAATTACTTTGGGCCCTAGGGCGGGAAGGAATTTAGGGCCCGGGAGGGCGCCAAATTTATTACTGCCTGTGGGCCCACAGTAATTTTGAGGGCCCAAAGTGCGTCCTAGGGCCCAAAGCGACAGTTGCACTTTGAACCCATGGTAAGAAATAGTAGTTTTCCTACGAGTTTGAAAAGTCTCTGTTTGCGAACCGAGAGGTTCGCGGCCCGAGCCGAAGGCGAGGGACGTAACAAGGTTCGTAAGGAGATTATTCAAACGAGTTTCGGAAAACTGATTTTTCGCCCGAGGAAGTACTAGCCTCCCAAAACCACCCGAGCGCGGAAAATAAGGTTTTCCTCACTAAAAAAGTGTGGTAAATGACAATTTCTGAAACACTATTATGAAAAACATTATTTTAATATATTGCATAAAACAAGGCGTTGGTGCAAGCCCTTACAGGTTTTAAGAGAGCAAAATCCGTTATAAACTTTTTAGCAATTAATTTATATTAAGTGCATTAACACATGCAGAACTTTACTAATTTCTGGTTTTGATGTAAGTTAGATGCTCATGATACAGGTGAAAAATAGCAGGTATGAGATATATTTTTTATATTTAAACGATATTCACCTTTCACAGCTAGAATCTTCTTACTGTCCAGGAAAGGCTTAGCATCGGTATTCGTGCGATTGCATTTTCGACCCGTCACGCTAAAAGTTCTTAGTTCCTTAGCACCAAAAGTGCTTAACGCGATCTCTTTTACGAACTGACTAGTTCCATTTTTTGCGAGAGATGCTTTATTCACAGCGTTATTATAGGCTGTAGTCGGTATATATATGTTTTGACTACAACGAATCGGCAATGATACATAACTTAGCACATCGAAGGGTGCTCATGTTAGTGATACATTAATAGGAGATGAAGTACTTACAGTTTCTTCATTTTTGCGCTCGTAGCCAACATCAATAGTAGTCTGAGCTACCACAGCAAATGGGTTTATTAACCAACGGTCTGAAAATTGTATCATAATAAATCAAAGATTTTAAGTATGCATACAAGAAATTTATCATAGTTGTTGTTGTTGTTGTTGCTTTTCTTTGTGTTGTTGTTGTTGTTGATGCTGTTGTTGCTGTTCTTACTGCGGTTGCTGTTAATGTTGTTGTTGTTGTTGTTGCTGTTGCTGTTGTTGTAGTTGTAGTTGTTATCTTTCTAGCCGTTGTTGTTGTTTTGTTGCTGTTGTTATTGTGATTGTTGTTTTTTTTGTTCTAATTGTTGTAGTTACTATTTTTGTCAGTGTTATTGTTGTTGTTATTGCTGTTGTTGTTGCTGTTGTTTTTGTTAATGTTGTGACTATTGTTTTTCGATATTGTTGTTTGCATTGTTGTTCTTGATGTTGTTGCTGCTGTTGTTTCTCTTTTCGTTGTCCTTGTTGTTGCTGTTGTTTATATTTTTTTGTTGTTGTTGTTTATGCTGTTAGTATTTCAGTTGCTATTATTATTGTTGTTGTTGTTATTGTTGTTTCTGTTGTTATTGATGTTGTTGCTGTTGTTACTGTTGATAAAGTTGTTGCTGTTGTTGGTGTCATTGTTGTTAATATTGTTTTTGTTGTTGCTCTTGTAACTACTGTTATTGTTGCTTTTGCTGCTGTTGTTGATATTGTTGTTGTTATTGTTGTTGTTGTTACTGCTGTTGTTGTTGTTATTGTTGTTGTTATTGTTACTTCTGATGTTGTTGCTTTTGTTAATATTATTGTAGTCGTTGTTGTTGTTGATATCGCTATTGTTGTTGTTGCTCTTGTTGTTGTTTTTGTTATTGTTGTTGCTATTGTTGTTGATGTTGTTGCTGTTGTTGTTTTAGTTTAATGGATCATAGTGCGATGTGAACGCGTATTATGTTGAGCATTAGAGAGGTTTTTGAGGAGGATAGAGCGACTGCTCCAAAAAAATTAGACATAAAAACAAAAAATATTATTGGAAAGAGAAAAATGACCTTTACGTCGACATTTTAAAAAATACAGTCACCAGGCGAAAAATAAAAAAAAAACATTATTGACTTGAAGTAACAGTACTACGGCGTCAGATAAGAACGGACTGACATTCTCTTCACCGTCTAATATCTCAATTCCAACAAAATTAAATGGAGAAAAAAAATATGTGCATTACAGATTATTTAGTAGAGATCATTATGAGGCAAAAAAAATATGAGTTACCACAAGTGGCACTTTATTTTGTACGTGTTAGCTCATTATGGTGTCGAGTCATGTATATTTCTTTATGTTTGTTTTCTTAGCTGTTTTTAATGATTAATTTGAGCTATTGCCATTTGAACTATATAACAGGTATAACACTTACCAGAACCATCTATCCGATCTAATATTTTTTTTTGCAGATTAGTGTTCAAAGCCTCATATTTTTCAGCTTTCTCTTTTTCTTTTTTATACATGTCTCTATACCACTCCAGTTTCTTTTCTTTCTCTTTTAATTCCTCTCTAGATTTTGCTAATTTTTTTTTAAGCTGAAGGACCGTAGGTAACTTTTGTTCGTTCGTATTACATTCTTTCAGTGGATGTTTAATTTTTTTTTAGTAGATTCCTTTTTGTTTAACACGCTTCCATTTTTCGACTTAGTTTTATTTCTCTTTGCCGTGTTTTTATTCGTAAGACTATCTTCCATCAAAGTCTGTACTCGTTGGTCGCTAAACAATGGACTGTTAACATTCTAGAAACACAAAAATAATTAGTTGGAAAAATAATTTAATTTACTGAGTTGTACCAGGGAAGACCAGAGCAGTTCTCAAGTATTCCCGTAAAGAAAAATGTTCATCTGAGAAAACGTATCAAACAATTATACGATTTGGATAGGACTAGTGAGCTTAAAGGGAGAGAGCAGCAGAACCGCCGCCATTTGGTGCAAAAGATGTTAAGCTTTTAATATATACCTATATCTATTTTCTTACGCAAACAAACAGACGACGCCCTGTGTTCACCTTACGGGAGAAGCTCACTAGATAGAACTTCCAGATGTCATTGTGCCATCAGAAAATACAAGACTACAGTTCCACAACACTTTTGTGCACTAACGAATTTTATAACTATACTTGAGGGTTTATTAGCCAAGAAGTGGAGTGGGAATCGTATTGTATGCGATAGTAAACCGATATACTAGATTTCCCTGATCTTCCTCAACTAAAGTATACTCACGATCACTGCTTAAAAACCCTGTGTATCAGACACATTTTTTAATGTGTTGCTGCCATTGCTTAAATGCGAAGAATCTTTTTCAACTTCGGTATCCATGAGCTCTTTAGGGTCAACGATAGTTTTGGATTTTTTAAAATCATTGATATCAACATACTCTCTTGATTTTCTTTTACAATGTTTCTGAAATCATATTTCATAAATTGTTTTTGTCCATTAAAATTTTATTTTTACTTCCATTTAACTATGCTATAACTATTGAGTAACAAACAAGGTATAAAAAAGGTTTGGTTTAATGTACATGTTTGTAATACCGTTTTACCTTCGCGATCATTTTCTTTCGCGCCACTGGATGATACTTTAATTTTTTTTTCTTGGTCAACGGTTTTGTTCCCTTTGGAATTATGAACTTTGGTATTCATCGAAAATTTTGTGTTTGCTTTTTTACGTTCCTGAAATATACAAAATAAAATAAAAGACTAATTATACTGCTAGCAAATAATGACTACTGATTTACGTACAATTAATACATTTGCATGTACACAAACAATATCTTATCATGATGTTGTGCTTCTATTTTCATGAAATAATAATTCATTTTCAAATTTTTAACGATACTTGTCTTACAAGTGAAAAACTTTGGTATTATTTGAAGCCCTGCTTGTTATTTTTACTCATATATGTCTATCATAATTAAAAAAGATAAATAATGATTGATACAACTGCTAAAAACAATGGAAATTATCATTCGTGTGTTCTTACAATACCCACATTAGCGTACCAGAATATTAAACAATACAACTTTTACCACAAACACATTATAAGTAATCAATGGTAAATTAACAGTTAATACTCATACATGAATTTGTATTACTGACTATTCATTTAAAACAAATTAATTCGGTGAAAACAATATCCCAAAGTCAAGCAAATTGTTCGCAGAGCCAAAGAGGTTCAAGTACATCCAAATACCGTTAAATGCAGTTGTCAATCTTTCTGACTGAGTTCTGTTTACAATCGTATTCAATTCGAATTTGATAATGATTTTTTTTTTGTTGTCTGAAAATTATCATTTACGTATGTTCCTTCATTTCAAAGAGAGTATATAGCGCAAAATTCAGTTTATTTATTGACAAAAAATTAATGAAGTAATATTTTAATTAGGATTTTTTATCGTTTTCGTACAATAGTAATTTATATATCGTAACTTTAGTTTTAAATACACCTTACGAAAGTGTGTATTAAATGTATAATACGCAATTTAAATTAAGTGCTTAAAAGGCAGACACAGTGACAAAGATAATTTGTTATCAAGAAAAACATACATACATATTTATATATATATATATCCTTACTGNNNNCGGTGTACCTATATATATATATTCATGCGACAGTAACACAGTGTCTATATCCATGCAAACGAAAATTTTAAATTTAAATACTTATCGCGAATATTATGGATAGTATGTATGTATGTACGTAGAAACCCTTAACCATTACGTAAGACCAATGCTTACGTATGTTATTTGCGTACCAAAAAAGAAATTAAAATATTTACAATAAGGGTTTTGTTATTTTCAGAATCATCATTACTATTTCTACGTTATGTGTTATGTAACTAGTATACTACACTAATTATGTACTTTTTTCTGTATTAAATAGTTATTGTCTATTCCGCCCAAAACGTCTGCACTGCATTGAAATAATGTAAAAAAATACGTACAAATTAATAAGTGACACTTAATGGGTTTCGATACTATTTGGTACGAACGATATATATTGATCATCTACTACTTAAAGACTCATAACTTTACGATTGATTTCATCTGTTTCGTACACCATTAAGTTTGATGATATTTTTGAAACCAAAATTATATGACGTACTATTGATGTATCATCAGTTTGTTTGTTATCACCAACTATCAGTTCGTATCCACAAATATAAGATGAATTTTTGGCTAACGCAAACGCAAGTATCTGTAAAATTTTACCATTGTTAAGTTCGACAATGGAATCGTCCGTTTTTTTAGCCAGTTTGTACGCAACCGAATGATAGAAGGTTTGTTTATAGAAACATCGATCATACATAGCCACTGCAAGGTCCTGGTTATTCTGAATAGTTCGTATACGATTCTGTATGTCTAAATCAATATTTGTTCTACCAATCAAAGTTGCATCACCGAGTTTGGTGGCACATTGCAGTGGAGATTTTCTTTGTAAAATCATCTTACAAAATTCAACAGATGATTTAGAATTCCATATATTGTTGTGCACAATTTTTTGGAATGTACTTCGTCTCAACCATTTTTTAGCTATTGGATTACAACACCCATTTGGTGCATTTATTTGCTTGAGGAGGACACCTATCGCACTTTCGAAAGGGAATGTCGATGTTGCCCACATAGGACCTGTTTTTTTCACGCTCATCACTTAGTGGAGAAGACCATGTAAAGTCCACATACAGAATGATTTTCCATAAAATAACTGACACTCTTCGACAAATTTAAGTTTATTGTACTCACAACGGTCAAGTTCGAATTCTGAAATGTTGTCTTTCAAAAGAACGTACATACTGTCAACGAATAAAAGATACGACTGGTATTTTTTTTTGTTCCAAAATCTTCTTTAAACAAACAACACTAGCATACAATAACCATAACTTCCACTCAAGGGCTTTGTATTTGGTACTGAAGCTTAAAGGTCGAAGTGAACAGCGTAGATCCCTTATCAGTTTGAGATTTTTCATTCTATTATCAAGTAGTTGCCAGTCCTTTGTCTTAAAAGTTGTTTTCCATGTGATAAGCAATTGTTTGGTTACTCCTAGTAATGCCCCATGCATGTAATTCGAAGGAAGGTTCCACACCATGTCAAAATTATCCAATTCCATCAGAAGGAAGATACCTTTAATCGATACGTAAAAAATATTTGTGAGAAATTAATATAAAAAAGCACGCATTTGTTATCGAAAAGTTTAGGTAAACATTAATATTCTAAGATCCACAATGGTTACATCTTGTCTGGGAAAATTTTACCAAACACCGAACTCTAGTGGAAAGAAAATTCATTTTTTGGACTCGCTCACCGGTGCAACATTAGTAATAAATATTTAATAACCCGATAGGCCAGAACTCTAAAATATCTAAGGTAGAAAAAGTGGTTTTGGTACTCCGAGTTACTTGTAAAGGCTGGTGTGCCTTCAGTACAAAAAATAGCGTTCACTTCTCATGTGCATTTAAACAAGACGGTACTACGGATCCGGAGAGATGCACTTTTGTGAAAAAACCCACTACTCCTACTTCAGGTATTTCTGAGGACATGCCAGGTCCTGTGGGGAAAACACCACGTGTTAATAAAAACTATTGTTATATGCAAAGTAATTATCAGGCAACAATACTTGGGCCAAGAAAGAATAGACTCTAGCGCAATTCAAACCCTTTGCAATAACTATATGAAAAGAGATTTATGTAGGTCGCCGTTACAACAATGTATATATGTGTGCGCTTAAGGTATCTCCAGTGCAATATACGTACATAAACCATTATCTTATGTATTTCTTAATTATGAGTCAAGTTCTACATACTGTATTACAATCATAAGAATATAACAGTTCAATTAATAATTAAAATTAATTATTAATCGGATTCGTAACAGGAAATCAACGTAAATATAAAGTAAACCTAATTATGAATTTAAATATAATTTAATTGACAGCTACTTTTTCGTCGTAATTGTTGATTAGAAAAATTGAAAGTTTTACTGTACAGGATAATAAGAGCAAGATTTTTTGTACACAGTACATGACACACCTACATTTAAGATAATAAATTATTAGAAAAAATCTTATGATCTTGAATTTTAAATTTTTTTGCGCAGAATGGCATGAATTACAACCCATGCCAAACGTACATCCGATTTTTCATCCGTGACGAATAACATTGTTAGAAACGATCATATATTTTGTAGGTTCCAATTAGGGTTGATAGGGTATTAATTTTATTTTGTAGCTTTAAAGGTATTAACAAAAGGGGGGTTACACACTGAAATGAAACAATCCTTTAAAATATTTTTTTCAAGACAAATCATTATTCATCATTTTAGTGTCATCAAAAAAAGTCTTGCAAAACTATTATTTTCAAATTCAACATCTGACCAGTTCAGTTTATAGAAAAAAGGCTTTAGACGTGAGATGATATTTTGACACAGAATCATGTAGAGGCCGCTGGATCCACCTTAACACAAATGTAATTCTCACTCACCCATACAAATGAAATTTAGATTTGTATGTTTTACAATGTAATTTTGAAAAATACTCGACACGTACTTTTTGTTACTTACTTTTTTTCTATACAAAAGCTTCAAATGATATAGCCACTTGAAGATTCTCTATTATTCATAACTATATATATACTCGTGGTTCATGTGATGACATAATTACATTTGTGAAAAACATCATTTTAATATCGTACTATAATTCGAGCAGAAGTAATTTTATGTTCTTGTTACTTTTAGAAATACTTGATAAAAGAGTCAAGTGGACAAGTGTTAATTTTTGAGACAATTTCATGAAGCTGTTTTTACTTTATTGTATGTTACGTGTTTGTTTTGCAATATTTTCAAAACGGTGTACCTTTGACAGTTTTATATCGTTGTTTTTGTTTCTCGGTTAATTGTTTGCGTATTTAAATGTATAATATTGATGTATAGAGTGTACTTCAAAATATCATACACACATAGTGTTTTCAGCAACTTTTAAAATACTAGAATTTTAAAGCAGTATATCTTTTTTAGTATTGATTTTTAAAAAAAAAGTAATTCCGTGTCGATTATTTTTTAAATATATAGAAAACTGACTAAATAAAATTTCCATGCAAAATACCAATTCTTAACGAAATTGCTCCAAAAAAGTGAGCTGGTGTTTCTTTAACCGAGTAGTGTCTCAGAAATTTTTTCGGAGAAAGCTTCAACTTTAGCGATTGATTTACTGAAAAAATGCATTTTAGTATAACTATCCCTTCACTCCGTACGCTGATTTTAAACGATTTTCTCGAACATATGTGACATGTTGAAAATGCTGTTCGTGACTTCTCAACTGAGGGTCGTCTTCTAGAAGTGGATATCTCATGGATCCTTCTTGATAAACGCCCAAGTGGTAGCAGTAACTGCATCCCTAATAACCATTAAATCGAATCCTATTTTGAGTTATTGATCTTGCGGGCGTATCTGTACAACAGCAAAACGGGACTAACTGCTTTTCAATTATTTTTTTAAATTTTAAAATTTTCTGATAAAAATTCATCGCACTGCTGTTTTAAAGTTCGCATATAGAGATTCATAAATTCGGGGGATGGTTCATTTTCATTTTGCCATAAACCCACTAAAACTGGATGTTTAAATCTAATAGGCCCTTCAAGATAATTCAAGTGAAGTTGTAAAGGCCATAGTAATTTTTTTGCACTATTAAACAGCTGTGCACAGTCGGTGCTAAAGTTGAATGTTATCATGTCTTTATCCACAACCTTTTGGAAAAGCTCTGATGCATGAATATCAGTTATGCAACCTGATGTACTTTCGCTCTGATGCGTGAAATAATTTGACATCGATTGTTGAATATCACGTCGTTCTAGTAAGTTTTTTACTTGAAATTTTACATCTAGTGTGATGAAATAGTTAGTATTGTCGACATTTGATGTAAATTGTTCATTACACTTATCACATACAAGTGATTTTTTCGTCTTGTGTGATAAAAATATTTGTTCCAGGGCAACATTACACTGATGGCAGTAAAAAACTTTTTTTATTGTTTCTGGAAGATGTGATACGTTTTTAGTTTATAAATACGGACAGTAATTCCAAGTTTCAAATTTCGGTCCTGCTGAGATTTTTGTAAAATTAAGTAAAGCGTTTTGCATTTCACGAGTACAATTGTATTGAATAGTTTTAGCTGTTATCATTAACAGTGCATCAGAAACAGATGTATTACTTTCCGGAAACATAATTCGATTATCTCTGGTAAATGATTCATTACCACCGTTACCACTACCATCTACCATCCTTATTTCATCATAATTATCACAATAAGTGATATTGATAAAAGAGTCCTCATCCCAGTCGGAGTCGGAATATTCGTGATCTACTACATTACCGGTTTCGTCAATTACGTAACTTTCATTACAATTGTCGGAACAATCTTTATCTGATTTAGAGTTCTTGGTAACATCCTTATTTATACTATTATTTTGTAATATTGCACCAAGCTCGTACGGAGCATCGCAGTCATTGACTATATTTTAGTCATTACTGTCATCACACCTTTTTGGAACTACCCCTACAACGTGTCGTGTAGTTAATAGGAGTACACAAAAGAATAGAAAATAGTATTTTTCCAAAACAACATAACATTAACGATTTCAGCGCTATACAACAACAACTAATATCTTTAAAGATTAATTGAAGGTTGTTTTGGCTCAACAAACAGTAGTCAATGCATCTAAAAAGAAATGAGTCAGCGGGTTACACTGTTCAATGTTAATTTTTTTGACGACGTTTTGACCAAACGAAGAAAGTCTTTTTCACCATACTGCGCCGAAAGAAGGAACTTTCATTTCGCTACGCGGAACGAAAATTCCTTCTCCCGGCGCAGTATTGGTGAAAAATCGTATACAACCCACGGGAGGAAACAAAGAATCCCTCAGACCGCATGCTTATTGTCCTTGGCTTCGTCTCGGGCGTTAATTGCCTTCGATCTGAGACATTCTTTATTTTTCCTCCCCAGGGGAGTAATGTACTATTGTAAGTCAACAGCCGCACAGAACAAATCAACCGATAAGTTTTACGAATTTCATTTTAACACAAAACAGAGTTTGTTAACTTACTTTTGCCATGGTGTTCATCCCTAACCTTCTTATTAAATCTTTGAGCAGTCCATCGTGAAACTTTACGCTTACTGTAACCAAGAGAAGTACATTTTTTGTACACATCTTTTTTGTTTGTATTCATTTTTTAGCGAAGAATGTTTTTTTGTAAGAGATAGTTAACACCAACGTATTTAATTAGTATTCTTAAAAAATGTATTGAAAAAATTGTTTTTAATAAAACAATATACATCACATGTATACGTTTCATGTTACGGTATACTATACTGATAACTATTAAAATACTTAAACGCGAATCATGTGTTAAAAAAAACCTTTATTTGTAATAATACATCTGATTGCTTGATGTATAATCAGACAGTTAGCAGACTACATGATACGGAAGACGGTTAGTTTATATGTTAAAAATAAATTATTTCATGAACATAACAATTTTTCACATGTCATGTGTACTGCCAATTGAAAAAAAAGTACTTAAAATATAGAGACTTCTTTTCGTTTCATTTTTATTTTTCTGAGCTCATTTTATCCCTTAAAAGACTGCTCACAATTTTACCAGTTTCAATTTTATCAACGTACAGTGTTTATGTATAAAGCTATATACATTCAATTGTTAATAGTTTTCCTCCAAATGATTAAAAATTACAAATTATCGAATCTAGCTGTTTGTAAGTACAATTACAGTTTCGAAAATTTGAACCAGTAAATTGTGAAAAACCGTTCAAGTAACAAAATAACCTCTGAAAAGTTGCAATTATACGAACAATAAATAAGTCTCTATATTTTAAGTAATGTGTTGAAAAATTAAAAGCATTTAATTTTTTTAAATTACATGAATTAATTGGTTTTTCAACTCATAAATTATTTCTTTTCCGTAACGTGTAATCTGCTTACTGTCAAATCTTATCAAGAAAGTTCATTAATTATTAAAAATTAAGACCTTTTTAAACTATAAGACTACATAAATTAAAGTTCTGAATATTTAATATATTGAGTGCAGTCGTTGGTAATGAGATACCATATCTCCTCCAATATTTTTTTTATTGCGTACTTGATGAACTGTT
>NW_019379645.1:505938-524906 GCF_000648655.2 Copidosoma floridanum
AAAAAAAAAAAAAAAAAAAAAAAAAAAAAAAAAAAAAAAAAAAAAAAAAAAATGCAATGGCCGCACAAATAGAAATAAAAAAAATTGTCTACACAGAGTATCTATAAGTTTCTTTAAAAATGTGAGATTAGAGGTTTTTTAAGGGCTGCTTTTTTTCTCATTGTTCTAAACTATTTTCAATAATAATAAAGAAAAAAAGTCCTTTACGCAATAAAAATTTGCTCATTATCATATAGTTACGTACGATATGCTGGGAATATCATACGTAACATATCATAGCATATCGTAGCATATCGTACGTAACAATATGCCCCATCTGTTTAGTTATTTGGTAGACGTGCAGTATCACTTTATGAGCTTATATACAAAATGCATTACGTTAGTATTTGCTGCAAAAAAAAAATTTTCATATAAATTAAAAATTATAATGAATTACAACTGAATTTGAGTTTCAACATACATCATTTTTATAGAGTCTCCGTCTTGAAGAAAAAAACTGCCTTGAGCTTGTGAAGTGATACAGCACATCTACCAAATAATTAAACAGGTGGAGCATATAATGATAAGCAAATTGTTTTATTGCATAGAGGACCTTTTTTCCCTCATAATGCAAAATAGTTTTCAAATAGCTTTCAGTAGAGACATAACTTTTTTAATTTTCAATCTCTATCAGAAAATTTCGTAAAGTACCTAGAATTATTTTTTTACACGCTCATTCCATTATTAAATCAAGCAACATTATGATATAATAATCGTCCAAATAATTAATATATTTACATTGTTCCATGTAAGGTGACAGCATGAAAAAAAATATCAGTAATATTTCTTCATCTGAAAATTATATAATAACATAAAAATTTTTTTTGTGCACTAATAGTAGTATAACATATATAAAAAGTAAAATTACTCACAATGATAAGACATTCCTTTTTCTCCAATTAAAATTGTGTAAGAATGACAGCTCCACTCAGTTGATGTGCTGTGATACCATGCAAAGGGAGTTTTTGTAAATCACACATTCCGTCAAACACTAAATATTTTGTAAATTTGTCAATCATCTCCATGTGCTTATCCCAATCACTATTGAAAAAAATATCCATGGCTATTTCAAATCTTTTAAAATGTTTCATGATATTTCTTTAAGATAAACTGCTTTTATACATGAAAAAATTGAAAATAAAAAAAAAAAAATTGAAAATAGCGTTTTTTGGTACCTACCTGAATTAACAGTGTTTCTTATTCCTCTTTATTTTGATGATTGTGTTTTTTTATTTTGTTTGTACTGTATAAGAAGGAAAAAACAAAGTAGTAAAAATAAAAAAAAAAATTGCTTAAAACCTTCTGTTTTTAATTTAGTAAAGGCAGTTAGTTGCAATAAATCAGAATTTTATATTAAAATAAACTAAGTATAATGGAAGATTTTAAACGATTGGAAAGAGCAATTGATTTTTTTTTTCAAATACCAATATGGATAAGCAGATGGAGATGATAAATAAAGTTGCAGAATACTTGATTTTTGACGAAGTGTCTGAGTTAAAAATACTCTCATTGGATCTTATTACAGAACATCAATTGAGTGGAGCTGTCATGATGACTCAATTTTATTTTAACAATAAAGGAATGCTCTATGATTGTGAGTAATTTTACTTTTTTTTTTACAATAGTACTATTAGTGTGAAGAAAATATTATGTTATATTAATTATACGTTATGTTATAATTTTTAGATGAAGAAATTACTAACGTTTTTCTTCATGCAGTTGCCTTGCACGATGCAAGATTGATATCGATTGATTATTTGGGCGAATATAAGTTTATTTTCATCTATCGATACCACATGACGAAATTTGTTGTTTTACGTTTAATTTATGTTTAATTTATTAGCTGTAGTTTTGGATGCACCAGCTAAAACGAGTATGGGTACATCTTTAAATATATCTCATTTAATTGGTATGCACTTTTCTGTAGATTTTGTTTGATTTTTTTTTTTTTAATATTATGATAAATTAGTCGTTTTTGTTTTCCTAATCGTAATGCATGTGATATAAATTTTTTTCTATTATATAGTTTATATTCTGTAAAAAAAGCATGTGTGATTGGTTGCATATGTATGCATTTTATTCAGTCAGTTTGGAATTTACAGATTGGCTTCACAGATTTGGCACTAATGCAGACGTTCTTTAGTGTGGACACAAATGTTCACCTAATGATTTTATTTATTTGCATATATTTTATCACACAATTGATATTCAAATCGACGTTACACGGGTGTAAGTGTTGTCCAAGACCTTCTTCATTTGAAGAAAATTTTTTACATTCCACAGGTTGATTAGTTATGTGCTCAACTATGTGCGTATAGAGATTATCTTTTTTGTCGAAAATTTTTCTGCACTAGTCACATTAAAAATGGGGCTGGCCAGTGTGCTCCTGCAAATATCTCTCAAAGTGATCCTTTCTTACAGAAGAACTTCCATGGTGCTGAGATGTACTCGGATGTGTGCATGAACATCTTTGAATGTTACCATTCTACAGATACCTGTAATAACTGCTAAATAGCATAGATATAATTCTTCTCAGTGAGATCGAAGAGAAGTATTGATGTGGGACATTGCATGAATAATTTATCCTCTCAGTTGTGACTCAACAGGTACTTCATCTAAAATTTTAGTAATTTCAAGTACATTACTTATAAAGGTTAGACAGTGCTCATAATTCACTTAACAGTTAGCCAAAAAGTAGGTCTGCACGTATAGTTGTATTTATTTAAGTTTTATAAAAAATGCACAGTGCCTATCAGGGGCCTTACCATATAGCTATTTTTCTGTACATCGGCCTGTACTATCAAACAATTTTTTTCTCATGTTACTTTTGTGCGTTCAAATTAATTTAAAATTGTTTAAGTGACGATCAGTTGATTTGTTTGTTTAATTCAATATTTTTCTTGTGAATGCTACCATGACAACAAAAAGAAGAAATTCGAGCAATGATAAAAAATTCGTCACTTCTGTTCTGACAGCAATAAGAAAACCTTTTCCCCTAATCATAACCAACAAAAACAAAAACTATGTCTGTTCTTTCTTCTGTTTTAGCATAACTTTCAGTGCTGTATCGTGATCGTGTGTGTGTAAATTTTTTAATTTATGATTCTGCCGAACACAAATTTTCTTGCGGTCGACGGTGAGAAAACAGCCATTTTGTTAGCCCGAGCGCTCGGCACATCTGCTATCAATTAACAACGGCTGCATCTCGTCCTTGACGGATAACGTCTCCTCTTTTACAGACAACATTTCATTTCTTATGAAATAAATACAAGATCGTTGAACCTGGTTTTCATTGCCCATCGTGCTTTCAACCACCGATTAATGGTCAACGCACACACAAGTTCTTTTTTTCTTTTCTCTTTAATTTATTGATTTATTACTTTAATTGCTCTCATCTCATATTAATTGTTGCTATTATTATTGTTATTTAATAGAAGGATAATTGTATTTTTATGTCTGTCAATAAAACAGATTTTGTAATAATTACGAGCAGGATAGTTTATCTAAGCTAGATTCGAACAAACGCCGCTTCGATTCAACTCCATCGTCAGCCAAGGCAAGGCGAAGTGACTCAGCTACTCGAGTTTTCATGACTTCTACGTTGGATGCGTGCGTAAAATGCAAATTACTTCACTCACTTTTTAAGTGCCCCGCTTATGAAAAAATGTATGTTCAGCAACGATGGGATTTTGTTAAGTCAAAAAAACTTTGTTACAATTGCCTGCGCACTCATGAGCTGGGCGAATGCACTAGCAAAAATCACTGCAAACATTGCCCTCGTAAGCATCACTCGTCGCTGCACTCTTATCAAAGGAAAAATGAGATTAATAGTCCGACTCAAACAGTGAGCAAATCTTCATCTACAGGTCCCAAAATCAAACTCAACAAATCATCTTGACTACGCCATGTAACACTAGCATCCGCATCGCAGTCTTTCGGATCTCAGCTCATGATGAGCGCTGTGGTACGAGTCAAAGATTCACTAGGAAAATTCATAGCTGCTCGTGTTTTGCTTGATACATGTTTCACTGCTTATTTTATTACTGAAGCTTTAGCTAAACTTTTAAAATTGCCTACAGAATTTTGTTTGATTCCAGTTGGTGCCATCGATGGAATGAATACAACTTCAAAAAATGAAGTAAAGTTAACATTCAAGCCACTTCACGGTAATTTAATAAATACACTTATTTTTTTTACTATACCGAAAATTGCAGATTTCGTTCCTGACTTATTATTTCCGCGAGACGCGTTTCATATACCTTATAACTTAATTTTAGCTGATCCTCAGTTTCATATGCCCCAACCTGTTGATTTACTTATTGGCGCTGGCGCTACTTTATCGTTATTATCAATAGGCCAAATAAATCTTTCACGAAATAATGGCGAACTAATCTTACAGAAAACGCAACTTGGCTGGGTAATTAATTGCTGGGGGAATAAATGATACTCGACATGCTTTGACAGCTTTCAGTGTAGCCGATTTATCCGCACAACTCGATCGATTTTGGAGTATTGAAGAGTTCGATTCTAATGCCAAGCTAATTTCCGATTATGAACTTTGCGAGCAACATTATATTAAAAACGTATCTCGAGACTCGTCAGATCACTACGAAGTTGCTTTGCCTTTCAAAACAAAGAATTCCAAATTAGGTAACTCTCGTGCTTAAGCTCTCAAGCGATTTCTTGCATTAAAATTTGAATTAAGTAAAGATTCAGAGCTTAAAATAGAATATTGCAAGGCAATTAATGAATACCTTCAGTTAAAACAAATGAATTTAGTTGAAAATGACGACGAAATAGGCTATTATTTACCTCATCACCCCGTAATTAGAAAATTTAGCTCAACCACTAAAATTCGACCAGTTTTCGATGCACCAGCTAAAACGAGTATGGGTACATCTTTAAATATATCTCATTTAATTGGTCCGACAATCCAAGATAATTTGTTTGTTCATTTGCTTCGTTTTCGCATTCACCGTTACGGCAAACAGCTGACATTGAAAAAATGTATCGACAAATAGGCATAAGACCCGAAGATCGAAAATTTTAACGCATACTTTGGTAACATCAAAATCAAATTTGTACTTTCGAACTTAATAAAGTTACGTTCGGAGTTTCTGCAGCTCCTTTCTTGGCTATACGTACGTTACATAAATTAGCAAACGATGAGAAATCTAATTCTCCAAGAGCAAGTGTTGTTTTGAAGCGTGATTTTTACGTTGACGACCTTCTAACCAGAGCTGACAGTTTAAATAATATATTACAAGTACGCAACGAATTAATTGAAATTCTTGATAAAGGCGGTTTTCCAATAAGAAAATGGGCTTCGAATCATAAGCGCAGTCTTGATAACCTTGACGAAAAAACCTTTAAATTAGATTGCGCGGTAGAACAAAATCCAATTCACAAAACTTTAGGCGTCATTTGGAATCCACAGAGTGATTTCTTCACCTTTTTAGTAAACTTACCTAACGCAAAAACAAAAGTAACGAAACAACTAATTTTGTCTTTCACACCGAAAATTTTCGATCCTTTAGGTTTGCTTGGACCAGTTATTTTACACGCTAGATTTATCATACAACAGTGTTGATTAGCTAAGCTTAATTGGAAAAAATCAGTTCCTCAAGACATACACGATAAATGGACCAGCTTTGCCAAACAACTTCATATGTTAAGTGACTTGAAAATTTCTCGTCGAATTTTAATAGATAATCCAGTTAATGTTCAAATACACGGCTTTTGTGATGCTAGTTTCGACGGCTACGGTGCTTGTATATATTTACGGTCTGTAGATGCAAACGAGTAAATTCAAGTCAACTTAGCATGTGCTAAGCTACGAGTAAAACCTATCAAAGATATAACTATTCCAAAATTAGAATTATGTGTGGCTTTCGTGTTAGCTAAACTTCTGCATGAAATAAGATCGGCTCTCGCATCTTTTAATTGTACTATAAGTCATGTTTTTGATTGGTCTGATTCAACCATAGTTTTACAATGGTTAAAAAGGCCGCTTGAATCATTAAAAATTTTCGAGAAAAATCGACTAGAGAATACTCGAACTTTGGCCGATTCTGTTTAATGGAGACACGTTAGTTCGCAAAATAATCCTGCCGATCCTCTTTCTCGCGGTCAGTTACCGGACAAATTTTTTAAAAATTCTTNAATGGAGACACGTTAGTTCTCAAAACAATCCTGCCAATCCTCTTTCTTACGGTCAGTTACTGGACCAATTTTTAAAAAATTCTTCGTGGTTTTTTTGGCCTCATTGGTTAAAACATTCAGAGCATGATTGGCCTAAAAGCATAGTAAAGTCTGACAAAAACCTCCCAGGAATTAAGAAGAATATTTGCTTAATCACTAACAAAATCCGCGACGATCTGTTCAATCGATTTTTTTCCTATAAAAAATTACTTAATGTAACGGCATACTTATTGAGAATGAAACCCGCTTAACTAAAAACCCGTTATTCAAAAGGTAAAACACTCAGTATCGAAGAGAGAGCTAAAGCAGAACATACAATTTTATCACTCTTGCAAGGTAAACATTTTTTTTCTAAGCTAAAATCATAACAGTTAGCTCAGCATATAAATCCAGGCCAAATATCTGTACCTTATCACAAAACAACACGTTTCAACGAGCTTAACCCGTTGTAGGAGACGATGACCGTTTGCTAGTCGGAGGGCGATTAAAACGATCAAAATTAATGTTTGAGCAAAAATTTTCTATCCTACTGTCATCAAATAATCATGTTACCGTTTTAATAATAAAAGATATGCATGAAAAATCCATGCATACAGGTATTCAAGCAACTTTATATAATTTACGCTTTCGTTTTTGGTTATTCATTGGCAAAGATCAAGTCAGAAAGGTCGTGCGTCAGTGTGTCACATGCTTCCGTATGAAACCCATTGCGTTGCAAGCTCCCATGGCAGACTTACCCGAATCTTGCATAACCGAAGCACCAGCATTTATGCACGTAGGAGTTGATAATTTTGGTCCTATATTTATTAAACAAAAAAAATTACGCAATCGAGTCCAAATCAAAACCTACGGTTGTTTATTTGTGTGTATGAGCACAAAAGCTGTTCACATTGAAATCGTCAGTGATTTGACGACTGATGCCTATATTGGGGCCTTGAGGCGGTTTGTCAGTCGTAGGGGCATGCCTCAACATATTTATTATGACAACGGTTCAAATTTTAAAGGTGCTCATAATCAACTCCAACAACTTTATGAACTCTTACACTCAATGGAATTTAAATCCGAAGTTGAAAACTACGCGATTGGCCATAATATTAAATGGCACTTTAATCCGCCCCTCTCCCCTCATTTTGGTGGATTGTGGGAGGTGGCGGTAAAGTCTTTTAAACATTATTTTAAACGAGTCATTGAAAATCGTCTACTAACTTTTAATGAACTTAACACATTTGCAATCGAAATTGAAGAAATTTGAAACTCACGACCTTCATGCTCAATATCATCCGATCCTAACGATCCACTCTCTATTACACCTGCACATTTGTTAGTAGGTCAGCCACTAACAATGCTCCCTGATCACGATTATTCTTGCATTCCAGATAATCGGCTATCAGAGTGGAAATTTTTAACCAAAGCCGCCCAATATTTTTGGCGTCGCTGGTATTTGGAATATTTAATTGATAAAAATATTTTAATGATTATATCCTTTGTTACACATAGGCCCGTGAAGAGAAAAAAAGTTATATGGTACATTGGTACCATCCCAGTAAACAGCAAACTGAGAAGTCATTCGCTAATCAACGAGTATTTGTTGATAATATCAACTGTTTACTTTTGACATACCCGGTCGTAGTTTGAGGACTGGCTTAGAAATGGCTCAGGAAGCTAAAGAAATCATGAGGCAGCGTTTTGAGAATAAACTCAAATCAGTAGACAGCAAATCGAATTCGGTTATACTAAGTAATGTGAAAATCTTTGATCTAATAAAAGAAGTTAAAGAAGAAAAGTGCAAAGAGACTGGTAAATCTTCACGAAATTATTGGTTACTGCAACACTACGACGTGCTAAACGTTGAAAGACGTGAAAAGTTAATTTTGCCAATTAGTGAAGCGGATGCTGATATTAAGTATTATTGTGCCATGGAAGATTTATTTGACGTTCTGTATGATAGTCATTCATCAATCGGACACGGCGGACGAGATCGAATGATCTATGAAATAAGTAAAAAGTATAAGAACATAACACATAATCAAATTTAATTATTTTTTAATTTGTGTGAACCATGTCAACAGAAAAAAAAGGGAATCAAGAAGGGAATTGTGGTGAAACCAATAATTTCACACCATTTTAACTCCAGATGCCAAATAGACTTGATTGATTTTCAGTCTCAGCCTGACGGCGAATATAAGTTTATTTTCATCTATCGATACCACATGACGAAATTTGTTGTTTTACGTTTAATTTATGTTTAATTTATTAGCTGTAGTTTTGGAAATAACTGACGACGGATTTTACAAGTTAGGTACGCGTAATGGTAGAATCAAACAATTGTATGCACGATCGCAATTCAGTGTTTGTGAAGAAAATTTGATTCGTATTGACGAAGTTCCCGAGACTGAATCTTCGGTGCGAGCTATAGCAACTGCACAAAGTAATGGAACTGGGCAAGGAATAAGAAAATGTTCTTGCAAATCGCGGTGTACGACAAAAAAATGTAAGTGTTTTAAAAATAACAGACTGTGTAATTCGCGATGTCATAACAGTTTATCGTGTTGTAACAAATCAGTCTTTTTTAACCATATTAATTTAAATAGATCGTCTGTAAATAGTTTTGTAATTAGAATAAATGCATTTTTTCGATGCAAATGCAAATTCCGAGCCTCAAATAAATTTAGTATTAACAGATTATCCTTAACTTTTACTTTGCCGAATACCTCTTAGGCATTCTATAGAATGCCTAGGCGTTTCATAGAATGCCTAGGCAAAGTGTTGAAAGAAAATTTCTAGTATTTCATTCTTTGCCTAAAACAGCCCGGCATTCTATAGAATGCCTGAATTTCATACTTTTCCGGTAACATATATACAATACATTAGCGATAGTTCACATCTTGGCCGGGGGTGGCGCTGATAAAGAAGCGCTCTGAAGGTTGCGGTCGGCAGCAAACTTTTGACAATTACGGCCAACGCCAGTGAGACCTAGCAAACTTATCTCAGATGGCGCTACTGGTACTAAGACTCTAGCCAATGAGATGAGAGAACGGTTTGTGCACGAAAGTATTAGTATATTATGTTACAAGGCGGTAAAGTGGCTGATGTACATCACTTGGCCGTCCGTCAGACACCTTACGGCCGAGTGACGTATACGATTTTTCGTCATCCCGTATAGAAAAGTTTGTTCAATAGGTTAAAATAGGATAATGTGGAGAAAAATTAATAGCTCACGAACCGTACGTTCCTTAAGCATTGGTCCTAACCTAATAGAGTGCGAACGAACGAACGATGGATAGTCAAACCTTCCTAAGAATGAGTCCATTTTATTCGTGATCAGAACGACTCTTTTAAAATGTATACCTATGTACATAGTAAATATAGATATACTTTCTTAAGGAATTAGACCGATCGATTGACCACAAAAAAAACGTACCTTTAATTAGGTAGTGAAGGCTAGCAGAATCCTTTTTTTTTATAGTTCTTTAAAGTACATCGAAAAATCCTTTCATTAAACGATGCATTATTCTTGGTTTTTTTTATGTATTGAATATGTGCTTATTCATATAAAGCGCGAGACTTTTGAAGTAGCAGTCCAATAATCATGGAAATTTACTATCTATTACCTATAAGTAACTCTGAATTTTAAATAAAGTTCGTGAAAGCACTTAGTTTTAATTTTGAGTACAAGTGCACAAGAGACGAAAAACGGATTATACGGTAAACGATAAGTAAGAAAAGGTGAAAAATAAGGCAACGCTATAGTTAATATAGGCGTGATTTGACTCAAAGTAACGACAAAGACAGATAGGTAATAGGAAAAGGCACTGAAAAGACGAAATGCACATGCATCTGGCTATCAAAAAAAAAAAAAACAACTCTTGGCCATCATATACATATATATAAATATTCTTTTTATATTATAATTTCGTACGTCCAGCTCTTAATTAGGGCACTACTATGGGCACTCGACACTTTGGAGAGGAAAGGTATGAGGGATAGAGAGGTCACCCATAATTGGGAGGGGGGTAGGGGGAAATAGGCAATTTTTCTACGTGAAGTCACCCAGCCCTTTACGAGGAGCATTGCGTGGTAAAAAAGCACATATAGAAGCTAACGAAGGTACTTGCCCAAAAAATGTTGCACTGGCCGGGAATCGAACTTTGGTCTCCTGAGTGTCAACCCACGGCTTAGCCAACTGAGCCACCACGCGCTCTACATATTCACTAGCAGCCCCCTGTCTCGGCTTCGCCCGAGACTTACTAAACGAAACAGCGTAGTGTGTTATCATGTAATGTGAATCGTTTTTAGTTAGAAATTTTACATTTATTCCTGACACTTCTAAGAACAAAAATTTTCTTATTAAATACACATTTTTTCGAAATCCATACAGTTTATTTGGTCAAATAATAAGCTGTAAAAATGAAAAAAAATATAACTATGCTGAAAAGTACCGTGCGTTCCTTATGACATTAAATAATCGTTGGCCATAAAAGGCCGTTGATTTGCATTTTCTCCTGTATAATTACTGGAGAGGGATATTCTTTAAAGATGTTAAGATTTAAAACTCCCAAAAAATACATGTATTAAAAAACATTTTTCTTTCTCTTGTCTCGTAACTTTATTATCAGAGCAACAAAATCCTGGAGCTTCATCTCTACATTTCTTATCGCAACAAAAATACAAATACATAATCTACCTACTTTAGTATCTGAAAGATTTAAGAGATTACTGGCAGGGTACTGATCAAAAAGCAGATCTCTCACGCAATGGAATCTTTATTGGTCAATTTAGACGCTGCTGTTTCAATCTCGATAAGTGTTCTGTGTCAGTTTCTTGACGCCTAAAATTGTAATTGCCCTCTTGCGACTTTCGTAATCGTTAAGACTTTTGTGAGCCTTTAAGGTTATTTTTATCAACTTTGTAAAGTTCTAATATATTTTCTGGCACGGTAGTTCGACTTCCGATGGCCCTAAAAAAGACTGGTGAGATTCTCAAGTAAACTCTTTCTTGACTGAAGCTTGCAGCAATTGTGACTGCCTGGATACCTCAGGGTGATCTTCTCTGGCCTGTTATTAAAGCCCCAGTCTGATCGGGAGAAAAACTACATAGTCGAAAGCTTTGGAGCTAGTTGTAGAGATCTTTCCCAACGTCTCCTGGTATGACGTCGAAGACGTTGGTGTCTAAAGCACCTTCTTTTTTTGGAGACTCAGTTGCTTTGGTAATCTAAGGTGGGGACGTTGGTCCGTGATGCTTACCCGTTGGAGACTGTCCCGGTGGCTCAATTTTTTTTTCCTTCATAGCTGTTAAGCTCGCCCATCGCAGACCTAAGAGAGGATCGGTGATTCCTGGTTGAATGCTTAAAGTCGAGAGGGTTATATAGGGTTGTCGGTCACCAGGATTCCCAGCCTTGAGAAGAATAACTCCACTCGTGACGACTGCCAGTAAATGACTGACTTGGTTTGATATTGGCCATCTTTAGTTAACATAGTCTTTCAGTCGACGAATCGTTTCCGGAAATGATAGTAAGAATGTATTTGTTGGCAAGGTAGTTTAAACTTAGGTGGCCCTTAAAAAATCAATGTGATTGATGGTTACGTAGGGAGCGTAAATACTTATAATGGTCCTGAAAAGGACTAGTGGTGAAACTTCCAGCTACTCCTTATTATTATTCTTGATGATGAAGAGCTGGCTGCAGGTAGCTTCACTCTAACCCACGAAGTCTCTGTGTACGGAGACCGTGATGGAGAGAGGTACGCTGCTCAAAGAATATCTCGTCTTTGGGTCGTTCGCCGGATAATCAACCACTTATCGTTAGTCGGAAAAGTGGACCTAGTGAATACCTTGTCTGGGTATGCCGTTGGGAAGACCACTGAGAAAAAAGCCGTTGTGGCTGTCCGTGCTTCTCAGGACTGTATTCTCTGGCTTACATTTGTATTAACAAATTCTCAGACGGCGACAGGCCAGAAGGTGGAACGACCACATAACTCTAAAGTGTTGATGCTGGTTGTTCTCTGGCTAGACATGTATCCGGGTATCCCATCAAAGACGTTACTGGTTAAACTCGTTTTTTATTGGTGGCACTTATCAACCCTGGAGGTTCAGGGTGGAAGTAGACCGAGGTCACTTTCCCGTTGGAGAAGAGAGTCGTCGGTAACCGGCATACCCAGCTGCACGACCATCATCTACATTCGATGCAGCTTGGTGAACTGCTGGTAGACGACTGCAGAAACTTCTGAGACGCTGTGGCCTATTATAACCACACTTATTTAATTCTGTTACAGACAGCTTCAATTTTTTGTCAACGCCACCTAGCGGATCCTACTAAACTAACGTGAAAAGCTGGCGTATATTTGCAGAACTTTGAGCTTATTTATTGCCATTGTTATCAAATTTTTGTTGATAAAAACGATACTAAAACCATCTAGGAAGTGTCAGGAATCAGTATGCAAAATTTCAGCAAAATCGGTTCAGTAGTTTTCGCGGTTAGCGATTACAACGGTTTTGGCGACTTTGCTTTATATATTAGTATGATATAGATACTCGTTATATATCCCATATATATAGATAGACATTTGCTGTGCTTTTAAGAGCACGGACCTCGCAGAAGCGCCTCGCTCAGCGGACGTAAAGAGATCCAGCGGCCGTACATTTGTCGCATTACGTCCTACTGAGCGGACGTAAACAAACTTTACTATCGGGGATGACGAAAACATATATATGTGGTCTGCAGTGCACATGCATACTTTCGTGCACAAACCGTTCTCATAGATCATTGGCTAGAGTATAAGTACTGGTTGCGCCATCTGAGATTAGTTTACTAGCAATGTGTTCCGGTATCATTCTCTAACAACTTACCGGCAACTTTATCTTGTCTTGTGATATCGTATGTCACGTTTAAGATGCCAGAAATTTGTTGGAAAACGATACTGAAAAGTGTTGTAAATTGTATAATATATAAGAGATGGCACTAATTTCGAAATAAAAATAATAAGCGCGTGAGATTTAAATAAGATAATGAGTGAACAAGTGGAAGATAATTCTACGCTTCTAATAATTCTACTTTTCTAAGCTATCAAATGAATAACTAATTAATTAAATAAATCATAATACAATAACTTAAGATACACTGAACAAAAAAAATGACCGAACTGTAAGTAGACAATAATAGTGAAAAATGAGGGTTGCTTATTAGCACCAAATCGATACAAATTTTAATGACAATTATTTATCAGTAATCCAATAAACTATCTTGATCCGAATAAAGGTAATTGCACAACTCGTACACATTTTTTGAAGTAGTACCAAAAATAATTTAAACAACTAATTAACATAATGAAACGTTAACTTGGCATAATAGTGAAAATTCAATATTTCGCAGTAAATACTCACTATTTTAAAAAGTTATAAGTATACAACTTCGAAATAGTGAAATCAACTGTTTCACTGTTTAAATAGTGTATATTTACTATTTTACACTGCATTTGCATATTTAAAAAAAGTTGTATACTTATCCCTATTTCAAATTTAGAGAGCAGTGTTAGCTCACCCTCGCCAAGCATTGGTTACTTAAGTGTGGTAAATACACTTGTGTCGGAAATTAATGTTCGTCGTCGTGTAATTGATTACAATTTCAAACGCTTCATAAATTCAACTTATACTTTGGGACCAGAGAAATCAGTTAACTTGGCGTTAAAGATACCCACAGGAGCAGCATTGCACTTTGCGCTCTTGGTAAGACAATCGACGTACTCGACTCGAGCACTAACATACGACAACCGAGCGGTCTTCAGGCACTCATATTCGTACTTTATGCCCTAGTGACGTAATGTGCTATTATATATATCTCACTTTACACTAAGTGCTTAAGAGTTAATTAAATTCAAGCTTTAATAAGTATTACCTACCTTCGTTCATTTGAAATACATTGAAATCATCTCGTCAGTAAAAAATAATACCCGACATTAAAAGTCACAATAATGATGGTGAACAGTAATTAGTGTGAAAATGGCATTATTATGAAGTAATCAACTTTGCATGAATAAAATGTATTGACGTAGACATATTGGTAATATGTGCAAAACCTTAATGTAAAATATGCTTTATACTGCCCTCTTTGTGCACAAAAAATTTTCATTAATATACCCTACAATATGTGCACGACTTTTGTGCACAATTGTTATTATGTGCACAACTGTTATTATGTGCACAATTATATGCTACTGCGTATACGACTTTTTTATGCATAAGTCTTTTGAACATGTTTATAAATTACACTTTTCAGAATGTGTACAGATATACATTGGCTGTGCACAACAAAGTGTGCAGGAAATCGCTTGTTCCCAATGTTTAAGCCAAAAATAATGGCGTGCATGATACTTTAAACACATTTGACTGTGAAAAAAAAAAATCTAACTAGGCACAAATTTGTGCATGAAATCTTATGTACGAAAATATATGTGGACATATTCAAATTATATGCGAACAATATTTTGTGTTCAACAATCTGGGCATGACAAAAATGTGCTCGATCCTTGTGTGCACTAGACATAATCTGCCAGTAAAGTTCTCACCAAGTTTCAACCAAATATATCAAGCGGATATGTTTCTATAAAAACAAAGACACTTAGAATTTCTTTTAAATGATCAAAATAAATGATTAATCATGGCCGTTGTGTGAACATCCTAAAAAACGGCAAATTACCTGTCAGGAGATCCTAATCTCGTAAAATATGTAGGAATAAAGTTCTCACCAAGTTATAACCAAGCATATATAGCGGATACATTTCTATGGAAACATAGACACACAGGTTAGCATCCAGAAAAATGGCGAACTACCTGTTGGGAGATTTTAATCTCGTTAAATCTGTATAAATTAAGTTCTTACCAAATTTTAACCGAATATATATAGCAGATACATTCCTATGGGAACATACACATACAGGTTTTTTTATCAAATTTAAAAAAAAATATGATTAGTCATTCCCATTGCGTAAGCATCCACAAAAACGGCAGACTACCTGTTGTAAGATCTCAAGCGCATAAAATATGTATAAATAAAGTTCTCACCAAAATTCATCCGAATATATATATAGTAGATACATTTCTATGAGAACATAGCGACTCAGGTTTTTTTTTTAATTTTTCAAAAAATTTATTATTCATGGTCCTTCTGTTAGCATCCACAAAAACAGCTAACTACCTGTTGGGAGATCTCAATCTTATTAAATATGTATGAATAAACTTCTTACAAAGTTTAAATAGAATACATACAGAGTGTTATGATTCTGAGCCCAGAAAACTATACCACGAGATAAAGCTTATCAAAAGCTCTCAAAAAGCTTTTTACAAAATTTGGATTCGATGGATAATTAACAAGATATTGTTGATCTAATAATCGATCAATTCCTCTTATCACAGAGCACTTAGCCTTAGGAGGTGGGGCCTAAGCATTGTCGAGGGGCGACTACGCATAGCAAAACTCTTTTGCGGAGAAGATTGTAATAGGTATGCCAGGAGACAAGGTTACCGACTGCAGAGATTTGATCAGTTACCGTACCATTGCAAAATTCAAATAGCAAGGCCAAAGTATTTTAACCGGAGATCTGATTTTTGAGAAATGATAACGCACGTCTACTAGGCTTATTCAGTCTATGTTTTTTTCTTAGTAAATTTCACAGAGAAACAATCTAACTCAAATTATCTTAAACATGCATCAGCTGATAAAATAAACAAGAACGTGAAAGGGTCACATGCGTTGAGCTCGAATACCAAGTAAAACTCGTGATCTTTTAACGTTGAACTACTAGAAGATAAAATGTTAATTTTTTGTATACTGTAGAACAATCTCATTTCACGCATTAACTTGGTCAAATTTTTTTCTTTTATCAAACCTTTACATCTGATTTACAAAAATAAAAAAAATAAAAAATAAAAAATGAAATTACGATTAAGCAAGGCATGTGCATTTATGGGGCACACCTCTCTAGCATGTAAGATTTTACTAAAAAAGGATCAGTATTTAATTTATACAAAGCTTTATCGTCTGAGAAATAACAGCTACTTCTAGAAACTGAAGAAAAATTACTAGTAAATTGAGAAACGCAAAAAAATCTCGAGCGTTAAGTGCGATGGCTCAGTGCGAATGATTATGCTTATTTTTTCATGTACGTGTCGATAGGTCTTTAAACTCTTGGTCCCTAGAGTACCACATGACTATTTGAAAAAAAGCAAGAAAATCCCGCGCATCAAGCTTGTTCATCTATCAAAAATCTTCTAAATCTAGAGCTTCGATTATCTAATTTTAAAACATAACTACTCTCATGCCCTTCAATGTCATAAGCACTAAAAGTTCAAGTAGGCAAAAAGGTCCAACATTGTGAGAGTAATTAACTGGCAGAAGCCCTAATTCTTATTTTTGTTTACTTTTTTTTTAAATCTATAAAGCAACATCTACTAAATTTTGAAACTACTTTCAGATAAAAAAAAAAATTTTCAAAAAGAAAAGCACATCTTATGCATTTACTTGGTCTAATTTGATTATTTCCGCAAACTTGATAGTTTTATTTACTTCAATTACAAAAAATTGATAAATAAAAACCTAATTAAACGCGTCAAATGCGTTTATGCGGCACATTTCTTTAACGTGTGAGATTTTACTTAAAAAAGGATCAGTATATAATTCATACAAAGCTCTATCGTCTGGAAAATTACAAGTAAATTTAAAAACGCAAGAAAATCTCACGCGTTAAGTGTGATTGCTCAGCGCGAATGACTATGCTTGTTTTTTAAACTGCGAGTCGATAAGTCTTGAGCCTCTTGGTCACTGTAGTACCACATGACAAATAAATAAAAAAAAATTAAAAAATACCGTGCATCAAGCTTGTTTATTCATCGCAAAGCTCTTACGCTCTTATCGCATTATTATCTAAGATGACAACATAATTATTCTTAAGCTCTCCAACGTCCTCAGCATTAAAAGTTAAAGTAGGCGGTGAGGTTGAGCATGGTTAGTGTGTTTGATAAGCAGAAGCCCCAATTTTTATTTTTGTTGACTTTTTTTTTTAATCTATAAAGCAACATCTACTAAATTTTAAAACTACTTTGAGATGAAAATAAAATTTTTTAAAAAGAAAAGCGCATCTCATGCATTTACTTGGTCTAATTTATTCATTTCCTCAAACTTTATAGTTTGAATTAGAAAAAATCAATTAATGAGAACACGATTGAACGCGTCAAATGCGTTTATGCGGCACACCACTCTAAAGTGTAAGATTTTACTAAAAAATGATCTGTATTTGATCCATACAAAGTGCTATAGTCTGAAAAATTACAAATTGATTTAGAAACGCAAAAAAATCTTACGCGTTAAGCCCGATTGCTCAGCACGAATAATTATGCTCGTTTTTTAATCTGCGTGTCGATCAGGGCTGCCACGACTGATAAAATGACTGGTCAGTATACTGAATCAGATACTGTCCAAGAGAGCATTCAGTAAATTATTGATAATAGTATCGATTCAATCCTATTACCCGTATAAGTCTCTGTTTTACCTTTACAGTAGAACGATGCACCTGTGGTATTGTCGATCTCTATAATAAAAAAAAAACATTAGTAGAAGCTCATGTATACTCAGCAACGCTATTGCTGCATTTTTGTTTTTTTTTTGCTTTTATAGAACCTGATATTAAAATTGCTCTTGCACTAATTTTTTTTTTTTTTTCTTAATTTGTGGCCTTCATTATAAGCATTTTATGTCACATGTTCTTTTGCAACGAAATATGTTTTTTAAATGCTAAGATCACGACAAGTTAACAAAGAGACTCAGAATCTGTAGTGTGCCAATTTATTTGATGTATACGCTCTAAGACTGCGGCACGTATAATATAGTCTGGTAATGATTTTTTACAGGCATTCAGAATTTATGGTACTTCAAATTATACGCTCAAAGATGAATACTCTAATGGCAAGGTCAACTTCCCAATAAGATAAAGAGATAAAAAGTTTAAATAATTACAGGAGAAACCTATTTTACGTTTCTACGTATATTTCGCATTGTTCTGGTATTTACGATTTCTTGATATTATTTTGTGAGATGAGACAATAAACATTATTAATTATTTGAACGCAACAACGGCACTTTTTTCTCCCAGTTAGGTACATATGTTCTTGGAATGCACCCTTTAATGCCATACTATTTGGGATGTGCTCAAAGCTAGCCGTACGAATCGTACTATTTTTGAGTATCATAACTTAAGAGCAATTAGAATTAGCGGTACGTGATAGCGTAAGGCATAATTCTCAAATATCGCGGCATATTTAGAGACTTTACTTTTTGATGCACTCAGAATTAGCGGTACGGTGAACGTTACGATCAAATACTGCGGCACGTTTACATACGTGTAGTTTCATTAGGCAATCAAAAGTAGCGGCATGCCTGCTTCCCATAGCCATGGAATGTTAATTATTATGGCATATTATATGAGTTCACATTGATTGAATTGCAACATCATTAACTATCCCTTACTTACATATTTTTGAAAAATCGTTTTTATTATAAATGATGAAAAAACATATTTATAACATAATTTATTAAAAATTTTATACTCTACAGAATTTATTTCAATTTCTTATTTTTGTTTAATGGACGAGAGGTTTCAAGAGAGATGGAATATGAACTTCATAAGCTGGTGATGAAATCTCGTTATCCTGGAAATTTAGAAGGTACAATGCAGCAATTGTGA
>NW_019379646.1:35559-72062 GCF_000648655.2 Copidosoma floridanum
TATAAAGTATCTTTTATTTTTATTATTTTATTTGTGACAGCCATGGTAAAATATTTTGTTATGAGTTGAGTTAAATTTACTATGTGTTAATACAGGTCACTAAGTGATTGATAAAAATTTAAAAAATCGTTCTACCGAAATATTTTTTTTTTTTGCACTTGTTAATACAATGTCTCTTCAGGGAAATTAAAAATAATAATAAAGAAAAAAGTTACTTAAGAAAGATAGTTTCCAATTAATGTAAACAAAAAACTTATTCAAATAACAGTTTTATATAATAAACAGTGTTAAAAAAAAGTCACTAGGGAAAAAAAAAAGGATGTTATTGGGGCAAAAAAAAAAAAAGAAAAGAAAAAAATATCATTGGAGGCGGTAGGGGTGATGATCCGCCTGTTTAGTCAAAAGCTTCCACCGTTCTTCCAGATAATGATCGTGACAATTCAGGTGCTGTACCAAGGTGACATTTTTACGGCCACACCGATGACAGAACCTCCACGTCTAGAGCCTGTGACAGTACATGATTCGGTGTCTGGATCGGCCGCATCCCCAGAGAGGATCCGAGACTGGTTCCGATATTGGAATCTCTTCTATTAGGAGTAAAGAAGAGTTTCGTGTGCTGCCAGCTTCTTGACACAGGGTGTTACTTAGCCACGTCACTTTTAATGTAATAAGAGCCAGGAGAGTGTCCCTGGAGTTTTGCTCTTTAGTCCTCTCTTTACCCGTGCCCTTTCAATCCAGAAACTCCCTGGCTGTCTCCTTTTCCTCTATCACTGGCTTCTGTTTCAGCTCTGACTGCTTCTCGATGGTGTTGAGGTGGGGAAGCACAGCCAGGTCAGACTGGTCCAGTCTTGCGATCTATGCGCCAGGATCATAATCGTCGACTCTAACCGGCTGGGCCAGTGATGCGGGGTTGGTTGGCGATTCCTGGCCTCAACAACTCCTTCTGGCTCATCGTACAGGAATTTAACCCTTGAATCCTGGCATTGACTGAGCAGCCACGACCACCTCGATCTCTTGTTCCTTGGGCGCATTCTCTGTATGAGTTAAATTTGTCGTTAGGGGCAGGGTGTACTTTTTCAGATCTGATACGTGCACTTTAACTCTTTTCCTGGTGTCTACATTCCTTACCTCCATTTCCACAAAGCCTGAACGATCGCGCATGGACCTATAAAATTAAAGACTAATTTTGCTGAAAATTTTAGCCTGGCTAAAGGAAAAACGTAATTTCTCTGTAACTTTAGGTCTCCTACTTGGAATCGTTTGGGCCAATGATCATTACTGTAGTACTTTTTTTGGTGGGCCTTTGCTTCGTTGACATGCTTCTTAGTTGAATTCCTTATGAAAGCTAGCATCTGTATTTGATCTTCATAGTTCTTAATGTCCCTCATATCCTGTCTATCCCCTTTTTTTGGCTTATTTAGAAGTCTCGTTGGCAATGGATTTCTATGGAGTTTGCGCATACTTTGTTCATTTTCTTGTGTACAAATCTGTCCCTGTTATCTGTGAATATACATCAAAGAGTTCCCCACCGATTGACAGTCAGATCTCCAAGTGCCTCTCTTACATTTTTGCTACGTGCTTTGCGAAGAGGTCAGAATTCCACATACTTTTTGAAAAGGTCTTAAAAAACTAGCATACACCGGTTTCCAATTTTCGATGGCAGCTACTACCATCCAGGGCTGCTCGGTATTCCTTTCACCGATTAAATCTGCAGAACCTTACATCTCTGGCAGACTTAACATGCCTTTACATATCCAGCGACGTCACAATCTTGCAAATACGGAGGTTATGAGGAATCTCCTTTACTGACTTTATACGCCTCTTGTACCAACTATCCTTAGTAGGTGTAACCGAGAAGGCATTTCCTAATGACGCTACTTGGCCCTCGTATGCCCGTGAAAAAACGTCTACACTTGATGTATCTTTCCCTTTCAGTGAATAAATTTCACATTATGAGGCTGCAAGGCAGTATTCTAACAAACTATCTTATTTACCGGATCGTTCAGCTTCTTTAACTATGAAAGGCTACTATGGTCAGTTATTACAGTAAAGATTTCTCTCTGAAATTATTTTCTAATGTGGTCTACTGACTAAAGTACTGCCAGTTACTCTTTTTCTGTGACTGTATAATCTCACTCGGCTTTACTTAAGGTCTTGCTTATATAGCAAATGGAAAGCTCCTCTTCGTCAACTTCCTCAGTAAGTACACCAGCATAGTTGGTAGTGGCCTTAAAAAGTCTGGCCTCGCAAGTACTAGGACCTCAGTTAGAGCCTGCTTTAACTTTTTGAATGCCTGCTTTTGTTTACTGGTCTATTCTGATTTGATATCCTTAGACATAAGCATCGTAAGAAGTGTTTAAGGGTCTGCTAGCCCTTTAACAAAATGAGCGGACAAACAAACCATACCAACCAACTACTTGGGTTATTTTAGGTTTGTTGGAGCTGGGTACACAAAAATTGGTTTAATTTTATCTGGGTTCAGCCTTGATCCATACTTATCTATCTTATACCCAAGGCTTCTTACCTCAGCACATCCAAATTCTAATTTTTCACAATTTATGACTAAGTTGGCGTTTTTCAGAGCGTTTGGGACAATAGTGAGCCATTTCTCGTGTTCCTGAAAATTTTCCGGTATGATTATAATATCGTTTATGTAAGTAAAGACGTTTCACTCCTATTTCAATTTAATAATTTTATCGATGATTGCTCGAAAGGTGGCAGGCGCGTTTGTGAGGCCATAAGGCATCTGCACATACTGATAGAGACCTTAATCCAGCACCACAAAAGCTGTCAGCTTTTTGCTGTCATCTTCCAACAGTATTTGGTGATAGGCTTCCCTAAGACCTTTTTTGAAATAAATTTTGCCTTGCAAAGCTTATAGAGAATGTCGTCTATCAGGCACGTCGGGTATGCATTACTTTTTGGTGACCTCATTTAAGTTCCTGTAGCCGACGAAAAATCAAAATTTTTCTTTGGCCGTTGGCACTTGTAACGGACAGCTGCACCAAGCGCTTTCGGACCCTTCAACAATCTTTTTTTGTTTAAGTCTCTTAATCTCATTCTATGCTTTTTGCAACACCTTAGGTGCATATCTACGTAGATGCTGTTTGATTTGTAGCTGACCTTGGACGTCTATTTAATGTTTTGCAACGGTAGTGACGCCTAGCTTTTCGGGACGTGGTAGTTTAGGTTTATCTGAGAGTTAAGTCAACTTATCTTATTTATTAGGGGACAGGAGATGTTATCCTTTAACCGCTGCTGCGGCTTAATGACCGATGGAATTTTCCGCTATTCTATAGAACTTTTGACATGTCAACTTATCTTGGCTCCATAAGTCCATGTTGTAATTTATTTGAATTTTTAATTGGCGGAAGAAGTCAATGCCTAAGATTGCCTCTTATTGTAGGCCATTTGCTAGTCCAAACTCGATTGAGTCCCTTATTTGACCTATTTTACGGTGGACTTTAATGGTTTCTTGCAACAAAATAGGCATATTATTTGCTGCCACAGCAGTGGACTGGCATGAATCAAAATTTTCCAATCTTTTTGAAAAATTATTACGTAAACAACAATGGATCACTGCACTGTTAATCATGACAGATATCTTTGTTTCCTTAATATTCAAATTAAGAAAGTGCCTTGGTTTTTTGTTTAGTAATAATACTTCTTATATTCCGTCAGCACATCTAAGTCGCCATGGACTGATTTTTTTGCCGTATAATTTATCCTTATCCATTGGTATTGTGTCGTTATACCCCAATAACTGCTACTCTGAACGCCTGCTTTACAATATGGAGAATACTCCGTCACCACATACTTTTAATCCTGTTAAATGCAGTTTTTTACTTGTGTGCTAACACGTTTTTAAAAATTAACAATATTTACAGGTTTCACCAATTTGCGCCATCCTTTTAGAAACTGCAGCATGTGCTCTCTTGAGGAATTAAGAATTCTTAGAGAAGTAGCACTGACTACTTACACGTGCCCTGCTACAAGTTTTCTGGCCTCGGAATAATGCAATTCCTACATTGTGCCTGCTTTTGATGGCACTTAGGGCCCTATTTGTATTTACTGTGGAATCTACTGCTGCTTATTTTCTGTTTGTTTTCTGTTGGCAGAGTTAATAGGCTATAAAGGGGGAAGGAATTTTTTGGATTCAGAAGGGGTATTCTTTGTGTTGACTTTCAATTAACTTAACCTCTTTACCTAGCTCTAGAAAGTCTATTAAATTTAGAATGTTTGCCCGTTGTGTTCAGCCTCGATAATTAGCGTGAAAATTTCTTTACGCTCAAAAAAAGTGTAGTTATCTACACAATGCCTTGATTCATTACTTATTTTCAGGTGTTTGACGGTAATAAGAGACTTAAATGTGGTCCATACTTTTTTTTAGGAACATCTTGTGACTCGTGTTGGAACGTATTTGGTTCAAGTGACTGTTGTCGTGTTCTCTGTAGTTAGTGAATTGTTGATTAAGTTTGCGGATGTAATTTACTTCTCATTTGATTTCTCAGTTCCATTTCTTCTAGATACACGTCCTCTCTTCGTCCCTTTAAACTCTCATTTTTCCCTATACCTGAATCTCCTCCTGTGGTATTAGTTTTGCTTCTTCTCCCCTCCCCTAACAACTGACCTAATTACCTATAGTCACTTCATTTCCTTTGTGCTCTTTTTGTCTGAAAGTTTTCAGTAAACAAATCTACTGAGTCAGTGTTTTGCATTATACTTAAATTATTTGCACTGTAATGCTACTTACTCATTCAATGGCTCATCGAGTTATCTTAACAGTGACATTTAGTTGTGTAAATTTCTTTCAACTTGTTGTCTAACCACGTCTTTAGAGGTATTTCTGTCTTGACTAAAATATTTAACCCCTTTCCGTTTACTAGTTGTATTCGATTGGAACATTGCACGCTGTCTATCTCTGTCCAATATTTTCGGTAAGAGTGGGCAAAGTAACTCTGACCTACCTGTCAGATATACTTGATCCTCTAAATGATTATATCTATTTATTGGACTGTTGTAGAATCATTTTCTAAAATGTCTTGCAAGACTGTCTTGAACATCTATAGGTGGTCCTCAATATACTAAGTTAAGACTTCTTAAATACTCTCTTACGTGTTCTTCGGATAGTGCTTTAACTGTTCACTTGATCACTTGCCCATCTGTTATTTGGTCTTACGATGCTAACTCGTCCCCTAACTCAAATTTTGCATTAAAACTAAAATCTAGATCAGTGTTATTACATGCCGTTACTATATACTTAGTTTATGGTAGGAATAAAGTAAAAGAGACAAAAGTAAAAAAAAATCAAAAAAAGAGAGAGAGAAAAAAGAAAACGCAATTTAATCAACTGTTGAAGAAAGAAAAAGAAAAAAAAAATTTGATAACAGCATTAGGAGAAAAGAATGAAAAACTGATTGTTAAAGAAAGAAATACAAGGCAAGCTTATGAAAACTTGAGTATAATAAAAAATATATGTGTGTTCAAGAGAAGAAAAGGAAAGATAGAGACAACGCAAAAAAGAATTTTTGTATGTACTTGTGGAAACAAAAGAAAAAACGAATTTTTTTTTTCCAATAGGTGTGGCAATAAGGACTGATGGTAGTGGTGCTAGCTAATATCTGTATGTAAACGTATATTTATAAATTTATAATGTTTAATAACATGCATATAATAATTAACAAAAATTATATTAAAAACATTGGCAGGTTTGTAATCACTGTATATAATGAAATTTACTATATTCCTAATAAAGTAGGTATTTATGTCTACAACAGAAAATGACGTTATAATAAGAAAATCATGTTACTTTTTATTCGTTACTTGATAGTAAAAATAAAATAAATATGTAGATTTCTATTAACTGTAATATTGTTACTTGTTCTGTGTGAATTATGTGTAAATTAACTAAGTAAACACGTAGCTGTAGAAGCAGCGTCTTGCCCCCTACAATAACCGTCAGAGTGTAGAGAAAGCAGTTGCTCCACTTCTCTGTGCGAGATCTCTTTACGCAAAGAGAATGGCGTTGAGCTCCATTTTGGAGCACGTTAGCCATGGATTGTGACTAACGTGTATGTTTTCGTTTCTTACTCACTATATTTTTACGTTAATTGTTTTTAAGAAGGGATACAGTTGTTTAGGGTCGCGTGTGACGTTAACTGCAGCAACCTGTAGTCAAGAGTAGGTAACGATATAAAATAGCTTTTTCTTTAGCTTTAATACAAAGATTCTTTCACTTTAGGTCACAACCGGTGGCAGCTATAGTTGATATTACTTAAGCTGAGCAAATACTCTTAGACAACTTCCTTAATTCAATTAAGTAGTTTTTCAATTCCATGAAGAGCCATTCAAGTCGCAAAATGGACGCAGCACAGAACAAAGGTGATGAATCAGCGTCGTGGCTTGCTGTAATATTCATGCTTCGTTACACTTGGCGTTTTATTATTGCTTACACTGGCGGTAGGGGATTTAGATAGACTTGTAGATATAAAGGTCTGATGCTATCTCCATCAGGGTGCACCGTAAAGCCCGGGTGGCTGTGCAAGGATTTGCTGATGTATGTGTGGTACTGGGATCTTAGCACTACTTATTCACTATAGCTTGGCAGATAAGAGTCTGCTAATGCCACAATGCGCTGCTTCGGTGCTAGCCTCACCTCACAGCGAGCTTGAGTGTCTCGCTTATCTTACTGCGCAGGTACACCATACGCTTTGGGACCCACCACAAACTATCAGCCAACACAGCACTACAAATTGGCCATCAATACAATGTAGGCTTCTGGAAAACCGACACACTGATAGCTGCTGTCAGATTCACTAGACTTGTGAAGTAAGCGCCCGCAAATATTAAATATTAGTATTTTTCATCAATTCAGGGTTTAAATACTTCCTCCTTACTTGCACATTTATCCTCCAGTTGAATTTTTATTTGGGAATCAATAGTTTGTGAGGTAATTTCAAAATAACGATTGCAAAAAATGTATTTTATTATGTAAGTCAGAATATCTAGTGACTTTTATCTAGTGACTTGTGGTCCACAAGTAAGGAGTATGAGATTTTCGCCATTTATTATCGGTGAGAGGGGCTCTGTGACGTGTTTAAATGTATTTTTAATTTGGCACGTAACAATATGCATAGATAAACTAGAGTGTCTAGGTCAGGTTAAGCTGTGGCCTTGTAACATTTTGCCACCATTTAATTTTTATTAATAATAAGAGCAAAAATGAGAAAATAACGAAAATAAAAAGAATAACAGCAGAAGTAAGCGCAATAATGTGTTAATATAGTATACTCGTTAGCAAACATTAGTCAGGGCTATTAGCCTAATGTTTTCCAAAACTTTTAGTACTTTACTACGTTATTGCAGTTACTTCCGCTGTTATTTCTCTGATTCTCGTTATTTTCTTATTTTTTGCTCTTACTTCCATTATTTTCTAATTCCTTGCTGTTATAGCATTTGCGTGCAAAGGCCCAATGTGTGTTTGGTAAGGTGCTACAATGCACTTTTACCTTCGAAAATAGCAGAAATTATTCAGCGATAATCGAGACTTATATCTTATTTGAACGTACGCTGTGTAGAAATTCAGAGAATTAGAAATAATATGATACCAATAGTAAAAATTAAGCTAGCTATCTTTAGTGCTGCTGCGCTCGAGCACCCAACGCGATTCATAAGTGAATTAAACAAGTACATGTGGGGCATAAGGATCGGTCAGAATAAATCTAAATATGACGTTAGTAAGGCGTTAAAATGTACTGCGTCAGATTCGTGGCCTTTTGTGTCTGATCATGTCCCATGACTAATTATAAAAAAGTTTAAGGTTATTCTCGTCAATACGTTAACTGATACTGGTAGCCGAATTACGTACAATTCAGATCAAGTATAGCAACGATATAATAATAACTTTAAGAATTGTATGTCCTCTCTGGTAGTAAGGTTTTAAGCAAACGGTTTTCGTTGGTAAAAAATTTGTTAGGATAAAAAGTCAACTTCGTTGTACCGTTTGTATTATTAAAGACATTTTCCAAATTCAATTTCCTGGTCATTCACAATCATATCCAAGATTGAATCATTGGCACTGATAGCCAAAAAAAAGTGATTGATGATTGATGTTAGCCAGGGATCATGACATTTTCCTAGTCTTATTACGGCCGTTGATAAAAAAAACCGTTCATTATTTAGCGACCATTTTGATATTTTAAAATTTTTAAATACACTCCTAAGTTTAATGATCTTAAGCTATTTTTTGTTTAAAATTACCTGGTCCCTACTCAAATTCGGAACAAAGTTGACGAAGAGGTTGAGTGCATACTGGATCTGGGTATAGTTAAGAGTCTTAATAATCAATATAAATTTTCTCTTAGGCTGATAATAAAGACGGATGGTAGGCTTTAATTGTGTCTTAATACAAGGGAATGATTAGATACCTACAAAGTAATCACGATGGTACCCTTAATATCGACGAGTTATTTCTTTAGTGTAACGAGATTCATTTTCTGACTAGTGTCGATCTGACTACGATTTTTTGGGAAGTTCCGTTAGCTGAAAAATCTAGAAAATATACTACCTTTTTGCGCAAAAGACGTACTTACCATTATCGTCCTGTACGCTTTGGCTTAAAAATTAGTAGTTCTGCTTCATCTCGCTTGTCTGAAATAATTTGACACCAATTATTGGGTTGTGTACATTATTTTATCGATGATTGGGTATGTGTGTCGGGAACGTTTCAAGAGCACTTGTTTTACGTATACTGATTATTTAAAATTATTATGCAAACAGGTATTACTCTTGAATTAAACAAAAACAGTTTTTCCAATCCAAGTTACATTTTTTTGGATTTATACGTACTCGTGACGAAATTTGCATCAATCAAGATAAGGTGGAGACAACAACACAATTACCTTTCCCTTGTAATGTAAAACAACTCTTAACGTTTAATAGACGTATCATAAAGTGAATTAACACACTACCTCCAACTACTTCTAGAACTACTCCGTGGCTCTAGATTTTAGCATTAGGGGGAAGCACAAGCTGTAGCTTCCTAACAAATGGAGGATACTTCCATTACTGAAATGATGTTAGCCCTCCCACGACTAGATCAACTATTTACCTTGTACACTGATTCTACTGACAAAGGTTCAGGAACTCTCTTCTGTCAACCTAATAAGTCCGTTCAGGACCGTGTGGCTTATATGACCAGTCACACTGAAAGAAGCCGTATTTATATCTAAAGCTGTAAGTACTAACTTGCTGCATAGAGCATCTTGTAATAATGTAAGGTCTTTTCCTCGTAGCTATTGCCTTTCAAATTCAACTATTTTTCTGGTTAACTCAGGGAGTGGTTTCGCTTATTTTGCGTTGCCTTTGATAAACAGTCAATAATACCCGGCTTACTTAAAAAACTGCTTTTCATTCCTAGTATTTGTTGTTTTAGTAAGACTTCTAACTGTTTATATTTTTTCTAAATTCCTTTAGATTTGGCCATTGCCTACAATACATCCAAGTATCATTACATCTTTACTTATCTCAAACCCTTTAAGGCTTGCTAGTGTCAGCACTATTACCTGCATAACTTACTTTGGGGAGTCTATGCATTCCATCAGTATACAATTATAAAAGTAGTGTTCATTCAAGCCTAAAATGACTGTTTTATAAAAATCCTCCTTATAAATTTTATCTTAGAAAAACCCGCTTCTTAGATCTACCAACATTATATATTTTGCAGCTGCCAAGTTTACCGAAATTTCAGTCTGACTGACTGTTATCTCGTTTCTCAGCTAAAAATCGGTTACGACTCTCGTTTGTCGTTATTTGGCTCTACGTTTTCCAGGAGAATGCTTATATTTCAGTTATATGAGGATGTTAAGAGTTCAATTATTCGTTGTTATAATATCTTGTCCTTTTCTACTTGTATTTATTTCCTTTATTTTATTCGATACCATAATCTTTCTGCAACAATTGGTTTCTCTATTTACGTTGTGATGTTGTGCCAAATTTTGGAGCCTAGGGTACCTTACAATCCAGAATAAATATAAGAGTACTGTTTGTAATAAAATTTTAAATGTGTTTAATTCTTTCATGTTACAACCAGATGTATCGACAATTTTTATTATCTCATTAACTTATGTTGCTTTGTCTTTTTTTTGGATTGCCTTCTTGAGTCTTAATGCACTAACTAATATACCTGTAAATATTTTTCGAGCTTTTGACATAGTTATGTTTTTCAACTTCATTATTTTCTATATTTTTATTAGAGTTTTTAATGTTAAGGGGCTTGAGAATAGCTTTATTTAAACCTCCAGCAATGTTCGTAGTAATGTTAAGTGCTTTCATACCGTGTTTTGATTCACATTTAAAAAAATCTACCTCTGATACTTGTACGTAAATCTGTTTATCTGATATATTTCTTGTTTTCGTATAATCTTAGAATTTTTATTTTCTCATATAAAATTACCAAATAAAGTTTACTCTTTCACATTTTGTGGAGGGGCTTAGATGACTTGCTCATGGTTGCTTTCATTTTTTACGGAAATGTGATTTTTCTTTACTAGATAGGGATAATAAAGTATTCTAGATTTAATATCGGGATTCTGATATCTTTTCATTAATTACGATTTTGTTTTGCGCTCTTAAGGCCATTTTACAACTTAAAAATGTCCTAGCTAATAATTTTTTCTATTTTAATCGGGAAATAGTCTGGCACTACATGCAAAGTAATTATGATATTGTTAACGGATCGTTTCTAATGTGCAGCGTGCTTTGTGTGTGACACAAGTTATAAGGACCTTTTTTTTGGTCTCCATACAAGCGTCTGTGTTAAAACAGCTTTTTGTAAAAATTGTTTTTTTAGCGCTAGTGTATTTTTTTAGCACATTACCGATGATACTGTACTTTCTGTGCTTGACATGTTTATCCTCTAGAGACGTTAATTTATATTTTCGCAAGTGCTATTTTTGTCAACATTAAGGCTACCAGCTATATGATCCAATTAGTTTATCCAATTAATATTTTTCTTTTACGTTCAGTCTGAAAACAATAAAGGAGCCTTTTTGAGGTGTTCTTCTAGTAGTACTTTAATTTCTTTCCTTTCCATATACTTATTTTTACATGATATATCGCTAAGCTTACCTCCAATAAATATTTTCTCTTACCCCGTAGGCTTCTTTTCTTTGGCTGCCTTTTTTTTCACGCTCTATCGCTCTTCCTATTTTTAAGGCCCTTATGGTTATTGCGGAGCCTGACAAGCGTCTTGCGAGTAAAAATGCTGTGTATACTAACTATTTTTTTTTTTAGATTCATTATCTGTTTAACTTGGAGGTCTTCTGTCATGATAATAGCAGTCCATGTTATAATGATTGTAATTACTTCTATCCACACTATCACTACTCCCATTGCAGTCTCAATTGTTCTGGTTATTTTTGTTACCGTTACAATTACTATCGTTATTTTCATTGAATCTCTTGTCACTCCTATAGTAACCTTGGTTGTTCTAATTGTTTTTATCATCGTTGGAATTATAATAACTGCTTTTCGTATAGTTGCCGTTAGATCTGTTGTTGTTGTAAGCTTATGGATGATAGTTTCTGTGAAAGTTGTGTTTACTCTCAAAATGCTTTCATCTTTAATTATTATTATATTATTTCCATCAATAGCTTCAACCTCTTCTCTGACATTCCTCAGCGTCATGCAAGTATATCAGAAAAACAAATTTACGTACAAGTATCAGAGGTAGATTTTTTTAAGAGTGAATTGAGACACGGTATGAAAGCACTTAACATTACTACGAACATTGCTGGAGGTTTCAATGAAGCTATAGTCAAGCCTTTCAACATTAGAAACTCTAATAAAAATATAGAAAATAATGAGTTTGAAGAAAATAAATATGTTAAAAGTTTGAAAAATATTTACAGTTGTATTAATTACAGCATTAAGACTCAAGAAGGCAATCAAAAAAAGGACAAAGCACCATGAGTTAATGAAATAATGAAAATCGTCGATGCATCTGGTTGTAACATGAAAGAATTAAAACATATTAAAAATTTTATTACAAACAGTACTCTTATATTTAACAACGTAAATAGAGGAACCAATTGTTGCAGAAAGATTATGGTATCGAATAAAATAAAGGAAATGAATACAAGTAGAAAAAGACAAGATATTATAACAACCAATAATTAAACCAATTTGAATAAATACTAGAGGCTCTAAGAATGGTTGGCCAATGCAAACCTCATAATAGAACCACAAAAACGGTAATTAAAAAAAAAAAAGTAATGATACTTGGATGTGTTGTAGGCAATGGCCAAGTCAAAAAGAATTGAGAAAAAATAGAAACGGTAGGAAGATTTACTTAATCAATAAATACTAGAAATGAGAAATAGTTTCTAGAATCGGCAGGGTATTATCGACAGCTTATTAAAGGTAACACAAAGTAAGCAGATCCATTAGGTGATAACAGGGGAGATACAGGGCTGAGTAGGGTACGCAAGCATATGGGTAATATTTTTTTTAGTTTATAATACAGTAGTAGTCAGAAAAGGAGCTTGAGACGAACTAAACATGGAGCGCAGTGCTGCTTGCATAGTCAAGAGAGAGCGGGCTTCAGTGAGAGAATAGAAATATTTAGTCATGTATCTATGTTTTAAGGCACATACACATATAGCACCCACACTTTCATACAACTATACAAGTGAGGAAAGACAGACTAACACTTCTGCCATCTCACACACTAGTAGAAAAAATTAAGCAATGAAGTTTACAACTCCAAAGCTGCTACGCATTCTGAAAAGCAAGTCTTTTGGAAGAGCCTTGGTAAAGATATCGGCCAGTTGTTATTTAGATGATATATAAAATACACAGATGTCGCCACATTCGCATCTTTCTTTTAAGAAGTAATACCGGTTATCTATGTGCTTTCTTCTGCTGTGGTTCTTTGTATCTTTTGTTAAACTTATTGTACTTTGATTATCTACTTGCAACAATATACCAAAGGCACATTGATAACCTAGATCAAGCAGTAGTTTCTAAAGCCATAAGGCCTCTTAAGCAGCCATAGCTGCAGTAACATACTTCGACTTAGTCATACTTAATATAACTAATTCTTGACGTCTGGATGCCCAGGTTACTGCGTCTCCCAACATTATGAACGCATATCCGGAAGTTAAACTCCTGGTATCCAAATAGCCAGTGTAATTGGAGTCAGAATATTCTACCAGACTATTTGACTCTTTGCTACAGTTGTAAAGTAAACCTTAGCTTACTGTGTCTTTTAGATAAGCCAAAATTTTCTTAATTGCCTGCCAGTGGCTCTTAGCATATGTATTTTGATATCGACTTAAGTAAGCAACTATGAAATATCTGCTCGTGTAGCCATGGCAAGGTGCATTAGAGAGCCTATGGCTTCATGGTTAGAAATCTAATTCTCTCTCATCTTATCTTTATCTGCCACTTGCAGGTGTGCACTGGTTTCAGCAGTCACACCTACAGGGTTACTCTCATTCATATTGAACTTATTAAGAACATGTGCAACATACATACTCTCAGAGATAACCAATTTCTTTAAAGCTCTTTTTCTTTCTATCTCTAGGCCAACAAAGGAATTACCGTCACTAATAGTTATTTCAAAAGTTTCACTCAACTTTGACAAAATAAATTTTGAAGTTACTTTGGATTTATAGACAGTGGTTTGTTATCAACAAACAACGCTAAGAACACTTTATGATCTTCATAGTCACCAGTAAAAATCTACTAATCCGCATCACTCTTCTTCAAATTAAAAGGCTTAAAAATCGCTTGGACGTTATATTCTAATACCGGGGTGCCTGTTTAAGCCCATTAAGCGACTTTTGCAGCTTGAAAACTGAATCACCACTCACACTTTCACTTATTCTGCCACTCGTACTGACGTACATATACTTGGGCACTTCCATGAAGATATCTTTATTTAGATCACCATTGAGAAACGCAGATTATACATTGAAGGTCATGATCTCCAAGTCCTTTTGTGAACCGTAGGCAACGAGCACTCGTAGTGAATCGTATCGCACCAGTGGCTGCTTCTATCACCGTACAATTCTCTGGCTCCGCTTTACCGTTCTGCTCCAGTGTGTACAAAGCTGTACACTCGAGAGCTATGCCACACTTCATGAGATACTCGTTCAGCCGAGTACTTACATACTCCCTCCCATTGTCAGTTCACAGAGTTCTTATCAGCCTGCCAAAGTGGTTTCTTATTTTTTTGTCTTACCTAATAAACTTATCCGTGACGTCAGACTTGTTTTTCAAATAATATACGTACTTGTCACTAGTGCAATCGTCATTGAACAAAACAAAGTACCTAGCATCACTGACGGACTCAACGGAAAAAGGATCACCCACGTCACTATGGAGCACCTCTATAGGTGCACTCACACGAGCAACTTTCTTGTTGAAAGGTAGTTTGTAAGATCTTCTAAGCTGGCATCACTCACAAAAAATTCTTCACAGTTTTCAAATCTCGTCCCTTGAATTATGGTAGCAGAACCAAGTTCTTTGAGCGCTTGCACATTTAGATGCACCAGGCATTTATGCCACACTTTACAGATTGACTCGTGCACGTTGACTTCTTGTCTCTCTTTTTTCACGACTTGAAGTAACATGCGATGAATACAGTTGAACTGCTTTACTGTGACCACGATAACCTCGTCCCCAGCTTTGAGTTCGACGTAGTAAATTTATAATCTCGCGATGTACAGTGGACCACAGATAATAGATTCTTCTTAATGCCAGGCACATAGAGCACCTTTTCAATGCGCGCCTCGAACCGGTTGCCTCCAACCAGCCTCTTAGCCAAAATAGTATCTTCACCAGCAACAGCACTCTCACTGTTGTCACCAATAACTATCGTGCCACCCTGCTCGGCCAGTAATCAACTAACCAGTCCTTGCGGTAGGTAACGTGAGTGGGCGCTCTGCTCTCAATAAACCAAGCATCTTTCATGCATGCGTCAAGTAGCTTTTTATTCTGTTCACGTGAAGGCTTCCAGGTAGATACTCACAGCTGGGGCTTGATCTTGGAACTCATATTTTTCTTTGCACTAAGGCAAAGTCTTATGAACTATCTTTCGTTTCACTGTTGCCTGACTTATTCTTCTTTATCGGACACTTACGAGCATAGTACCCTTAATTATGCCACAAGAAACACTTAACTTTAGAATAATCTCGGCTTTGTCAGTCCTACCGGGTCCGCCTTGCATTTAATAATAGCAGCCAAAGCAACAGCTTCCTTTTCCTCCTCAGCACGGAACAACCCCTCCTCCTCGATAAGTGGCTCCAACAAATAGGTAACCGTTTGCTTATCTGAGGCCACGCTGCTCTAGGCGGTGCGTAGATGACGATATTTTGCTCGTAAACTCGTGAGAATCTTCAATGTGATGAGAAAATCCGGAATGTTCTCACCAAGATCTGTTAGCTGAAGAGCAAAAATTTTGCATCTTTAAAATGCGCTGGGCAACTGTGTCGATACATCCATTCTGCAGTCATGGAATCGTTGCATAAGTAGCAACTTATGGGTCGTAGTTTTACGCTTGTCTATTGTCACGAGCTTGTTCCACATCTTTTTTGCAGATGTGCATGATAACAAGCAGCTGAGTTGCTCAGGCTCCATGGCCGATGGTATAATGTTCATCCCCTTCATATTGTTTCTGATCCACTCAACAATTTTAACTAAATCTTTCTCTGGTTTCTTTACTTTACCACCAACGATGCCCAGCGAATCATTCGTGACCACCATTGCATTCAGCTGAAACTTCTATGCTAAGAAATTACTTCCATCAAATTTCGCAACATGACACACAGACAGTTCTCCAGCCATTTTTTCACGGACTCATTCACTATGCATACAATGAAAACTTTTTTTTATTACAGAATGGAAGCTCTTTTACCTGAACCCATAACCTATTAAGTGATAATAGGACAGATAAAGGGCAGAGTAAGGTACGCAAGCTAATTGATAGCGCTTTTTATTTGCTAATTGTACAGTAGTAGTCAGTAAAGGAGCTTGAGACAAACTAAAGATGGAGTGTGGTGCAGCGCGCAGAGTCAAGAGAGAGAGTGGTCTACAGTAAGAGAAAAGAAATATATAGTCATGCACCCATGTATCGAGGAACATACATACTTTTTACACACATTCTCATACATGTATATAAGTGGAAAAGCATACACTAACAAAAACCACTCCCTGAGATAACCAGAAACATAATTGAATTTTGAAGATAACAGGCATAAGAAAAAGAGCTTACATTCATAAAAGACGCTTCATACAGTAAGTTAGTACTTACAGATCCATATGTTAATATATATTTCATTATAACAACCAACGCCCTTAACTACTGGATAGGCGTAGCTGTTCGCCAAAGAGAGGTAGAAAAAAATTATCCTTGTGAATATGCGTCAACGTGCTTAAAAAGCAGTAGGCTACGCTATCCCACGTACAACAAAGAGCGGTTAGCGATAGTATAAGCAAAAAAACAATTGTGGCCATATCTTTTTGATAAAAATTTGCCGTTGTTACGCATCATCAGCTTCTATATCATTACCATACATTGAAAAAGCCTAATATACGGTCTATCAGGTTAAAAGCGAATTTATGAGATTACGACTTTGATATAGTTTGCCTGGCAATTTGAATAAGTCATCGAGCGTGCTCTTCCAAAATTTAATACTTATGGAAGGAGTGGTAAATCCTCGAGCAATGGAATAACACAAAGAAAATGATAACTGCACCTCCTGACACAAACTGGCAGCAATGCACAGTAAACCTGGGCCAGAAAGACATTGGAAGGTTTAAACTAGCCGAAAAAGGTGTAGCAAACAAAACAATGGATGAGAAAGAAATGAAACTAAATCTTGTTTCATAAATTCTCTGGGATCACCAGCTGGTGCAGGCAAGCTCAGCAGCATAAGCAGTCAAAGAGAAAGAGCCCTGACCCAAAAAGCACCCTAGAGATGACGGATGTGGATGCAAGTAGACCAAGCAAAAATAAGAACAGCAAAATGAAGAGTGACAGAGAGGTTCTCATTCAAGATGTGTTCTATTAAAATAACAAGCCGTATTAAGAAAATATACCAAGTTTCGTTAAATCGAGCTGACCAACGTCAAAGACAAAGGCCCGGACCGAATCCATAAGGAAAGAAGTAACCGATGGAAAGCAAATGAACAGCTCACTACCATACATTTAAGTAAAAACAGGCACAGAAAAAAGTGCTGGAATAATCGTGAGCATCAGGGTGATACTTTACAATTCTGTTGATATTTTCCAAAAAAAAAGTAAAACGAGACATCAGGCGTCCAGATTTTAAAAAAGAGCCAGGCATCAGAAAAGATTTATAAGAATTTTATACAACCACAGATTAACTACTTAAAAAATCTGCTAGAAAGGGTAAGGGATAATTAAGTAACGCATAAATTACTAACTGAAAAAATAACCAATTTAAAAGGTAAAAAATGTTAAGAAAGAGCAAAAAAGTGATAAGGTAAACGAAAAGTACGTTATGCCCTGACCTAAGCTACGACCAACACTACACTCTTAACACGACTTTAAACCACTAACAGATGATAACACAACAATAATAGTTATTATTGAGTATATTGTACATTTATACCAACGAATATATATGTATACGTATGAGAAATAGGATGGTGGCACCATCTCTGACTAACTACAGTTGCAAGATATTTGTGGATGCTTGGCTTTCGAACGAGGGCGCAAGGAAGATGTCGTCTGTCCGTCGAAGCATGTGGTGATGCATGCAAGCAGCCGTTTGTCGTTGACTTCGATGTGTACAATTCTTATAAGTTTGTTGTCCTTTCATCAAATATTATGAACTGTTACAAGATGTGTTTGCTCATTTTCCAATCCATGGAAGAAATCCCTTATTACGTTAACATGGTAGTGGAGGTCCGTGGTTACGTAAGATTGAAGCGTAAATCAAACACTGAAAATCGAAAAAAAGTTCTTGTGAAAGTAAACCGTTATTATACACGTGTTCCGTTCAAGTTTTGAAAATTGAAGAGATTATATGCAAGCGATCACATATGAAAAAAGTTTTAATGCAACACTGAGAGGCTTAGAAAAAAATCTGGTAAATGTGATCAAAGACATACTGGTGCTGAAAAAGTATATTCTTAAGGGGACAGAAGAATCAAAAAATCTAGAAGATTCAAGAGAAGAAATGAGCAATTCTAAAATGGCGAAAATTTCAATACCTGTGTTTGATAGCTAAGATTCTGCACATTCGAATAAAAAAATTACGATATTTTTAAGGTTAAAGAAATGTGCAACGGTGATGGAAAGTAAAAAAGTATTAACGGACAAAGAAGATAAATGGGCGAGTACGACTTGAAGGCCATGAATTATATTTAAAGTGTTATTTCAAATAAGCAGCTGGAGTTCGTCGGTGATTTGGACATAGCATTCAAGATTATGAAAAAGTTTGATACTATGCATAAAAAGGAATCAACATCTTTGCAGATGATACACCAGAATGAGCCGGAATGAATCAGGTTAAATTTCAAAAATTATCAGTCTTTGTAAGTGAATTTGAAGAATCAGTGAAAGAGTTGAAATCAGCTAATGCTACAGTGAAAGAAAAAGTAAAATTGAATTATTTATTGAGAAGATTACCAAAATTATATAGTTATATTGATGATTTAATAGACACATTAATACTGGATGATCAAACAGTTAGTTATGTGATCGATAAAATAAAAATGTTGAAAATTAAAAATAAAAGTGAAAGTGCACGTGTAAGCGAAAAATTGAGCGCTTTCATGTCAGAATCAAAAGGTTATGAGAAACAAGAAAAAAAACAAGGAAGAGCCTGTTACAGCTGTAGTAAAGTTGGATATTTCAAAAAAGGTGACCCAAATGTAAACAATGCTGGCTATGGAGGCCGAGCACAGAGAGGCAGACACCAGCAATTTCGTGGAAACAACACGCAACAAGGAGCATCAAGAGGCAGAGGCATCGGCAGCGGCTAAAGCGGACAACGAGACAGAGGCTACGCGTCACAACAAGAAATGTGTCAGGTAGGCAACAGCTCGTTCAGCGCTTTCTCTGCGTAGATCATCGAGTCTACTGCGATGCATAGCGAAATGCAAGGTTAACGTATTGACTGTCTTTTAGATAGCGGTTGTACCGATCATGTGGTAAATCAAGATAATGTTTTGTAAATTTTGTTGAATTTAAAACTCTAGTTAACGTGAATATAGGAGACAGTAGAAGCTTAAAAGTGACTAAAATAGGAAAAATTTCGAGTTATTTCCAAGTGTACAATAAATTAGTGAGAATTAAAAATTTCAAATTTGTTCTACGTCAAAGAAATTAAAGAAAATTTATTAAGTTTATCGCCAGTTACCGATAGAAATAAAATTATTGCTCAAAATGATACGACGACAATTAGTACCAGTGAGGGAGCGCTCTTAGCTATCGTGTATAAATCAGATAAACTGTACAGAATGCAAAAAGAAATTCGAAATGAACATAAGATTACCATGAATACAATGAGTGCTGAAAATAGTGAGAAAATGACTTTAAAGGAAAAACGGCATCGTATTTTGGGGCATGTTAATTTAAAATATTTAAATGTTTTATGTAAAAATAAACGAGCAGAAAGTCTCGAAAAGAAATTAGGAGTGACTATATGAGATCCGCTATTTGTATAGAGGATAAAGTGCACGATTTACCATTTAAGAATAATAGACAAACGGCCAAGGATATTTTTAAAATAGTAAATACCGATCCAAGTGGGCCTAATAATACTACTGGATTAAATGGGGAAAAATACTTTGAACTTTTACTGATGACTATAGCAAAATAGTCAGAGTATATCCAATTTAATCAAAAGATCAAGTCTTACTTGCTTTGTGTACTATATAAATCAAGTTAAAAAACAACTGGAATAAAAAATTTAGGTGATAACGGTAAGTAAAATATGAATAAAAGGATTTTCGATCTCGTAAAAGAAAAAGGAATAAGTCTAGATTCATGTCCACCGCACGTGCACGAATAAAATGGTACTGCCGAAAGATACAATAGGAGCACTACGGACCTTGCTAGATATCTTTTATCTAAAGCTAGAATAAATTGTAGATTTTGGCTAGAAGTTGTATGCGTGGCAGTATATTTAAAGAGCAGAGCACTTGCGCATCCTGCTGATTTAAAAGAACCTTTTAAGTTGTTCTTTGATATGAAACCTTATGTTAAACATTTAAAAATGTATCGAAGAAGGGTATTTATACGTGCAGGAGTACATTTGTACAGAGAAGGTGGTCAAAATGGAATTAAAAAGCACATTTAGGAATTCTTGTAGGTTATGAAAATGTAGGATATCAGATTTGAATAAAAAGTAGAGTTATTGTAGCAAAATATGTATATGTCATTGAAAAAGATAAATATTGTGTAGGGATGATGATCATGATGAATCAAACAATAAAAATAAAATTGTAGATGAAAAATCCGAGTCAAGCGAAGAATTTTAAGATGCAGAGTATAAAAATGATAATAATATTACTGTAAGTGAAAATGAATGTCGAAATCAAAAAGTAAATAAAGTTAATCGTAGACTGAGAAGAAATGTAAGGCGTCCAGAAAGATATAATAACAACATGTATATAATACGATTAATGGTTATTGTTGTAGTGCAAAAAATCCTAAAATTTTTTATTAAGCTAAAAGAAGCTTTCAATCTGATAATTGAAAAAATGCGATGAAAAAAGAAATTTAATGTTTTAATAAGAATAAGATTTGGGTATTAGTAAATAAGCAAAATAATAAGAATGTTCTAGATGTTAAATAGGTTTATTTAAAAATAGATGAAAAAAAAATTTAAAGCTGGGTTCGTAGTAAGAGGGTTTCAACAAAAAGAAATTATTAAAGATATTTATTTTCCTGTATCTAAGATGCAAACTTTAGAAATTCTGTTGTCGCATTGGCGCTTAGAAGGCTTAATTATGATTCAGATAGATGTTGAAACTTCTATTTTAAATGGAAAAGTTATATCAGAGGTGGATGTAAAACAACCGCAAGAATCTTACAATGATTCTAAGAAAGTATGTGAATCACTCAAAGCAATGTTAGGTTTAAAAGAAAGTCCTAGAGCTTAGTTTAAATATTTCATTAAATTAATAAAAAAATTAGGATTTCACGATAGTAAAGAAGACAATTGTTTTTATTCTTTGAGCAATGAAAAAATTAAAGCTTACATTATTTCATTTGATAATGATCTATTCATTTTGTATGTAAGAATATTATAATGTACCCTAATTTATCGATGGGCAAGTATTTGAAAGCAAGTAACAACATTTATCAACATTTCCCATCCTATACGATATTGCCAAGACAAATCGACTTTTTCCGTTAAAACTACCGTTTGTAGAAAATTGTCCTACGTAGCAATTTAAAAAAAGTTTCAACTCAATCAGGACTTGAACCTGGTACTCTTTTCTTACTGGGGAAGTGCATTACCAATTTCACCATCGAGGTCTCAGTGACTCCTCTCCTCAATTACTACATTTTAAACTTTTTTGGCGATTTTTTAGTCCAACGCATTGCTCATATGGTATGTAAGAATGTTAAAATTTACTCTAATTTATCGATGGGTAAGCATTATAACGCAAGTAAATAAGTTTATCGACATTTTCTATACAATACGATATTGCCAAGGTGACTCAACTTTTTCAGTTAAAACTGCCGTTTGTAATACTGTAATTGAGAAGAGAAGTCGTCAAGACCTCGATGGCAAAATTGGTAACGCACTTCTTCGGTAAGAAAAGAGTTTTAGGTTCAAGTCCTAGTCAAGGTGGCACTTTTTTTTAATTGTTACGTATGACAATTTTCTACAAAATGGTCCTAGACATAGTGATATGCACCAATATGCTCGCTGGAAACTTGCTGTCACTTTGTCAGCTTGTTGATAGAGGCATGCGTATCTTTTTAGACAACGCTAAGATAGATATGTTTGACCCACGCTCTAACGAGACGTTAATTTCCGATGCCTATAGAGTCTTTATTGGATAGTGGAACTAGTGTAAAATGGTCAGATTACAAGCAAAAACAAGAAGTGTAAAGAAATTATAGATTGCTTAATGATAGAAAGTGCCTCTGTGGCAATTGCCGAGAATTTTTATCAAGTCAGTACCAATTATAGAAAGAGCTGACCTATAATCCCAAACAAAAGATCTAAAAACGATTGTTTATATACTGCTCAGCAAAATGAGTTTGAGAAAACCATAAAAGATAGAAGAATATAGGAAAGGGGTTCGTACCTCATTTTATCGTGCATAAAAGCATTTTGGACAACCTTGTGTAAGAAGAAAAAATAATAATAATAATAATAGTAGTAATAGTAAAAACAACATTATTACTTATAAAATAATTAAAATTGTTATAATAACACTTATTTTAACAATTATTATTGTTATTATTATTATTATTATTATTATTATTATACTCATAATCATAATAATGATATTATTAATTAAAAAAGTATCAGTAATGATACTAGACGTGATAAAATGGTAGTGACAATAATAATAAGAGTAACACTTGGAGTAATACTAAATATGAGGATGATTAGGCTAATAAATTTATATAGTACTATACAGAATGCTAAAATTTATAAAAACATCCATGTATTAACGTAAAGAAAAAAGAAGAACTTTTTTGCATTTATAGCCCTCAGACGCGCTGCAAAAAATATGACAAAACGAAATTACAAAAAAAAAATAAAATAATCACGAATTAAAGTCAACACTTCCAGATAACAAATAAATAGTAACAAATAATAAGAACACAGACAATTAAAATAAACCAGCATAATGAACATTTGTTGTTCTTATTTTTCATTAGACAATGCCCCAGTATGTCATAAGAAAATAAACGTATTATAAGATGTCAACAAAATTTTCTTTCTCGACTTTATTACTCCATTATTGTTACTATCCCTTATTGAGTTAGAAGAGACAAAAAAAGGACTACTTGAGTTAAAAATCTCTTTTGTAGGAAAATAGCTATCGATCAAAAAGACACGCTAATGTTTAAACAATAAGTTTAATTTTACGACTCTTAAGAATGGAGTATAAAAAGCGATAAAGGAGTGCTGTATAAGCTTGTCAACGGATATTTAAACATTCGTGGGACTCGTCCATATCTTTTTTATTATAGAAACAACTGAGTTCTACCTAACTCGTCTTCAAATGGTCAGGAAGACACATATAAAATGAAACACAACATTAAAATAGTAATTCCCAGTTTACTTGTGGAATTACCAAGCATTAAGCGTATAAAATCATGCAAAACTACCAACATGTAAAGTGAGACTTTAAGCGACTTTGTCACCCTGTACGCTATAACTTTTTCAACATTTTATTACTCGATTTACAAATTTAGATACCATTAGTTTATATTAGGCTTGACAAAATACATTGGTTCAAAATTTTATGCCACCTAAGAAAACTAAAGAGGTGTGAGTAAAGGAGGTGCGCGAAATAATAAAACGAGTATTACAAGTTAGACAAAAGTTTATTTAATAAAACTGCTGACCAACGTAGAACACACCAGATACAATTTACAGACTTTACAGACTTACAACCGACTTATCAGACAAAGACAATAAAGCTAGAACCGACGAGAGGTGTAGAAGGCACGGTGGCTTACACTGAACTGACTACAAGGCCCGCAAGTATCACCTTGCCTGTGGCGCTGTCTTTCACACAATATATAAACTGCCTATCGAAAAGTCGTACATGCCAACACTTCCTCCCGACTTAAGATAGCTAAGTATATTCGACAAAAATTATAATTTAAAATAGATAAATAGATGAATAAATGTGTGTTCTTAACTCGGCTCCACGGCTCTGGGAATGTACCCAAGTAGTCCATGAGTCGGTCCATGGCTCCTTTATCACCTATCTGAAACAGAGACAACTTATTAGTTACCAGTCAGAGTCACAAAAGCTGTTCGCGATTCTGCTAGCAAATTTTTCATGGAGCTCGATCGGTAGAGGTTTTGTGAATATATCGGCCATCTGTTCTTTAGTGTTCAGCCATCTGACGTTTACTCTACCATAATTTACACATTCTTTAACATAATGCTCATGAATTTCTGTCATATGTCTTAATTTACCACTACCTATAATTTTAGCATTTTGCTCAGCCGCCTTATTGTCGCACCATAGATCTGCTGGACACAAAGTATTATTCAGTATGATTTTAATCGAATTATCAACTGCCATCAGTTCTCTACATGCTTCACTCAGTGACACATACTCTGCCTGACATGTTGACAAAGACACATACGTTTGTTTGTGAGTTCTCCATGCCACTGAGTCTCCAAAGATTTTAATTACGTAACCGCTTGTGGTTAGAGACCCTTTGCAGTCGCCAAAACTGGCATCGGAGAATGCTTCCAGCCCTTGCTGCCTTCCACAATATCTTAGACCATAAGATTTGGTCCCTGCCAGATACCGAAATACTCTTTTAACCATATTCCAGTCTTCGTTAGTCGGACTTATTTGATGCCTGCTCAGCACATTCACTGCATAACTTATATCCGGACGTACAGTATTGGCAGCATATAATAAGCTCCCAACAGCCTCCCGGTAGGGAACACTTTCAGTCGATCTGGACTCATTCAAGTCAATCTGCCTTTCTGATTGCTCTCTTTGTTTTCTTTGTTGATTTAACACGTGACCTGTGACCATAGGAGTTTTCACTGGCTTAGAATCATCAAACCCAAACTTTTTAAGTATCTTATTTATGTAATTGGTCTGAGTTCAAGTAAGAACTTGGTTTTCTCTGTCTCTTCTGACTTCAATGCCTAAAAACGATTTAACTTCTCCTAGGTCAGTCATTTCAAACTCACTTTGCAGTCTTTCCTTCACAGACTTCAATTTGCCAGAATCGTTACTTGCTACAAGCATGTCATCAACATAGAGAACCAATATCAGGATTTCATCTGCCTCATGCCAAGTAAATAGGCAAGGTTCCAAGATGTGAGATCTTAGACCTATTTTCGTTGCTGCCTCAGAGAATCTTTCATGCCATTTTTTCGGACTGACTTTAAGGCCGTAGAGTGCTCTCTGAAGCTTACATACCTTGCTTTGTTTTTCCAGATCGGAACAGACCAAACCTTCTGGTAACTCCATATATATCTCGTCGTTAAGGTTACCATTTAAAAATGCCGTTTTAACGTAAAGCTGACATGTCTCTAAATTTAATTTATTGATTACAGCCAAAGCAGTCCTTATTAAAGTCAGTCTTGACACTGGGACGTAAGTCTCTGTAAGATCATACTCATTTTTATCTTCAAAACCCCGTATTACCAGCCGTGCTTTGTGTTTCTCACATCCTTGAGCATCAACCTTTTTTTTAAGAACCCATCGGGAATCGATGATATTCGGACGTTTACCATTTACCAGTTCTGCAGGTCTGTTTACCAACTTCCAGACTTGATTTTTTGCCATTGAGTCAAGTTCTTCTTGGATGGCTTGATTCCAGCCTTCTTCATCCACAGCCTCCATTGCTTTTTTATATAAAGCTGGATCTTTATTTATTTCTGCCAGCAAAGAGTGGTAAACTAGATCTTCCGCATGAATGGCATTATTTCCTGACGTTTCAGTATCACCGTTCTTAAAAATTAGGTCTTTTGTTAATTCTTTCCCGAAAGCTAAGCCCGCAAAGCTGACGTCCTTTACATGAATTTCTTGGACCAAGTTGGCCTTCATTGTTTCTATCAGTCTTTTCGGCCTTCCTCTTTTCCGTTGTACCACCGGGGGCGCTTCCTCCGATGACACTGTCTCTTCTCTTTTCTTTTCGAATTTTAAAAACCACTCGTCTAATTAAATATTTACAGTCACATTTTCCCAGTTTTTAATTGAATTTTTACCAAAAACGTCTCCATACACAAAACGCTCGTTAAATCTGACGTCCTGACTTTCATAAAACTTTCCTTCGTCCGGACAAAGCAGACGATACCCTGTCGGCGTGTATCCTACAATAACTGCTCGTTTCTCTTTTGCATGGAATTTAGTTTCAGTGTTTCTCTGAACTCTCAAATACGCGATGCAGCCGAATCTTTTCATCTGACTTAGGTCTGTCCTTTTATTCGGAGCCAGCTTCATTAAAGGAATTTCCATGTTATTTTAGCGATGCGGAGTACGATTGTACGCAAATACAGCTGCGTTTAGTGCCAAGTCCCACATGTTTTCCGGGAGTCCCGAATCACATATCAGAGCTCGGACTTTCATTTGAATTGTTTTGTTCAGCCTTTCTGACGTGCCATTATGCTCAGGGGTATTCGGACAACTCAGTTGGAGTTCAGATCCAAGGTCATTTAATATTTTTCGCACGGAGCCTCCCGTGTACTTGGTACCCTGATCAGACCTCAGATAACATACTTTAGCTTCAAACCCGAGAAGATTTCTACATCCTTTAACAAAATTATGTAAACATTCACCCGTATCACTTTTGTTTTTCATCGGGTAAGCAATTGCAAATTTGGAATAATCATCAATAAATACCGAAATAAATCTGTATCTTTTTGGGTAAGAGGGTGAATTAATAATTCCCATTGTATCTGAATGAATTATTTGCAGAGGTTGGGATCCTCGTTCGCGTACCGAAGGGAAAGGCAGTTTTTGGGATTTAGTTCTTAAACACACATCACAAGTCTTAATTACATCATCAAATACGGCTTCTTTCAGACTTTTTACTTCTGGATAGTTTTTCTGCAGTTCCCTTAGATACCCCAACGAAGCATGGCCCAGTCTGACATGCCACAGCATGGCCCCGTTGTTATCTTTAAATTTTTTATAATTTTCGCTAAACGGACTTTGAATGTCTTTTATTTCTTCGGTCAGGACTTTTCCGACTTAATGAAATTTTCTGTCATTTATTAAAAATACATCTTCAAAACTGTCATTATTTAACTTACCGACCGAGCTCTCTGAACCTTCCGACTTACTATTTAATTTCATATCTGTAGTTGAATTTTCAGGAATAGTGTGTGCTTTTGACTCAGCCGTCAAAACTTTCATTCTTTTGTTGTCCGACTTAACAAATTCAACCATCCAATAGGGTTTTCCATATATTCCCGATATCCATACATTTTCAGTATTGGGATCGAAAATACTAATGTCCTTGTCATCTAAATAGATTGACAAGCCCATATCAGCAAATAGTCGCAGCGACAGTAAATTCCCAATCAAGTCGCGAGCACACACCACTTCCTGCAACTCAACGTCGTTATTGCAATTTTTTAGCAGTCAATTTCCCTCTCCCTCCGTTTTCAAGTCTGCAGATGAGTCTGAGTTTGCACATTTTATTTTACCAATTTTGTTTCTGTCAATATTTGTAAACAATTTTTCTGACTTTGCAAAGTGATCAGTCGCTCCCGAATCAGCGACAAATTTAATTTTATTTTCTCCATCCAATTCTGAATTATTTACCCAACCTGCAAAGTTTGAAAACAGAGTATTGGGGGGCTCGATCAACGTCAGAGACTCACCTTTATTTGACCCTGAAACATCTCAGTTTCCCTTTGTCTCCCAGCCCTGGTCAGAAACTTTCTGCCTTTTGGGATCTTTTTCGTCCCTGACGTTGCTAGAGTCCCTTTTCTGCCCAAAGTTTTGGGAATTGGAGCGGCCTTGGCCACTGCCACGGCCACCGCCGTGGCCACCGCCGTGGCCACCTCGATTCCCTCGACTTCCACGGCCCTGCCTTTTAAAATCCCATGAATCAGACTTATTTTGCTCACCACATCTCGGGCTTCTTCTCTTGTGAGCTTGGATGTCATACACGAACGTGCCACACGTGTAACACTTCTTGAGTCCGGTACCTGCCTTCGGACACTTGTCAGCCATATGGTCCCAGTCATCACAGTTGAAGCAGCGGAGACGGTCCTGGGGCCAAGAGGCAGCCAAAGCTGCCCTCGTGGGGCGACCTCCAGTGGCTTTTGCTAGGCCTTCTGACTCGACCTTTAACATGTACGACATGAGGTTTTCATATGTCATACCCTTTCCATCTCTGCTTTGCATTTTAAGCGTGAAGTCTGTCACCTGCACGCTAGGTACCACTCCGATTACGGAAGTATAAAAGGCATCTTGCTTTTCTCCTCCAGAAAAGGGACCAGACGTACTTATAGTCTTATAATTTCTAACCAGTTCCTCAAATTTTTCTATGAATTTGGCAACTGATTCTTTCCCTTTGTAAAATTTGATTTCATGCAATTTTTTACGAATCGCGGCCGTTGTAAGGGGCGTCTCCCCCTTCTTAAGTTCTTTCAGACTTTCCAATATTACAACCGGATCTTGCAGACAAAAAGTTTTTAAATGATATTTTTCTGTTACTCTACTTAATAAAATATCTCTGACTTTTAATTTGTCTTCTTTGATTATGTCTTCGTTAATAAATTCCGTATTTTTAATCAAAGAATCAATGACATATAATAACCCTTTAGACCGGAGTTCAGACTTAACTTTATCAAGAAAAACTTCGAACTTCATATCTTTAGATAGATGGTAATTGTATATATGTTGAGTATCATGGCCGAATTTATGTATTTAACTAATAAAATAATAATAATGGTTGTCGCGAGAAGTTCCGCGCTGCCTTTTGACAAATTTTCATTTTTTGTGTCATTCAAGAACGTTTTCAATTTGTCTTGCAGACTCACCCGTCTTCTGTTGTTGCGAGGAGTTGATGACTGCAGGAGTGCCCCGGTTGACGATTGGGCCTCGGATGACTCGACCCTGTTCACCCGCTCGCCCAACCGGGACAACCTCTGGTCAAAATTGCGCATGACCAGAATTATCTCCTCCCTTGTTCTCTCAGCTTCCTGCCTTTCTTCCTCTGCCTTCCTTGCCCGTTCTTCCTCTGCCTTTCTTGCCTCCTCGTTTGCTTTCTCCTGCCTTTCGATCATCTGACTAATCGTGGCTATTATTGAGTCGAACCTGGCCAGCATGATGTTTTCTGAAAAATTTTTATTTTTCTGTTTATCTGCCATATGCAACTTCGTTTTGCTGACGTTTAACCATTTATATTTGTTTTCAATGGTTTGCACTTTCTTTATTTTAAGTTGGGTATTTTCCGGTGTGCGCGACGGGGAAGAGGGGGCTGCTTCGTGTACAGACTCATTTCCGCCTAATTTCTGCCAAAGATTTTCACTGTCTACATTTATCTCATCAAGGCTTCGGACTTCTGACATTTCATACTTTTTCTTATCTGACATTTTAAACACATCGACCGACTTTTCAAATAACCCGGGTTTATCACGAGCAAATTCCTCGCATTCCCCGTCTTCCCTGAATAGATTTTCTGGCAACGTCACTTTGCCTCCCTTTTTACATAGAAATTTAACGATGTATTTATAATCGTCACCGATCAGGTGATCTAAAACAAAAGACGGACATTGTTTTTAGGGAGTCAACGAGAAATCGACCGAACGCAAGCCGAATCTAGTCAACGTGGCCCAAAGCGTGTTCTCGTGCTCGAACACAAAGCACGATTGCACGCTGGGCACTCACGCAGCCGCGCGCGACCGAACACAAGTCTAACGTGACTGTGCGAGTCACACGGAAAATAATTTCGTTTACACACCTTTGGCGGGAGTATCCCTTTGCCCGACACATGCCATTATTCCCCTTTTATCCACCAACAAGATAACAGCTTGTTGTCGTCCTTCTGACTTGACTTGGGATGAAATTCCCCGACATATTCTCGACAGAGCATCGATAGTTTGCTCGTCTAAAAGAAAATGTAAGCTTTTAAAATATCAGCCTTTTCTGACTAAATCTGAAAACCACCTTGAATATTTATTGCCTAGAGTTCAATTAATTAAAAGCACCGGGAAAGGACATATATAATTTTCTGCCGACACACGTTCAAACTTTCCCAGTTCGGACATTTATATAGTAACGCGCACACAACAGTCGAGGTGACAAGAACAAGAGACGCGAGAAAGCACGAAAACAAAACACAAACGGCTTCGTAATATATTTTCAGTCGAAAAGCCTCGCGTTATCACGAGAGGGAGAGAGAGAGTGACCGAACTCTCTTCTCAGCCGCAATATGTTGTCCCCCTTTCGATCCGCCCCGCTCTTGCATGTGCGTGTCGCGCTACCGACGCCACGTGTTTCTTGGAATCCCACGCATTTCTCAGAATGCACAAGAAAACCCTTTTTTACCTGACGTCGTAGCGTCCAACCTAGGCATCACTCAAAAAAAACAAAGTGTTGACCTACCGCTGATCTCGGTTCCGGCGTCCAGATTTGCTCCCCTTTCCTCGACCGGCATCGACAACGCCTGGTCGACAACGGACTCGGCCTGGTCACCAGGGGTCACGCTCTCGGCCGCTTTCTCGATCGGACTCTTTCGTCCATCCTTTGCTGTCTCAGCCCTTTTTGCCATCCTCTCTTTTTTCACACACACCCAAACAAAAAAAATAAAGAAGAGATTACACGCGGTGATGCGAGTCTGGGGCCCGTAACCTGAAGAGGTGTGAGTAAAGGAGGTGCGCGAAATAATAAAACGAGTATTACAAGTTAGACAAAAGTTTATTTAATAAAACTGCCGACCGACGTAGAACACACCAGATACAATTTACAGACCTAACAGACTTACAACCGACTTATCAGACAAAGACAATTAAGCTAGAACCAATGAGAGGTGTAGAAGGCACGGTGGCTTACACTGTACTGACTACAAGGCCCGCAAGTATCACCTTGCCTGTGGCGCTGTCTTTCACACTATATATACTGCCTATCGAAAAGTCGTACATGCCAACAAAAACAAAATGGGGAACACGTGAAGTCTTGTGACCCACTTTTTGTCAATTTGAAATTTTTGCAGTTTTCCAACTCCACTTATTTCAGCATCCTTTGAAATATCATCTAACGGTGTCTTCGTCTACTGAAAACGAACAAATCTACGCCTGGTTAACTAATGTGCCCTTCAAAATTAGGTTACAGTGATGGCTGACAAGATAACGTCTGCTCGCGTAACTCAGTCTTAAAAGTGACATTTTTCTGTGGCACACAAAAAGAATATACTGTGATCAGTTGTTTAGTGGTGTGACCGATAAACTATAACACGATAAATTATGTGGAGAAACGCTAAGTATGTAGATAATATGATATGAATATAATAATATATTTTCTGTTGACACAATATTTAGGTCATTTATGAGCGTACTTAATTTCGGGTAAAAAACTGACCAATCAATTACTGATAAGTGTGGTTGACCGGATTTTGACGGTCGCCGATCCTAAATTTGATATTATTAAAAAAAAAATTAATTTGATTGAGCGAAGTGTTGAAATTCATTTGTCTGAAAGTTGTCCCTCGTAGTAAGGTAAGAGTGTCATCGTTTTTTACAAGCAAAATTACGCAACTATATCAAGACAGAAACTGACAAAAACATTTATTCATCACGAAACTTGTTACCGTTATCCTGCCTAGAAGCGGTACACTGTACCTGCTGTTTTGTGAAGATAATGTATGCTAGGCCTATTGCATAGTTTCTAGATATAGTGACTGGTTTTACTTAAATAATTTGTTAACAAATGAAACTTTTATTAAAAAACAATTAAAAATTAAAGATATGTGTGCTAAGTTGATACGTAAAAATGTACCAGTGGATCATGACATACCTACATTATTTTGTAGAGTCTTTTTATACAGTTTATTGTGAACTTCGCATAAAATACTTAGCTGTTCCAAATTGTATCATTTCATATGAATAGGATATACTTTTTAAATGTATTTGAAATATTCCATAAGTGGCTCAAATGGCTTGTACTGCAAATTCAAGTGGAATTTTAGTTTAATACTGACTTATTGAGTGCATTAGAAGATGAATTAGTTGCTTAAATAAACCAAAATCCAAAACTACAATTCACCACTCGCAGATCAACGCATGAAGCTGCCTTGGAAAACAGTTTAGATGAAAATAATGACAAACAATATCCTTTAACTAATAGTTTGCAAAATACAAATTTTGCTGACCCGTCTTTATATCGGGATTATTACATACCGCCAGAAATAACAGGAACTAATGATCCAGAGTCAACTGAAAAAAATTTTTAGAATTTAAAAACTGTATCCAATAATACGCTTGACTATTCCAATGACTATGAAACTTCTATAGAAGAAAGAAGCTTTCTAATAAAATTAAAATTACCTATAACACACTCCAAGGCTGTATCTACGGTAATATGAGACGATGTCGATACTGTATGAAAAGAGCCTGATGTTTCTACCATTCAACAAAAAGATAGCAAGGAAGCTAGAGAGGAAATAGAAACGCATGGTAGAATACCCAATACATCGTCTCATTAAAGTGCTGAACAGTGAGACACATTCATTAAGCAGCATTACGTCCTAAAGCAGAGTAACTCGACACTGTCTACTCGTCCTATAGCCACATTTGAAGTGTTAGTACAGCAACAGAATGCTAAACGTGATGACCAAGTCATTTGTAAGAAAAGCACTATAGTTAGACCTATGATAAAAACAAAAATGGATTACCTCGAAATATTAGGCACACGAGAATGTTTAAAATATGCAAAAGACAGCATTGCAACGTTTATTTCGGCCAAATTGACGCTTAATTCTACGAACAATAACTTATTATTAGATTTTAATTATATTTCGAAATCCAAATTAAATGAAACGTAACCACAAGTAGGTGACGTGATAACAACAAATAACAAAAATAAATTAGTATTTTGTTTGGTCATCAAAGAAAGAGAAATAGATTAAGTATTGCTTCAAGATATTCACTTATGCTTAGCAGGTTTAGCCAAAGCAATAGAAAATGAAAATATAGAAATATTAAGAATATCAAGAAAAAGGGAAATAACTAATAATTTACCCAGAGGAATTTTGCCCAAAGTAATGCATAAAGAACTCAGTCATGTAAACATTAAAATAACTGTAAGTCTCGGCAAATGAACTTACTTATCAAACGAAATGAGACAACAAAAATCAATAGAATGCCACAACAGTCTCTTCGGCAAACACAAAGGCATGAATAAGACTTATACTAGAATACGACGATTATATTACTAGGAAGGTATGAGAAAACATATTGAATATTTTGTACGAAAATGCCAAATTTTCTAAGAACAAAAACTAATACGGATAAAAACAAATGAACCTGTGATAATAACTGATACTCCAGCTGAAGCTTTCTAAAAAATAGCCATCGATACTGTAGAACGATTAGTAACAACAATATCTGGTAATAAACATATTTTAACTATACAATGTTCATTTTTAAAATACTGCGTAGCAGTAGCTATACGTGACATCCGAACTATCACAGTCGCAGACACTCTAGCAAGACACTTTATAGCGTTGTATGGAGTGCCTCAAATAGTACTCAGCAATAATGGAGAAAGTTTTTAAAATAGTATATTCACAAATTCAGCCTAAATTTTCGGTTTTAACCTTAAGACCAGTACACCTTACCATCCCCAATATAACGGTTCACTAGAATGAAGTCATGCCATGATTGCAAGCTCTTTAAAAACAAAAGCTATAACTAAACATGACTGGGAAGAAATTTTACCTTTTTCCAGACATGAACACAATACATTACGGCATACAGCTACCGATTTACATCATATGAATTAGTATACGGTAAAACAGCATGTCTGCTAAATCCGTACCCTACTGAAAATCAAATGCAGTCTTATAACAATTATCTTATGGATTTGATCTATTGTTTAAAAAATATGCATGAAAAAGCCCACGGTAGACTAATCAAATGTAAGTATAAAAGTAAAAAAAATTATGATAAGCATGCTAGACCTCATAGTTTAAAAGTTGGTATAAAAGCTTACGCAATAAAGGAACGTTAGAAAGAGAAACTAGAAAAATATGACAATGGAATTCATGAAATTACCTATGTAAAAAAAAATAACAACAATGTTACACTTAAATCAAAAAATGAGATAGTAAATAATAAATATTTAGATAAATTGAGGCGCTGTTACGAATAAGACTTCATTTATGTTTCAGAAATCTTAACAATTTAACAAGAGGATTTTTAAACGACTAATAATAAGAGTTATAACAACAAAAAAATTCTTAGCATATTCAATTGACCACCTTCCTTTGAGAAGCTTATTCAGGAATGTACTACGAATATCAAAAGTTTTATATTTATCAGAATATCTAAGTTCGTCTTATCCGTACACAATGGACAATAACCGTACTTTTGGAATGCAAAAATGTTACTAACTACAACAAAGAGCTAGGTTTCCAAATGTAAAATTTGTCAAACCACTGTCGTGAATAGCTACATATTTTTTTTTTTTTTTATATTATAGTGCTCTACGTCCGGCTCCTTTTAACAAGGGCACTACTATGGGCACTTAGCACTTGGGAGAAGAAAGGGATGAGGGATGGGAGGGGGGTAGGGGGAAATTAGGCAATTTGTGCTGCGAGAAGGTCGCCTAAGCCCTCCTCGAGGAGCATTGCTTGGTAAAAAAGCACATGTGAACAATCACAGAGGTACTTCCCCGTAAAGTCGCACTGGCCGGGAATTGAACCACGGTCTCCCATGTGCCAATCCATGACCTAGCCGACTGAGCTACCGCGCGCTCATAATAGCTACATATGAACCACTGTGAAAATTTATACCTCTGTCATATTAAAAACAGTTACTTCGGAACATTAACTTATTACGATTCAAGCTACAATAATTTTTCTCACCAACCATTGAAATCTCTGACTCATTATTATACGAGTTTCATAGAATAAAAAAAAGCGTTCCTTTCGAACTCGTAGGATGGATGTTTAAGAAAATTTTTGGATTAATGGACGCAGCATATAGAGAAAAAATTGCCTTTAAATTAAACAATATTTACCTAAAAACAGAAAATATTTCTGTTCTTGTTGCAAACCAAACTCACATTGTACGATCAATTCTGGAAAAGCTTTACAAAGAAATGGAACAAACAAAGATAAATAATTTAAAACTCATAGCTAAAATTACATAGCTTTTCTCGTACAACAGCCAAAATGAATAACAGACAATTAGCAGTTACAATTACGTTTCGTTTAATCGGAAATGACAAATATAGCACTTACAAAATGTACTAACTACCTTTACTCATTTTATATGTCATAAACTTGATAAAGCTCAATTACACCTACATTTATAAACCTGAGCTAACTCTGAATTCATCAGGATGAGATTCCTAGTAGTACCATCAACACACTTTATCTAGAGAAAGAAGAGCAAATAATTTTTACAAAATGGGTTCAATCAAACGATGCCTTATCATTAGAAGACATCGAAAGAAAACTGAGAGAAGTTGCAAACCATAAAAAGGAAAAATTTTTAGAAAAAATATACCTCACTACGGCATTTGGAGGAAGCCTTATTATAGTAATCGTCATCCTTACACCTTATTAAATGTGTATTTATCGGTTGTATAAAATCAAAAACTTAAGAAATCCTACTATGGACTGTCCAAATCCCTGAACATAAGACAACCAGTCGAAGAGCTCGAGTTTTTTGCAACTGTGGTAAGACCATCAATGAAACCCATACCTACGAAATGAACCTGCATCCCCAATGATACAGATACTATCTATAGTCATATTACGGGAAGCATAACATTACCCTATATAAAAAATATTAAATTACTCACCCAAGGCATGCGTTAATATTATCATACACCTACATTAATATTATTCTTTGTACGCAGTTCTGCACCCTTTATTATCTTCTATCTTTCTTACCTAGCCAAATACGTGTAAATACAAACATGTTAATGTGACGCAGCTCAGCAACACATACGTTCAGTCGCATGTATACATGTGGTTGTCTGTGCATATCCATGTCTGACAACGCATCAGAGTATCGTATTATAGTTCTCCAGCATAAAACATATATATGGAAGGTAGTGAGAAACAGCCGCTGTTAGTGTATATTCAGTAATATAGTGGAATAAAACAAGTACTGTTTGACGAGACATACTATTTCATGAACACCTGCGTGCAAACACGTCTAATGACGTATCAAATTAGTTTGCTTCTTTATTTCAATCCTAAAAAGCTTAGTAGTTGAATACAGAAGAATCTATATAATCACAAAATTAATTTATTGAAACAAAAAGGAGAAAATTATGTTTTTTCATATACTTTTATAAATACTACTTGTTGAAATTTTTTTTTGTTTTTTTTTTCTCTGGCTCCTCCGTCAGATCGCATACCCACATCAAGTATTCAGTGACATAAAACTTAAAGGTAGCGTGATAAGCCAACATTCAAACCTCCAGAATTGTATCAAATATCACTTTAGCACAGGTGAACAACAATCTAAGGCTATATATATCTCTTTCGCAGGATATTCACCAACCTTGATCAACTCTCATAAAAAATGTCGCTTATTTACCCTTTGGCTACATGTGCACCCTGTTCCATAGCCCTAAAAAAAAAAAAAAAAAAAAAAAAA
>NW_019379646.1:74741-91680 GCF_000648655.2 Copidosoma floridanum
ACATAAATTCATGTATATATTTATATTCATAACGATAATGAATTATAATATTATATATTTTTTCATAAAACCATGAAACTAAATAAACAAACTTCATTCTCGTCTGCCCAATCACACTTCTATTCCAACCATTCTATTATGAATTGAATAAAAGGTAGATTTTCTTTTTCTTCATCTAAAAGTACAACGTCTTCATGATACTCCTTTACATCTATGTTAATAAGTTCCTCGACGGCAAAACATTTAGCATCTTCTGCGTCACCCTCATTAAGTATACATAATACTTCGTCTTTGCGACGGTTAACTGTGCGTGCTGGAGTTTTCTTGGCAACTCTTTTCACTCTTTGACCAGGATGGACTTCTTTTTTATGGCTTTGTACATTTTTTATACTCGCAAAGTATAAATGACAAAAAGGGCATATTCTGTCCAATAAACTCTCTGTAAGAGTTTGATAATGGTAGTCATAAGGTAAAATAGGATGGTTTGTACGATCTTCCGTACGATCTTGTACTTGCCCGGTGTCAATTGATCTTACGATGAAACCTTGTATTAGAAATATGAATCGCGGGAAAGACAAAATCATTTATGTCGAACGTCTAATGATTACGTAAAATAATTCGAATTCCCCCCCCCGTACGTCATCTATAATGACCAAATAACATACTCCCCCCCCAAGGTGTTTATGTAATTAATGGACGGCCCCTAAGTAGATAGGATGTTGAAGGGAGCTCACTCTTTCTGGTTGGAACCGGCAAAGATAATGGTCTTACACTCGTGACGCGCTCTTCTCTTGTTTTAAATAAATAAAGAAGTTGATACTAGTTCCTCGACTATTTACTTCGTGTGTACCCGAAGACCATAGAATCCTACCTAATAGTTTTGGTGTCAGAAGTGAGATGGTCATTGCAATTAAGTGAAATAAAAGTGGATTGTGTTTCGGTCTTTGGTAACGGTTAATTATTGACTTTTGCGATTTTTAGGATACACGCAAAGTGTCGTGCCACAAAGTGATTCAGAAACTTCTACTGGAGGGGTCAGCGAAACAAGGAGTTGCTCAAGTACAAAGGAAAGAAACTTTAAATTAAGGACGAAGGTTAAAGAATACTCAGGACTACAACAGGAGATTGAGCAAACAAGGATGTTAAGGGTTTTGGTTGCCATAATTCTAGCAGAGAGTATATGTTTAGTACTCAAGATTATAAGTGAGCAAATGTATTAATAATGTCCCGGAAATTTGATCAGGTTATAAGCAAAAAATAATAATAAAATAAACAGTAATAAAATTAGACCCGTGACAACAGTTAAAATGAAGCAAGCCCAGCATTGTGAAATAACGCAAAGAGTTGTACAGGAATTTATAAGTGATTAAGCGCTTCCATACGAGCAGGAAATAAAGTATAACGAAAAAGAAATAGAGTACCTACGATGGAAAATTTTGACCAAGTGCAAAGTGACGTTATAAGTGTTAGGATAGGCGAAATTTCTTCGTATCCGGAAAATAAGTCAGAGTCAGGAATGCTGACTATATTTTTGAAATATACCCCAGAATCCCAAAAAGATTTTAAAAATATGAACAGAAAACAGTGCCTTCCAATGATAAGATTTTATAAAAAAATTAAACAAAATATTGTGAAAGAAAAAGTGGCTCTAATGACTGTACAAGCAGCAGGGCCAATTTTGGAAAATTTTAATATGGGCAATACCGTAGAGTTCGACATGATAATTAGCATCTATACGAGGGACGCGGCAGTACATGCGGAAAATGCACTCAAAAATTCTAATATTCAATATAAGGCACAGCAAAATTATTCACCCCAGATCTTCGAAGAGCTTATAGCATAAAGATATGGGGGACTTCCACGTGCCCAGCAATTAGGTGATTTGGAACCTGTCAACGAACTGACAAAGGTACACAAACCGAAATTGCAGGATACTAACAAAGGTAACCGTTATTTGATTTTTGCTTGCAGAGCAATAATATGGACAGGGAATCCATTTTACATAAGCAACTTTCAGTTTAACCAGGTATAATACATACCAGCCCCGTAGCACACCAGCAAGCCGAGTACATGCAGCCCTGAAATGCACACAACATACAAGCTTATGCAAATAGTGCATCAGGAGGCATTCTAATATTTAACAGACACCCAATCAACGTCCCACTATTAAAAGAGATGATACAGGACCGAAAACAACAATTCCATGGCCATGTGAAAAATATTTTATTGGGACATTAGGCAGTAACTTAAAGGGTGTATGTGCAGACCAGCTTGGTGCGCAGCTTTTAGTATTTAATACAGTCAATAAATTCTCACTAGAACTTTCGCAAAGATTTTAAAGCATGGGAGGCATGGAAACGCTGTTAGCAGAGTTAAAAGTGTTAACGCAGCTCTGAAGTGAATCGATTGCACAATATGACCCTCGGGTGCAAAGGTAATGTTATAGAGTCATGATGATCCACGATTTAAATCCAGATCTGGGGAGAATAGAGAAGACAGTTCTAAAAAAAAGTTGAGACAGGGAAGCTGCTTAATAATTTGTGTACGGCCTTAAGGCAGCATGGAGTTGGGATATAGCTGGACTTAGAATAGAAACGATAGAGGAAGCTATAGAAGCAGCCACAAACGTAGACAACGAGATTGGCTTGCGTAACACGGGACAAGGACTGTACAGTTTCTATGCAACACAAAAAAATTACCACAGAGATAAATAGTATTAAAAAATAGGTGAATTAGCAATCAGTGATGTACCAATAGAAAGCACCGCCACAGAGTACGTAATCAATGGGTTTGACTAAGACGATAGACGATGTTCATATTGTAGAGGATACCACAGACTTTCTACTAAGAAATGCAAAAAGCTTTATGAAGACGCACTTACTGAAAAATTACCACACCTTGATAAACCACCTGACGTTCAATGCAAAAAATCTACTGTAGGAAAACAACGAACTTCAGGAAGGAGTCGCAAGACGAAAGAATAAAAGCAGAGAATATGAACTCTTACGATGCTCAATACCCTCCTCAAACATCTAAAATTCAGTAATAGGCAATAAGGTGATAAATGCACGCAGTTATAGAGCGGCAGCAGGCATACATGAAACATAAGGAAATGCACGGAGGTGCATACATATGGCAGGTAGAGACAGAGAAGCTCCATAACAGTTCACCGAGCTTAGCGCAGCCCGCAAGAGAAGTTATTAGTGAATAGTGTGAAGTCAACGTTCAGGTAACAGAATTACTGACTATGAGCGCGTACATTGATAGTATGATAAGCAAAAATAATATGCTTTAAAATGGCCCACGAATGGAAAAAACAGAATAGGGAGAAATAAAATATGCAAACGCTCTTGTAAAACCATAAGTACATCTAAAGAAGGTAAGACTTTCCTCTCAAAATGTATGAAAAGCTCTTGGATACAACATAGTAGAGTAAGATTTTACATTGATACTGAAGCAGAGATATCAATCGTTAAAGAAGATAGCCTTCGTCTAGGCACTTTTGTTGACAAAGAGACCCAAGTTAAAATTATTGGAGTCACGCATGGCAAGCGTAGCACGTTAGGTATAATAGAAATACTACTCAATGGTCTCATTTGTACATTATATGTGGTCCAATGAGACTTCCTGATAGATGTGTGGGGTAGAATTGATGGAGATATTTTTAAAATGTATAATGGCCGTACATATAATGGTCCGGAAAAATATTTTGCATTTGGGAGGCACGAATATAAAATTAGAGCCAGGGATGCTCGAAATTTCTGCCAGAATAAGGCAAGTGGTGTATGTTCATGTTAAAAAAAAACAATCGAAAATGTTAATATTGGTTGAGCCCCTTTGCCGAAAATGGAAAATAGGAGTACTATTTGAAAATTTTATAGCCTAACAGAATAAGGTGAAACTCAATGCACAGTGTAGAAATAGAAAAGATGAAACGGTTAAAATATTGGTATCCAAGATTAATTTAGATAAATGCCAAGACATGCAAAAGGCTGAACCGTTCAGCATCGAAGGAGACGACGAGAGGGGCTTAAATAAAGCAATGAAAAGGCTGTTTGAAACAAAGGGAGCAAAAAAAAAAATTTGATGATAATGTTGATGGCCAGCTAAACAAAAATAAATTTCTAAGAGTAGAAGAAATAATAAAATTTGTAGACGTGTCTAGCTGTAACGAAGAGAAAAAATTACGTGTCAGAGAACTTGTAGATTATAATCTTTTCGTGTTTGGTCTGGATGCAGAGCTGCTAAAAGCCACTAAGATAGTAAAAGATCGTATCAAGGCTACAACAGATAAACCTGTGAAAGCTAAGCGATATAGGTACCTACCAAGACTAAGGGAACAAATGGAAAAAGAAATGAAAATATAACTAGAACAAGGTATAGTCAGACCATGAAAATCACCACACAATTCTAACATGTAGACTGTACCCAAGCATGCGTGATCCAAGACAGCTCAACAAAATTACCATAAAAAACTGCCATCCCTTACTATTTCAGAGTGACGTACTGGAGCATGTAGCATCGGCTTGAGATATAACAGTAATAGATCTAAAACAAGGATTTTTTCAGGTCAAAGTTCACGAAGAGGACGCACATAAGACGGCATTCTCTGGGCCGGACGGGCATTATCAGTATAAAAAATGTCAATAGGATAAACGGACTTGCCTACTACATTTTGAAAAGTGATGTCACTTGCTTTGGCAGGTCTACAAGGGCACGAAATAGAGGTGCACCTAGATGACCTAATGGTGTTTGCTGAAAACCTTGAGGAACATAAAATACACTATATGAGACTTTTAATTCACTTGGCAGAGGCTAAATTGACTATTGAACTTGAGAAGTTCTTATTTTTAAAACGGGAAGCGAAAGTGTTAGGGCATATTGTTGGGGATGGGCAAACAAAAACGGACCCAAAGAAGATTGAGGCAGTAAGAGCATACCTGAGATCTACTAATACCAAAAAAATTTAACAGTTTCTTGAGTTTTCGGTTACTACAGACAATTCATCCACAATTATGCAAAAATTGCTCAGCCACTCCTCAAGCTCTTAAAAAAAGGAACAGAGCTTAAATGGTAAGAGCAGCAGGAAAAAGCCTTTACGACACTTGTCAAAGCATTATTTAGTGAGCCATTACTCGTTGTACCTAATCTGGACAAGCCCTTTATAGTTACAACGGACGCATATGATTACGCACTAGGAGGAATATTAGACCAAAGTGAACTGGGGAAAGATAAACTGTGTTAATGCGCTTCACGATGCCTCCGAGGCAGCAAATTACGCTACCCGACGCATTATAAGAAACTGCTGGCCGTAGTGTTCGCAACAAAAAAACAGATTCGGCCGTACTTATTTGGGCGCCAATTAACAGTGCCCACAGATCATAAGCAACTAAAACAATATCATTCGTTAAGGAAGCCCAACATAAGATCTAATAGGCTGAAAGTGGAACTACGAGGCTACGAGTTTTATGTAGCATATATTGGTGAGGCATTTTGAACAAAGCATCTGACGTACTCTTTTGAAATCCAGTAATAGTAAAGGAAAAAATAAAAACTAAGTGGCCATGCCAAGAACTGTATTAGCTGGAGGATGAATAGGAGAAAGAGGGATTAGCTGATGGCGATAGGCTTCCGGCACGGCGTGCATTCCTAAAGTACGAGCGACCCGCAAACAGCAAATTCAGAAAAATACTAAAAACAATCAATTATTTACTCTGATTCATAGGATTTAGAAAAGAAAGTACAGAAAAAAGGAAAAAAAATTGATGGATAGAATGGAAATAAACGTGATAAAAAAAAAGATGTCTAATCTGATGGTAAAGAAGGCTCTAAATCTAAAAAGTAAAAATAAATAAAAAAATTGTGCAAAAAATGATAAAAATAGTAAGAAAACAAGGTTACTAAAGGTAAAATACCATAGTCAGCAATTTAAAACGGAAACAGACACGAAAAAATGGATAAAATCATTCTACAATGGCTAGTGAATGATATATTAGCCTATATACGAAGGAAGGACTAAATGCAACATGGAATAAAATCAACAAGGACACTAACAATCAAAAAAAGTGTGGTCGTACCAAAGGGACGAAAATTTCGAAAGTGTCAGTTTGATGCACTTACAAGAAAGCAAGCACTGTCTTCATTTATAGAACTTAACAAAGGATATCATTTCTTTAAATTGCAAAACACCAGTAGTAATGAATAGTCAATTAGGAAATTGAGGCTGGCAGCTGATACAAGCAAACTTGGTAGCCAAAGGAGCAAAAGAAGTAAAAGGTAATGAAGAAATGAAGAAGACCCAAGAGTTAACGAAAGTAGACAAGGTAGCAGGAGATACTGAAACCTCTGGAAAAGGTGCTTTCGAAGATAGAGGTAGCGAAGTATCGGAAAAAGCCAATCAAGCAGAAGAGAGATCGAGAAAAAGAGACAGTGAAGGAGAGCCATTACAATGCGTGCATACAGCGAATAAGTCGCTTATTGACGGTTCTAATAACTGTAATAAATGAGTGCAAAAGGAAAAAACAATTATGTGAATAAAAATAAGCGTGACATTGAAATAGAGTGCACATGTTAAGATTCATCACACGATGAAGAAAACAAATGCTGATAAAAAATTGCGAGACCAATTGCTACTGCAGGGAATAACCCTATTTCCCAAGAAATGACGGACAAAAAATTAGGGTATATTATAAAAGAACCAGGATTCCAGAGAAAAGTAAAAAAGACGAGCACACCAGCAGCAGTACTGACCGAGAAAAGAAAGTTCAAAATTGCGCAAGAGATAGCTGGATACATTCAACAGACATAAGCTGAATTTTTCAATTACGCCGCCAATAACGAGCCCTTCGAAGAAATCACCAACAGCTAATTATGACATGCCACAAACGTCAAATAGTACAATGATACAAAACGTGGCAGAAGAAGAACAGAGTTGCCCGAAGCCATCAGGAATCACAGAAACAAACTTTTCTCTAATAACAGAAGTGGACGAGGAATCAGATATACATGATGTGTTGGAGAAAAGATAAGACAAACTGTGGGCACATGTTATGATCGACTTAAGAAGTCAAGATGAAGAGAAAAGGCTAGGAATAAGGACTGACGTGAAGAAGATAAACGAAAATGTACCTGAGGAAAAAACATCACAGGAAAAAGGGGAAAAACAAATCGAACGTTGTGTAAAATTGATAAGCGAGTCCAGTTTGAAGAACTGGAGAATCAAACAGTAAAGGAGCTTAACTTAACATGAGATATAATGGTGCTGACAGACAAATCGCTGGCGTATCTTAACAATAATACACAAAGAGAAACGAATAAAAGCATTCAATCTCATAAAATACTTTTTAAAGTGCCAGAACGACCGCATGATCCACCTAGAAACTACCTTCTTTATAGCCTTATATTTTTATTTAATCCTCACCTCTCGACTGACGAGCGGTATATAATATTAAAAAATTCAGAATACTTGCAAAAAGGTAGAAGGCCAGAGAAAAAAAATCTACTTAAGACGCATACAGAAATTGGAAATGGGGTATGCATATACACATTTTGCAAGAATTCAAGAAAAACGTGTGTGTACACCTCAAATGCAATCAGGAAAATTAAATTTATACGCACTATAGTGCAACGAACAAAGAAAAAATTGGCCATTTACATCTACAAGGTAACGGTCAGAACACCCATAACATGCCCCTAATAAAAAAATTCTAGCATCGAATCAAAAAGTGATTAACATAACGAAAAATGCACAAGGCCCCCTGAACCACCAGATCTTTAATGTGACTGGAAGCATTAACTGACGGCAATGTCATGAAAACATTTATGATAATAACTAAAATAATATTATTAACAATGGAAAATATAATGCTAATAATAATATTAATAATAATAGTAATCATAATTATAATGATGATAATAATAAAAACAATGATTATAATAATAATAATAACAGTATTAAACAGATAATAACAGATGCAATTCACAACTTAAGGATAATAAAACTTACATAATAATATGGTATTGTATAGGAAGACAGGAAACACAGAAATATACGTAATTTATACATAGGCAAAAGCGTTTTTGTTTATTAATTTGTGGCCCTTGGACGATCCGTGAGTGAACAACAAACATGCAAACTATCAAGATTAATATAATAATAACTATAAAACTATAATGATAACAATAACAACAAAGTAATAAACGAGTAGCATTACCAAAAACAAAGTGAGGTGCTACAATGAACAAAAAATTATATAAGACGTATATACCTGACAAAAACTAGGCTGTAAGTATGGAACATGCTGGGTCGAGTAGACGAAAAAAAAACAAATTGAAAGGCAGAGACGAGTCTGAATAAAAGAATCTGTAAGATTTTAGGTAAATCTATAATATTTTACCATGATTCCCTAAAGCAATCACATCCGTGGCGTTTAAAGACCACTAGTTCCTTTCTTGAAGATAAGAACCTAAAACCACCCCACTATTTCTAACAATTTAACAGAAAAAAAAGAAAACAAAACAAAAAAATCAAACAAACAAAAAAAAAAAAAAAAAAAAGGTGGGAAAGGTGACGAAGTAGTCACCCGTCTGGGCAAACATAGTGGATATGGCATAAAAAATGAATTGTACTAATCAATGAAAAGCCGCAACGCAAGCTAGCAAAAACAGAGAAAAGAAGGTGAAAGAAAAAAATCGCATTAAATGGGCGCCAGCGCTGTCAGATCATTAATATCAATGAGGCTCCAACATAATTCCTTGTTCATACATGTCACACAAGAACGGAAGGAACGGAGGAGGAGAACAGAAAAATCGGACTGACTAATAAAAGCCAACTAAGCCTTTGATTGACAACTTTGGCCCAAGATTGACAATCCTTCCAGACTTACTTCTGTTGGAAATTATAATCAAATGAACATATAAATAAAGTGTAATAAATCAAGTACCTAAGAAAATGAGAAAATATAAAAAAAAAAGACTAGGAAAAAAACAATGAATTGGAAAAGATAATAACGACAAAGTAAAAAAAAAGTAAGCATACGGCAACAAAAAAGCGTAACCGTAGAAGGTTAGCTAGGAAAAGAAGTATGTATACTGCATATCGTATGCCATTACTTAGGTTAGTAAATAGACATCTGTGAAGAGAGTTCTATACTTGCAGCTGAATATAAGATCATGAATTTAGAATGGTGTAATGCATTGAGTCACATTTTGTTTGAGTTGACCACCTTTCAAATACAGATATACATGCATGTGCGTAGGTATAGAAAAAAAGAGACGTAGATAAAACGTTAACAAAGACAATGCACAACCATACGTCTAGCTGCTCTCTTTTCTTGCCCCTTACTTTTTTCACTGTGGCTCTTTAAAAAATTAAAAAACAATAATATACCCGCGGGAATAGAGAAAAATATACGAAGAGTATGCACAGATAGCTGCAGAAACAGCGTCTGGCGCGGTGGTGGGGTCGTTCAGATTCTTAAATTGGAGGGCCTTTTAATACTAAATTTGGCCAGAATACTAACAGGCAGGAGAAACAGCTCCGGAAGTAAAGGCGTAGCAGCGGGTGCAGTGAGGGTGCAAACAATAATGTTACAGAGCATACAAAGACCAGATAGACCAGTTACATTGCAAAACCAAAGGCTCGTAGTAATAAGAGGCACACTATCGGCAGCTAACAAAATGCCACGTCCTCGTGCTTAAGAGGAAAATATAAAGAAGCAAGCCCTTCATTAATGATAATAATAGTAACAAATATCTTACTTATATACGAAGCAAGGTCGCTAAAACTGTTGTAATTGCTAACCACGCAAACTACTGAGCCAACTGTGCTGAAATTTTGTATACAGATTCTTGAATGTTTCTAGATGTTTTCATAATAGTTCTTATCTTGAAAAATTTAATAACAATGGCAAAAAATAAGCTCAAAGTTTTTCAAAAGTACGCTACCTTCTTACTTTAGTTTAGTAGAATCCACTGCGTGGCGTCGACATAAAATCGAAGTTACTTGCTACAGAATTTAAGAAGTGTGGTTATGATAAGCCAGAGTGTCTCGAAAATCTCTGTAGTCGTCTACCAGCAGCTCATCGAGCTGCATAGTAAATATGGATGATAGTCGTGCAGCTGGGTATCCCAGTTACCGCTAACACATATTTCCAATAAGCAGGTGACCTCGGTTTACTTTCACCCTGAACCTCCAGGATTGACGAGTGTCACCAATAAAATGTTATTAAAACTGATAACGTCTCCAGCGGATTACCAAAAGACGTGTCTAGCCAGAGCAAAATCTGCTCTAACACATAAGAGTTATGTGGCCGTTCTACCATCTGGCCTGGTGCCATCAGAGTACGTTTTACTATAAATGTAAGCCAGGAAAAACAGCCCTTAGAATCACGGGCAGCCACAATGACTTGCTTCTGAGTAGTTACCCCCACGGCATACCCACCAAATAGGTATTCTCTAGGCCCACTTTCCCGACTAACGATGAGTGGTTGGTTATCCGGGGAACGACCTGAAGACAAGATATTCTTTGGTCAGTGGCGTACCTCCCTCCAGCATGGTCTCTGTACACAGAGACTCTGAAAGTAAGAGTCAAACTTCCCGCACCTAGCTCTAAATCATCAAGAATAATAGTAAAAACTACCTCGAAGTTTCCCACTGGCCCTTTTCAGGGCCATCGTAAGTATGTACGTTCCCTACTCAACCATCAATCACATCGGTTCTTTTAAGGGCCACATAAGTTTAATCTATCTTGCCAACAAATTCAATTTTATTACCATTCCTGGAAGCAATGCATCGATTCAAAGACTATGTTAACTAAAGACGGCCACTATTAAACTAAGTCAGTCATTCACTGTCAGTCGTCACGAGCGGAGTTGTTCTTTGAGAGGCTGGAAAACCCAGTGTTCAATGACCTTATAATACCCTTTTGACTCTAAGAACTTAACCAGGAATCACCGATCCTCTCCAAGGTCTGCGCTGGGTAATCCTAACAGATATAAAGGGAAAAAAACTAGACCCAAGAGGACAGTCTCTAATAGGCAATCATCACGAACCAATCTCCCCTTCTTAGATCATCAAACCAACTGCGTTTGCCCAAAAAAGTGCTTTAGACACCAACGTCCTTGACATTACACCAGAAGACGTTGAAAAAGGTCCCTACAACTAGCTCCAAAACTTCGGACTTAATAATTTTTCTTCGAATCAGTCTGAGGCTTCGATAGCAGACCAGTGAAGATCACCCTGAACTTTTTTTAGGGCCATCAGACGTTGAACTACCTTACCAACAAATATATTAGAACTTAACAAAAGTTGACAAAAAACAGGCTTCAGGGGTTACCAATTGTGGCGATAAAAAGTGTACAGATTAAGCTTCATGAACTCGCTTCTCTGGTAATAAAGTTGTGAGATGAAAAAAAAATTTTTTATGTAGTATATATTTTTTTAAAGTTTTAAATCTAAGCGGCTTCAAACAAGCCTTTTTTGTGAATTATATAAGAGAATCTGCAAATCAACAGAAACTTTTGGCCAACAATTATTTTATGGCATAAGGAACGCATGGTACTTTTCTGCCTAATTATTTTTTTTTTAATTCTTACAGTTTATTATTTGACCAAATAAACTGTATAAATTTAGAATGAATATGTTTTAAATAAGAAGATTTTCGTTCTTAGAAGTGTCAGAAATAGATCTTAAATTTCTAACTAACAACGTTTCACATTACAAATCAACACACTACGATGTTCTATTTAGTAAGTTTCAGATGAAGCCGAGATAGGGGGCCACTAGTATGTACATAAATCAAAGTTATGTTGGCTTATCATGATCAAGTTACTATGTTAACGTACAAAAAAACACATTATGTAGCAAAGCATCCCATAGACTTGTAGCACAGCCAATTATACCAACGATTTAACACTTATAAAAAGCATTAAAATAATGATCGGACCAACAGTAGGAGAATAAAGAATATAATACAATACGTTATAACATACTGTAATACCATATTATACAAAATTGACTATTAAACACTTTAAGTAGAATAAAGTAGTAGCATTTAGCTCTAGAACTAAGTTATGGACCTGAACCGTTAAATAAAGGAACTCTGTCACATACAAAAATGTAGTGAACTAAATAGAAAGAACGTAAATAGTAATTAATAACGGCTATGTATTGCATGTCAAATGATACTTAATGACTTGTAGAAACAATTTTCAGATTATAGTGCTCTAGAAATTAACAAATAAGAATATTGCAATACTGCACTACATTGTTAAGGAAAAAGAGCATAAAAAAATACAAAAAATTTTGACAAACAAAAAAAAACAATTTAGCGAATTTATGTAAAAGAGGAACAAGGACAGGATTTTTTTTTCTCTTCACCTTTTTACTTTTCTGTTAGGAATCTTATGGACAATGCAAACAACATAACAACATCACAATATTCTAACACAAACATAACGAGCATAATGCTAACGAGGACCATAGCCGCGTGGCCTTAGACATTTTACGTATAGTATCATAGCCATACATACGTGTACCCCCTTTTCCTTTTGCCTACAAAAGATAATTGTAGTAGAAAAAAACAGAGAGATAAGTAGATAAGGTGCTGAAGGGAGCTTGCTCTGTCTGGTTGGAACCAGCAAGGATGAAGGTCTTACAGACGTGACGCGCTCTTCTCTTGTATTTAATGAAAAAAAAAGTTGATACTAGTTCCTTGACTATTCATTTCGTGTGGACCCCAAGACCATATAATTCTACGTAACAGTATGTATAATATAAGATGTTTCCCTGTATTATTTAACGATAGGTTTTCTTGTAAATACATATTCGAGATAGGACGTTAACTAAAATTCTTTTTGAGATTGAATACGTTCCTTAGTTTACTGATGTACTGATAATGCTGCACAAACAATATTGGATCCTAATTAATATTGGTAATGTAAGAAACTTTAACAGTTTAATATAAAGTCATTATATTTAAGAGTTGTCTGTTTGATACATCTTACTTATATATAAAGCAAAGTCCCTAAAACCATTGTCATGGCTTACCACGTAAACTACTGAACTGATTTTGCTGAAATATTGCATACTGATTCTTGATGAATTTGAGATGGTTTTCGCATAGTTTTTTTTTAGAAAAGCTAATAACAAGAGTGATAAATAAGCTTAAGGTTTTGCAAAAATTAGCTAGCTTTGCGCTTCAGTTCAGTAAGATCTGCTAGGTGGCGTCGACGTAAAATTGAAGCCACTCGCAATCAAAGATAAAGGAGAGTGATTATAACATGCCACATTAAGTTAACACTTATCGTAGTCGATCATTGGCACTACACCAAGAACAGAGTATTTCATCGAGCAGCCCTAATCAGAAGATCACCCTATGGTACAGAGGCAATCGCGTTTGCTGGAAACTTTAGTCAAGAAAAAGTTTAGTTTACTTAAAAAGCTTACCGGTCCTTTTCAGGGTCATCGGCGTTGAACTACCTAGCCAACAAATATATTACAACCTTATGAAGTTAAAAAAATAGCCTTAGGACTGACAAGAGTCTTAACTATGCCAAAAGTCACAAAAAGTCGCATAGGGAGGAAGACTTCAAATGCATTTTATGAATACAATTTCAGGCGTTAAGAAAATGACGTAAGAATTTATTGAGTGAGAAATCAGTTCTCTACTATAAGCCTCATAGTAATCGCTTGAATCTTCCAGATTTTTAAATAGTTAGAATATGTATTTGTATTTTTATTGCGACAAAAAACGTAGAGATTAAGCTCCAGGACTTCGTTACTCTGGTTTGAAGTTATGAAATAAGAGAAAAAAATTTTTTAATTAGATATTGTTTGTCCTTATGTTTTTAAAAATTACCTTGTTCATAGACAATACGGGAGAAACTGCAAATCAACGGCCTTTAAAGGCCAACGATTATTTTATGGCATAAGGAATGCATGGTACTTTTTAGCATAATTATATTTTTTTCACTTTTTACAGCTTTTTACTTGAGTAACGAAATTGTATATATGTTTTTAGTAAAAAGATTTTTGTTCTGAGAAGTGTCAGAAATAGATGAAAAATTTCTAACCGAAAATGTTTCACAGTACGTATCAACACACTACGGTGTTACATTGAGTAAGTCTTGGGCGAAGCTGAGACGAAAGGGCCGCTAGTTAAATATAAACGAATCGAAAGTTAGTGCTATAACTTTGGCTAGTACACAAGTATAATGGCGTTGAATAAAAAGTAAGAAAAAGTGTGCAATAATTCACAAAAAGCAAAGATAATGTGGGAAGACCAGTAAGAATATGGAAAGAGCCGAAATGAGTGTTGGAACAAGCATTTTTCTGCTTCTTATAACTTCTCTCAATTCTTTTTCACTACTCCCAAATTTTTTCGTATGCTTGGACCTGATATTTTTTTTTTTAACGTTGTTCTTAGTTTCCTTAATTATGTTCTTTTCTCTTAAACTATCTCTACTTTTTACAGATACTTTTAAGTTCTCCTGTATTATTTAAAGTTATCTTTTGTAAAAAAAAAGTTCAAAGCCCTTTGCAACCACCTACAATAAATTATACTATACATCAAAAGAATTTGTAATGAAAATTAAAAAAAAAAAAATAACAATTACTACATTGTTTATATACTGCAAATCTTTGTCAATCCATTTATTTCTATGTTTTACTGTCGCTTTTTGTACGTAGCTGTAGTTGTGGCTGTGTCGATAAGACAACATTTAATGTATTTTTATATACCCTCTTGTGCTTCCACGTAACCCCTTACCCTCTACCACTCGATTGCTGATTTTTCCCAAAAAGCCAACAGATTTTTTTTTAACCCCTGTACCCACCCTCTCATGTAAACTTCCTCCTGTAATTTACCTTCACTTCACTTTACTGACAATTTTGAACAAGGCAGTGGCAGCGACAATAGTAATTTTTACTGTAGTTAAGTATGTATTTATAAAAACTCATATCTGTGTAAGACATATATTATATTAACAAACTTAAATTGTATAGGGGAGACCGGGTCAAAATGGGTACCTGGGAAGTATGGGTATTTGCACTTTTATATAAACTGTAGCAAAAACTTCGTTAAATTCTACTTTTTTTTAATGTTGGAACCTGAACAGACAATTTCTTGTGAAAAAATGTGATTTCATCTTATTTCAATGAAGTACATTAAATATATAAAAAAACATAGTCTAATAAAATTTTTTTTATGGATTTTAGTGAACGAGAAATTGAATATAAATAGCATTTAGAGGGTCAAAAATAATTTCTAATTAACATGTCTCTTTTTTTTCGATCTTTAAGAATGACGTTATTATCATGTTTTTAATGTAAATACGTAGGTAGTTGTGTAAATACATGTACTTCGTAATGTAAATAATTTTAATGTAACTGAGCTGTGATTATGTGTTACTTTTGTTTGTAAGCCAATTATGTAATAAAAGAGATCATCAAGAGAGACTAACGATACAATCTAAAAATTACAAGTTGATTGTGATGAAAACGTTAAATACGAGATTCTGATTTTTAGAATACACATTTTTTTAAAAACCAATTCTTTTGATTTTTACCTTTTTTTTATTCAGCACCTTGTTTTAATTATTTTGTTAGATTTAGTCAACAACTTTTATTTTCTATGATACACTTTAATAGAAACAACTGTTCTGTTTAAAATGTACGCCCCAATACCACCTAATTGCTACACCCATCCAACCCCACGACTGGGGCGGTACGGGACTATTTAAGTTCATCTGTTTCCTACTCCTTTCTAAGATCTAGCCTTGTTTCTTATGTACTCTTCATACATTCTAAAAGCTCATAACAATGATATTGTTAATTACTCCGAGTTTTTAATTATTAGATTTGCTTTTTTCTACAGTTTTATATTAGTTTAAAAAAAATCTGAGCCCATTTCACCCTGGTCACCCACATAACCAATAACAGTTTTCACGTAAAAACACTTTTATAGTAACATTATACGTTTTGTATAGGTCATAATTTGAAAAGGCATGATGAAAATGCACAAAAAAAAATGAGAAATGTTTTAAAATGCTGTTTCTCAAAACGTGTTATAAAAATATATTAAATGGTTATAAATTTAATGTAATTTTCAGTTACTGTAATAATTGGCTCTACAACTTCTTATTGTAAGGGTATAATATAGTGACGAAGAATTAACATGCACACAGACTCTACAGACCACCCACAGGCCATTACTGGCCCTCCATCATACCCCTAGTAACCCAGCACAAAATAAAGTAAAATTTTGTTACTGACTTTCTTATTTTAATTTATTACAATTATAGTCCAAACTTGCCATTACTTTCGCAGATTCCAACAATTTTCTCACGGCCCTTCCCACATTTTCTTTTAAAAAACTATTACCTCGAAACAAATTGATACACTTGTTTCTGATGACGTTACTTTTGATAATACAAAACTTACAAAATTAGTCATTTAACACAAGCTTAACATTCCTTTTGAATACCACAACTCTCACATGTATTATCCTGTTGAGAAGTATACCAAAAAACTTTCCAAAACCATTTACGAATGTTCTACGTTTTAAAAGAGATTCCAAAAACATATTAATTCAAGTAAAGAAAGGTACTGCGTAAATCAAAAATTTGATTTGAAGTAATATAGTAAGAAACTGAATTTAGTTTTACTGTCTATGGTTTGAACGTTATTTATAAATACGTAACTGACTAATAACACTTATACATTGAAAGACGAGGTATTGTGAGAGACATTTCTTTTGAGGTTTTGAGAAGAACAATTTAAAAAAAAAAGGAGGTTATTAAATGAACGATTTATTGAATCTTTATTTAACATGCATCCTAATGAAATAATCCCGTAACGTTCCACTTCTAAAAAAATAAAGTACAAAAATATTTATAGTTTTTTTGCTCCATAAACTAATACTTGTATATACATATATATA
>NW_019379646.1:91688-126411 GCF_000648655.2 Copidosoma floridanum
TATATATATTTCTGAAGCGAACCCCGTTGGAATGATATTTTTAGGGCTAATAGCTTCCAAATGGAAGGTAATTGGAAATATGTTTTAAGCTACCCCTACAAGGGGTTGGAATGCTATTGCACAGCTGTATAAACGCGCAACGTTGCCACATTGTCATTGTGCAGAGTCGGTAAGCAGTGAGGTACCGTCAGTATAGCTGTATACATAGGTATGTCCACGATTTGCAAGAGCGTCTGCTATTTTACTGCTGTATCAGCTGTGTGTAATGTGAAGGTTGGATGTAAATACTGTGAGGTTAAGATTACCTGCTTCTTGTGCTGTCATATTCCAAAGTCATCCGATCATTAAATCATCGGATTCCAAAGTCATTTCATGGATATTATAACAATAAGCTACAAAATCATGCACCAACAAGAGTGAATGAGCAAAACTTATCATCTACCAAAGAATGATTTTTACTTTAACTTACAACTTTTGTTGTCATTGCTCTGAAGCGATTTTATGGCTACTGTTCTTGGCAGATGATACCTTCAAAGATCAGGATGCAAAGTTTAGTTGTGTATAATTAGGTTTATTAAATATTTTGATGGCGAAGAATTTATTTTATTTTAGTGGCACATTCTGCATGCAAACAAATATTAAGAATATGAATATTTTGCAAGATCTAGTAAAAAAAATAATTATTAAGTAATAATGGCTCATAAAAAATGTACACAAGAGCTATCGTTAAATAAAAAGTTTTTTTTGTTTATTTTGTTTTCAGTGAAGTCTTGGACTTACAGGTTATAAAAAATATTAATAAAGCTAAGTACCTCAACTGAAGCTTAAAAGACTTCTCTATGTTAATATTATTATTAATTTCAATCCTTATGAAATCTGAAGCTAGGAGGTCTTACAGTTTTAGCAATAGGTAGCAAGTATCCACCAAGTACCAAGAAAGTACCTACCAAGTGATAAAAAGTATCTATCTAAGTGATCGTCAAGTGCCCGGCAAGAACTCACCAAGTAACTGGCAAGTACCCACTAAGTTTCCGTCAAGTACCTGTCAAGAACCCGCCAAGTGTCCGTCAAGTCCCCAGAAAGTACCTATCGAGTGCCCGGCAAGTAGCAGCCAAGTTCCTGCCAAAAGCCCGCTAAGTTCCTGGCTTGTACCTGCCAAGTCTTCGGCAACTACCCACCACTTTTAAGTTAAGTACTCGCTAAATACCCATGAAGAACCCGCCAAGTGCCTATCAAGTGCGCAGCAAGTACCCACCAAGTGCCTGTCAAGTACCCACCAAAAGATTGGCAACCACCCGCCAAGTTCTAGTCAAGTACCCGCCAAGCGCCTGTCAAGTACCTGACAAGTACCCGGTAAGTATCCAGCAAGTATTTATTCTGTTTTTTTTCGTTCCCTTTACTTTTTTTATTTTTTATTTTATTTTTATTTAGTTTAAGCTAAGCGAAGTTCAAATACTGCCTTTATATTTTCGTAAGACAATAGCTTTTGCGTTAGCTTTTTCGTATTTTGGAAACTGACGAAAGTCTCGACGCTGTAGGACCACAAGTCTGTTGTAGTTGATGTGAACTCATCTTCAATCTCTTTTTTTCACTGCTTGCTATACTTAGAGAAGCTATTTTCTGTCTCCCTCTTCCTCTCTCTCTCTCTTTCTTATCCCCGACTTATTTCTCGCACGCACACTTCTCTCTCTATCTTAACGATTTCTCTTTCTCTCTTCACTTTACATACCTTTTTAAACACTCTCTCTTTTAATTTTTTTTACTACGTATCCCACAAGAATTCATTAAAAAAGCACTAAAACTTTTATTACTCGCACTTAGGGATCCAGCTCAAAACTTCGTCACGAGCTTTCTTTTTGGCGATGGCCACTACTGCAACTACTCCCAGGTATCTTTCCACGCAGTCACTCTTTGCAAAGCTGCTGCATCTCCGCAATTCAGCAGGTTGTCCGTTGACATCTTCTTTTTTTTTCTCAGTGTAGATACAGCTTCCGAAAAACAAACAAGCTCGGAAAAGTCTTAGTGCTACGCTATTTGACTAAAAATGTGATGTACAACTATTGAATGGGATCGAATAATGTTTCAAATACTATAAAAAAATTCTTGTTTAATAATTTACGAAGCAGGCACTTTTAATAAAAACAAACTATACAAAAAAGTTTTATTGTAATACGCTTTGCAATTTTTGTCTTGAAAGTTTCGTTGTAAACTTTAAATTCATGGATGTAACAGGCAAAAATATTTTTTACTTTTTTCACATATATTTTGCTGTATATAGAACCTGCATAGAAAATAAAAGTATGTAAACAGAACATTTAATTTATTGATAAAAGCATGTAAATGAACTTTATGGTCTCAAATAAATTATAGTAAAAGGCGTTATTAAAAATGTCTGTGACTAAAAATATTTAACTTAACTAAGATAGCTGCATAGAACAATCGATTATTCATTCCCGTTGTTCAGAAGGTACAAACTCTGCCTGCAATTGAAAAAAAAGAAGAAAATGAAGTAAGCAAGATTTAGTCAGACAAAGAAAAAAGAGCTGGCTTTTTCATTTTATTTTACAGTTAAAAAAGTTATAAAATTTAATCTGATTACTAATTAGAATATTGCAGATGATTTTTCATGCGATAAAAAAGGATTACTTGGTAAATCATGCGCCTGCAAACAGGAACAGTAAAAATTGGATAATTTTTTTGAAAAAAATTAAGTTACTCTGCTAGATTAACCGTAGTTAATACTTCTATCGGTTATGTAATGTTGTTGCTTGCTACTCCTTAAGCATGTACGGATCGTTTTGTATCTTTACTAAATGTTACAATTCTAACAGTTAGTATCATTTTTGCTGGATCTAAATCTATACGTAATAATCTTTATATATAAGTTAGTCTAGTATTTATCATTCTGTCATTAAATTATAATGTGTATATATATACAAAACTTATTTTAGCATATAGTATAATATCTTAGTGCAACTGTTTCTAGTTAAACTTTTGCAGCTATTGGCTCTTACAGATATTTTATTTTTTGGCATTAAACTCCAGTCTCTCACTTCCAGACAGCAGAAGCCAGCATGCATATGCATGAATTATAGATAGTCATTCTGCTGCAGATATGAGAGTTGCTGCTACTCACATTACTTTTCCAAGAGAATTTTTAAGTAAAATGAATAAGGTCTATTTCCACGTAAACTACATATAAAAATTTACTTTAATGCCATATTAATAATTAATTAATGTGCAAGTGAAAGTTATAAGACTTTTACGCGCTTAAAGAAAATTGAAGCGTGTAAGTAACACTTTTAAGCAAGAATAATGGCCGGTTTATTATAAAAAAAAAGCTTTTATCTTATTAACTACATCAAATACAGGCAACTTATTATCATTACCTTATATTTCATATGACGTCTGAATAAGATAACAGCAGAATGCGGAACTCTTGGCCTTGGAGTCTTATGACTACTTTTCTAGGTTGTATTTATCGTTTGAATTTAACGAAGGTAAATGTTGATGTTAAAGAAAATCCAAACATAACAAACGCTTCAAGTAAGTAAAACTCCCTTCTTACAAAATGCCCTGCTCAGCGTTTGCCTAAGATCACCTAAAATAATAAGGAATTTGCACCTAGTCCAGCTATTGTCACCAAAACCTTAGTCAGAAGAAGTATAGAACTAATACGCACTGCTTAATCTGGGTTCTGCTACCAGAATATGATCAGTTGTATGAATATAAAGCTTTCTATGTGATATTATTTTAGTGTGCCTATTCACACATTTCTCTACTTTCCCATGCTTTTTTACAGCCCCCCACAAAACAAGAAAAATTATTTACATTTATTTATAAACTTAACTAAACAAAAATGTGTCAGTCCCCAACTCACGCCCTCACTAACTCACGGTCCCTGTTGTAAATTTAGTTGATTCCTACACGTCTACAGCACCCTTTCTAAGAATATGTTGAAATTGTTTTCATTTTCTTGTTATTTCAAAGGATCCTAAAATTTCTAATCATCCCTACCCCAACCCCCACAGAAATTTAAAATATTTTCAGAAAACGTTATATATATCTTATTTTCTTACGCATTCCACACCCCCACACCCCCTATTTTGTAAAAATATGCACTAGAAGGGTCCATAAGGTGTTATTTTCTTCCTTTACGCCCCTTTTCTCAGTAAAACTAAGAATTTATTGTAAAGACACTTTATTAGAGGTTTAAAATAAGTTAGTTACCTCTACAGCCCTCCTATTGCCTTCACATAAATTTAGAAATTTTTGCGAGATTACTTTATAATATGGTCAAGAAGAGCTAATGTCATTTTCCCCTTTATCAAAAAATAAGAATTTTTCCTATATACCTGTAATTTTTTTATTCATCTAGTCAATCCATCCACTAGATAACATCACCAATTTATTTTTTCTTTTTTGTATCAGTTTCTGTTAACACAATAATAAATTTAGTTATAAACACGAGCTTTTTCACCAAAGGTAGCTAATGAGGTGCAATATCTCACAGTAATATTATATTCTATACGCTTAAAGCTTTTTCTATTATGTACTTATTTTGGTAGGTATGTGTAAGCCCCTACCACCCTGCCCTTTTTTCTAAAAACTGTTTATTCTACAAGTTTTAAATAATTACCATAGAATAAGGAGAAAATACAACTTTCGTTGGATTGATTTTTTTGTATATTGGAAATCACCCTACTTTGTTTTACTATAACTATACTTTTATATGTGTTTCATCTCTGTTGAATGTCTTTCAAAATTGTAAAGTTGCATATACATTATTACTTGGAACATCATAATTTATGAGTTCTTCAACACTACCTACACGTAAAATCTACAGGTATGCTCATTTTTTTTGTTATTACTCACATATAACTATAACAATTTTTTCATTTAGTGCATGAAAAAATATGACATGATATACACATATGTTAGAAAATCAAACATCCAAACTATAATGTAATGATAAAAACCATGAAAGTCCTTGCTAATTAGTCTTCTGCAAAGTTTTTACTAACGCCGTTTAAACAGAAACACTAAGACATTAATAATTTTGGTCCTTCTATTGGTTACAACTGCACAGTTACTGCACTTGTACATATGTACTTAAAGTTAATATTTGTACATTTACCTATTGTGGTTGATGTTTGTAGCTAATAGTCTTATTAAAAAGTTGGACCGAAAATCAGTAAGCCCTATTATTTTATAAAAGTAGTTTTCATCAAGAAAATTAAATTTTAAGTAAATGTTGTCAAAATTTCAAATATTCTTTAATTAATGTATTGGATTTACTCCTTGAACTGTCCTCATAAATGACCTTTTCAAAGTTATTTTTTTGTGTACAACAACCAACAAATTTTTGTAACTTTGTTAAAAATATTTTTTTGAATTCGTAATACATTTTTTCAACATTTTTTAAAAGTGTGATGAGATATAACTTATTAGTTTACACTATTTTAAATTAACCTCATATAATGTTTTGTTAGCAGTAGTGGCATGCAGAGTTTACAAAAATCGGAATGTAATAAATAATTGATTTGTGAAAAGAATTTGAAAGATTTAAGAAAAATTATCGTGTTTAAATATTTTATCTCATAATTTAACACGTTGATATTTTTGGTAAAGTAACTTTTTGTTAAACGACTGTGAAAAAAAAAAATTAGATACTTTTACATTTTTCTAAGCAATTTTCAATATTGAAAATACACACAGAGGGGTAAATACTAACAAGTTTGGATTTATTTATATATATATATTCCTGCTTTACATAGTTATATGTGTGTAGCGTTCCACACAACTCCTAACTGCCAACTCTCTGCGCACCTCTACTGTCCCTCGCAACTATCCCATAAATAAAGAAAGTAGACGTCTTATTTCTGTTATTTTTACCCAATAAATTTCCTTCTTTCCTTCTTTCAACCCTACACACAATTTTTCTTGATCACCCATGGCTACGTCACACTGCTTCTCACACTATTTATGTTGTCCTTTATTGCACTTTTGCTGTTTGCGTGTACGATTTATTAAAATTGTCTATTAGTTTTTTTTCTTAAAATACGTATTCTTATAATATTTGGAAAAGTTCTAATAAATTAAATAGTTTGTTCACCTATTTTTTTGCACCATCTCATACGCAGGAGGTAAATAGATGGACTTTACAGTTACTAGTGATGTTAATCAAATTACGTGACGATTTATTTCTAATTTCAAGTAATACATAGAATGACATAAAAAAATGTTGAAAATTGTAACTGGTTTGAGTAAAATTCTTCATGCGTCCATTTTTGTTCTTTGTTTTTGTGTTTATTGACTTAACACAACTATGTTAATTAATAATTTGAAGCTTCAAAATGGTAGAAACCACGGACAGTTCGTTCTCTTCATAGGGATTATTTTTGCCAACCATATTAGAGAGCCCTGTAAGCGACAAGTCATAAATTATGTGTCACCCATTCTTTACATAAATGATAAATTAATTTTAAAAATATAAATAGGTTTTTCAATATTTTTTTTTTTAATTTTGGTATAAAAGTATTATTTAATGGAAAATTTCTTTCCTAACAGAATCTTATACTATTAAATTTTTTTCTCTTTCTGTTAGAATAAATGTTCCTTTTATGTTTTCGCATCTTAATAATACTACTCAAAGTTAATCATAAGGGAGAGGAGATTTTTTTACAGCGTAGACCAACATTATTAAAACTTTGACATTTAAGAGATTTCAGCGACCTAGTTGTACTATATAAGACATATATTATTTATTAAATAGTTTAGACTACGGCGAATCTAAGGATATCCTATTATATATTTTTAACTGGATAAAATCTTGAGCAACTTTAGCTTGAAGTTAGCTTTTTTAACAAGAGCACTAATGGCCTATATACTAATACTAATAATTTGCAACTTGAATTAAAAGTGTCAGGCATTATTAGTAAAAACAAGTTGGGTTATACCTTCATTTTTTCAATGCCGTCGTGAAAAATATAGATAACAAGAATTATTTTAGATCTTCTGCTTATAATTGATCAAGTCGTCGTATTTCTATAGGTTAGCTTGTGTTCTTCTTGCAGCAGTAGTGCAAATTATCAAAGTTTTTTGAGCAAATTAGAGCTCCCAGATGCGAGTTGGTATGCCAACCTGCTGGAATCTTCTTAAAATATATTGATTGTCATAGCAAAAGGTAAAACGAAGGGAATATTTATTTTTTATTCAGTAAATGCTAGTAAAAAAGTTGTTCCAGTATTTTATGTTACTCTTGAAACAAGAACTTTTTTTTTCTTTAGTTCATCTGATATGTACTTGACTGTTTTGTTAACGTTAATATACTTTTAATTATTATAAGTAGCTTATGAAGTGATATATTTTCCAAAATTTTTTTTAAGCATTTTTACTGAAACATTTAAATGAATATCATTCCCTTATTTATCAACACCCTTGTAAGTTGCTTGATCTATGCTGTTATATTATTTGGACTCTCCTTTTGATGTACTTTTGAATTTTATTGTTTGAAAAAAATGTGTTAATTACATACAGTTTGTATAATATTTATTTAAGAAAATAGAGTTATAAGATATTTTCAAACAGATTTTATTGGTAATCAATGTTTTTAAAACAATAAATGTTTTTATTTTGTTAAAGTTTCGAATTATTTACTTAACGTGACTGTTCTCTGTGATTGATTGGAATAACAGTTTTGAAAATATGACTCAAGGTTACAGTTGTAGTAGTCTTTGTTATTAAGTACAGCAAAAAACTTAGCAATTATATCAATTAGGGTAAAGACATACATGACTTTTCGTCAAGACATGGGCAGGGACTCACAATAATCAAAGAATTAAAAATCGTTTGGTCTACCAGGTATAAAAAGTCATGTTTCAAAATGATTTCTTTTTGTATTAACTTTATTTTCTTGATGAACGAGAAATAACCAAACTTTTTACTCTGTTCATTATGTATCAGTACATAAAAAACTCTTAAGATGTGTTTGTGACGTCAACACTCATGTTATGTCTATGATCAAATGAGGTGAACCACACGGTGCCGCGCCTCATTGCTCCACACACCACTTGTTTGTGACTATATGTTTCAGGAACTTATGCTTCACTATACTGACAAAAACGTTATATCTAACATAGAAAATTATTTTAAAATGGTACCACTCTAAATAATATTGAAGAAACCATTTTTGGGACGTCTTTTTTTTACGGTCAAACAGCTATTTTTTAAAAAAACCAACGACTTCATTCAACAGTCAAGGAAAAAATCACGTTATGTTTTTACGTTTTATCAGGAGGTTGCAATAATCGGCTGTAAAGTGAGTGTTTTGGTACTCGTACACCGTGCTGAAAAATCCATTGTGAAATGCTCCATGTATCTGTTTGCTAGTTTGTTCTTTTTGTTTTTGTTATACTTAGGTACGTTGAACAAACTGGTGCACAAAAAAACTGTGTATTAAATTTTAAACCACTAACATTTTCTTGCATCTCTGTAAGGTTGGGAAGTTCCATACAGGACTTTTTTTTCCTTCTCTATTTAAATTCTTAAGGTAAGATACCAAGCTATAACTGAAGGGCATTCAGTACATCATTTAAAATTTCTCCTTTACCGACTTTTAATAATAAGAGATTATTGTTGATAATTTATTATATAACTATTTAAACCCAAAATGATGAGAAGAGCCCCCAAGCTGGTACTTTGAAGAATCAATCAAGCCTAAATTCAATACAATTTGTTGCAAACTAAGAAAGAAAAGTTACATTTCAAATTGTCTACACTGACCCACTCTTTTATGTTCACGATATGTAACTTTTCTCTCTTAGTTCGCCACAAACTTTATTAAATTTAGGCTTGATTAATTCTTCCAAATACCAGCTTGGGAGCTCTTCTAATCATTTTGGGTTTAAATAGTTCTATAATTAGTTATTAACAATAATTTCTCATTACAGGCAAGTCAGTAAGGTATAAGTTTTATATGATATACGGAATGCCCTTAAATAAGCACACATGTATGTTACGTAATATTTGTATATTTTTAACAATGACTTAACTTTATAATTATACTATTTTACCGATGGATAAATTAATTTCTTATTTGTTTCTATGAACTCTAAATAGTGTTAGCATGTGAGCATAAACCATCTTAAACTAGCAGCACAAAAATCGGTGTGTACAAGTTTCTTACTTATTCTACTTGATATAACAAATTGTATTCATTTCAATTGCTTTACTTTAGCTCCTTTTGCAGAGGCTAAATCAATGGAAATAATGCAAGTGCGCTGACCAAAATACAAAGCTACCAGGTAAATATTTAAACTATTTTTTAAAATAACGACATTAGCATGTGTTTGATACCTTAGAGATCCCTTTAGAAAGAATTCTATAATTTTCAGAGAACAAAGAGTGTGATACCTTAGAATTCAATTTCTTTATGTATTTGGTAAGTGTAAAGAACCTTAACGTTTTTATAAGCGTTTTGTCATGCGTTGGCTCCAATCTTTGTATCTGCTGTATAACAGTAATAATTAAAAAAATTTAATGAGTTGTAGAAGACAGTTATTATTCTTGACATAGGAACGACGTGAAAATGCCAGTTTTTACCCTTGGAATGTACTTTATTCCCTTGAAATTATTTTGAACCCACGGGGAAAACTTTTCTCCCACATTCTGGATCCAAAGTACTTTTTTGACCCAATGCTTAAAGTCATTGACTAGGCACAAACTGTACGTACAGGTGCAAAGTAGCTGTTACATCCCAAGTTGATCCGAATTTTATTATAACTAAAAACTATCCGTCCATCAAAATTCAGATAAGACGTATTGTGAATATGACAAGAGGAGCTTGTATGTCGTTTATGTGTGCACATGTGTGTATTAGCTTTAAGGTGAATGCTTCATAATATGCTGACATATAATACGGCCAGCCTCATTGTAAAAATGCATGTATTTATGAATGAATAGTTACTTGCTAATTCCTTGTTTAATTTCGATAATGTATACTAATTAAAAATTTGTAACTCACACATTACTTCATTATATTCGAAATTGATTGTAAAATCCCCAGTAGAATTAATTTCGAAATTGTAAGCTTACTGTCACAGTTGAACTTGTGTTTGACCTTCTTCTATTGCTGATACGAGCTTTCATCATCACTGACCAAAAAACTCAATCGCACTTGTCAGAAAATGCGATTGGTACTGTTGTATTGTTATTTCCTAATATGTAAAATCATAACATGTAGCATCATCATGCAACTGTCAACGCAGTCTGCAAAAATATTGCTCATTGGTTGACCTAATTTAACCAAAGACCTCTTTAACTCGCTCTTATGCTATAAAAACGCACCATCAAGAGGAAAAAGTGCTCTCTTTACGTCTGTCACCTGTCCTCTAAAGTTTTAGTCAACTCTTGACTCTCGTGACTGGTGAGTACTCTATACACGTAAGGCATAACGTGTTGGCTGAGGCAACTCAAGTGCGTATCGAGAACATCAAAAGTATCAGAGTACTCTAAGGAGCGAGGTACAGCAAAGAAGGCCCGCCAAAAATGATTCCAGCGATAGCAGCAGAAACAGAAATCGCAACATCCTACTGACCACGAACTCGTTCGTGGAGTTTAAGGAAATACTGACGGTTACAGCAGGAAGCATTAGGAATTAAAACATCAGTAATAAAATTTACGTTGAACCTTGTTATAGTGACCCAATGAAATTGTGTTTGAAAAAACAAATAATTATTAAATTGCTTCAATAAAGAAATACATTAATCACCCATATTATTTTATTTAAGATCATTATTCAATAAAAAAATAAAAGAACAAATGAAGCTCACGAGCTGAATTCTAAGAACAGAACACTATTAATCAATATAGGCCTATATTAAAGTAGTAACAAAATTAATAAGGAAGATTTTTCATTATGATTTTATCAATTGAAAGTGATACTTTAACACTAATTTTTAAATATCATGCATTACAAAACTGTCTCATGTCTTATTACAGATACGCAACAAAAGTTGTTGTAAACAATAATAAATTACACGAGTTTCCGATGATATAAAATATGGACTTACAAGTGACCAAAATATCTAAATTATCTTATAGAGTGGTAAGACTTCCAGATTAACTTTTTCGGGACTGGTAGATCGTATCGATTGCTACTATAGAATAACAACAAAAGTCTAATCATTTTTTCACGGCAGCAAGATTTTTATGTCGTGGGTCCTAAAAAAGCTTTAATCTTAGGTATCAACAGTTTGGCAGTTCAAAAAATCTCTACTTAATTATTAAATAATAGAATCTACTTCTAAGTATGTCAACACAAAGCTCTTTTATTTAAACGATTAAAGAGTTTGTTATAATACTCATACTTTTATAGCTACAAAAAGTGTTCAATAATAACTGTGTTTTGTTAATACTATGGTGTATAAAGATACGTAGGTACATTGGTACATAGGTAGATATTTGTATACAAAAAATTGTGCAACTGTTTTACAGCCAACTGATTAAACTTGATTACCCAGCAGTGCTTACAAAAATTAAGAATCATGTATTATGCCTAACTGAAAAAAAAATGTCAGAATTCCATGTAGAATTATTTCTGTAAAACTTTCAGGAAAGCCATATGGCATTACACATGGTTTTACATATGGCATTACATAAAGAGTTTTAGCTTGGTGATGCCATGTGTAATTCCATATGGAAAAACACATGGAATTACTAATTAGAAAAAGAAAAAGTTTCTATTATCTAGAAATAACTGCAAAATACCATAACAAGTTATTTGCAGTTAACAAATTGTCTTACCATCGGGATGATAACTCCAAAACAAAAAGGTTCAGCTGATTTTACTTCTATAGAAAACAATTTTTTACTTTATTTTTTTTTTATTCCTGAAATATAACTTGAATCTGCTTGTTTTCGAGTTATCATCTAGATGGTAACACTAATTGTTCACAGTAAATGACGCATTACAGTATTCTGCAGTTATTTCTAGATGACAAAGTTTTCTTTCTTTTTCCAATTTGTAATTCTATGTGTTTTTTCAAATGGAATTACATATGGCATTACTAACCCCTTGGCAAGCTAAAACCCCTTATATAATGCCATACGTAAAACCATATGTAACGCCACATGGCTTTCCTGAAGGTCTTACAGAAGTAATGACACATGGAATTCCGTCTTTCTTTTTCAGGTGGAATAAATGTACCTTTGTTGTTAATTTTGGTACTTATTGAATATTTCAATTTATTTAATTGGTTCACTTTTCTTGGACTGCTTTTACATTAACTGTCGTTGGCTTTGATGATAATTTTTTTTTATTGTAACTTACGTACTCTTAACTTACCTTACTCCCTCAAATATTTATGTCTTTCTTGGTAGGAATAGTCATACAATACTTCGAAATATTTTTTAGGATAGTGACACAAATGTTCCAATCCATCAAAGAATATTTCCAATTATTTCTTACGCCCTTGACTCATAAACCCTTACACTAATAATATTAGCAATGAACTTAATAATCGAGGTTATCAAACAATTTACGAGAGTTTCCAATCCGCATCTCCATAGGGCACTTATTTAAAAGTAACGCTAAAAAATACTTTTATCTTGTCTTAATAAAATTTAAAAATTTTTAATACTAATTACGAAGCTGAAAGGCATCAAAAATAGATTTATATAACGTTTTCTAATTAGTTTTTGTTTTCTTTACATCATCAAAAAAATCCTTTGTTTAGATTTAAATAATCATTCATTGTCGAAAGCTTCTAACACGTGTTTGTTAATTAAAGCATTCGTTTAGAGGTAATATTATCTTGGCAAGTTCAACGGTACTTGATAATAAGTATCCTTTACAAATAACAAGATGTGCAAGACCCCCCTTGATTTGCAATCTCACTTCCCGTACTTATATTTTATGTCAATGCTTTTCTTTTTACACAATTTTGTTGTTGTAACGTTACTGAAATCTCAAACTCTTAGAAAGCTGTTTAATTTAACTCAGTATATATTCTCTTTTCGATAAAGTCTGCTGTAGGTATGTCAACAAGATCATGTCATAGAAAAGTAAGATTCTACTTATTGTAGGGAGACCAAAAAGTTAATAATTTTATTAGAGAACTTGCATTATACCTAGTACCTTTTTATCACAACTATGAAATTTGTTGAACAGAATTATTTAAATCTATTGAAGTAAGATTAAGATAAATATACTATGTGACTGGTGGTTCTGTTCCACTGATTTTGTTAGTTGTAATCTCTTAAAATGTGAATTTGTAAAGTGAAGGTATATAATCAATGGCCACGAAAAAAAAGGAAGACCACGTAACTGCACTTTAATAATAACACGTCACGGATTTTATAATAAACATGACAGTGACCATATAATAGAATATTAAGGGACTGGATATTTGGACAGATAATGTAAGAGTGACTTTTCGATTAAACTATACCACCGTAAATTTTTTTAAATAATTACTTACAGCCACTAAGAGATCTTTTATTTCAATATCGTAAGGATAACGACTATCAAATTTAATTTACAAAATTCTTATGTATAAAGATGTTAGTTAGCATGTATTAATTGTTCATTAACAAATTTAACATCTTACACGACATTCGTAATCAGCCAAATAATTGAAGGGTACGTAGTAATTTCGTATTATGTAGATATAAATGTATTTACAATACTACATCAATTTTATCAGACCAAAGAGTAAGAAGGTTCTATCGTATTTTCTCTTGAAAAAGGCACTAATTAAAAAAAAAAACACGTTAAAACAACAATTTCCCATAAATATTAATGTTAACTTTTTTTTCACATGTCACAACTCAGTATAAGTAAAGAGGCAAACTCTAATTCTCATTTGATGCGTTACAATATTAAGTTTTTAACATATGTATGAGAGGGTTTAATGCTTATTAACTTGCTAGCTGCCAGTAGAGCTATCCCACAACTCACATTCATCCCACAAATCATATTGTATCTCTGTTAAATGTTGTATTATCGACTTATATTGTGACTAGTACAAATGTCCATCTTAAGTACAAAAATTAAACGTTAGAATAAAGCCAAGTTGTCATTGACAGTGTCATAACGTTGATTACAATAAGATTTTATAAAAGGTACATGACTAATGTTTGTGGTAAAGTTAGAAGTTTAATATTGCTTTAATAGGTAAACAAGCAAAATTGATAAGTTTATCACCGTTTTAATAGGCGTATATTGGCACTTTTACATTAGTACCTGTGAAATTATTCATCGATGCATTTTTTAATACAAAATATACTGAAGATTCTTGATACCAAATTCACATATTTTTTTTAAAGAAATATTCTTAAGAAATGAGTAAGAATCCTAAAGATATCCTCCCTGAAGGCCCATCGAACCTTACAACCTCGTGTTAACTACACAGTTCCTCTAAAATTTTAACTACCGAGAAGCCACACATTTACTCACACCATAGGTCTTAAATAAGTTCTCATTCCTTATGTTCGAGCTATTTATCACCTTAAGCTCCATATCATAGGTGTATGGCTTTAATGTTTGTATTTTTAACTTATAAACAAGCATAATACTAATATACCTTTGATATTTAACTTGAGGTGAAGAAACAGCTTAAAAATTGAGAATAAGAACTGATCTTAAAACTACGGTGCAAGTGAATGTGCGGCTCCTACGTAGCTCTGGTGGTAGAGTAACTGTCTAGTAAACAGGAGGTTGCATATTCGATCTGTACTTGGGAAGGATGTTCTTCTTATTCCTTTTTATTTGTTAAGAAAATTTTTGAAAAAAAAAACGTATGTTAAATTTATATTACAAATATTCATTATACTTAATAGCCAGAAAGGGCATGCATAGATGATTTTAAGAGTGCTTGCTTAATATCGCCGATACCCATTTATATGCGCCAATTGTAACGATATTTATTAAGTCAAGATTGCTTGTATATACCTTTTAGAACCGTTGTAAACTTCTAAAAGATGTTACCCCTAATGCTATAAATTTTTTTTAAAAATGCAAGAAAGGTGTAGTAAAACTTTTTTTCTTGCAGATCTATCGGAGCTTTTAAAATTATAGCTAATCATAGTTACAGAGAGCACAAAAAAATATTATAACAACAAAAAATTTGTATTAAATAATGGTTCGTTTTGGCCTTTTTACGATATGCTGGTTTTTGCTGAGTAATCCATACACATGAAAAAATTTGTTGTATACATTGGAAACTTAAACTTGGTTCACAAAATGTTGAGACTGTGGCCATCCTGGTAAAGCTAACACAAACTTTGTCAGGAAGACATTTTATAATGAAAAACCTCCTCACATGTTTATATGATTTTTACAATAATAAAACTGAAAAACCTAATTCTAAAAAAAAAACAATGTTTTTCTCTGTACATCAGAAAATAATTACAGTAAAAATAAAATTACATTTTTAATAACTTTTAAGCGTAGTACAAATAGTGGTAGATGGTAACACTAATTGTTCACAGTAAATGACGCATTACAGTATTCTGCAGTTATTTCTAGATGAATAAAAGAACAAATGAAGCTCACGAGCTGAATTCTAAGAACAGAACACTATTAATCAATATAGGCCTATATTAAAGTAGTAACAAAATTAATAAGGAAGATTTTTCATTATGATTTTATCAATTGAAAGTGATACTTTAACACTAATTTTTAAATATCANCTATTGTAAAAATTTATACAAGTACATGGGGAAATTATTTTTCTTGGTTATCTAAAGGTTTGCTTACAACCCAGGTAAAGTGTCCAGATCAATAAGCTTACGGAGTTTGTCAGTTATAAGTCAATCGAATTTATTATTTTGTAAAAAACTCATGGATCTTTTCACTTGTATTCCGGAGTCAAACTATGCCCAGGCTCTGTGATAAGAATTTTACACGCTACCCTTTTTTGTTGGTAAAAATCAATGCATGGTTGGTTAACAAAGTCTCATAAAATAAGGGACGGTCTAAGACTGTATGGTTCTATCAGAAATGCATTTTTTCCAATGTACATCAGTGTAAAATGACCTTAGTAGGTAAAATATGGTAGTACACGGCTACTTTACTTTACTTACGTACGGAGCTAGGCCTTGTTGTCCCATAGGTATGAGACCATTCGTTTGTCCTGTACTATAACTCACCTTGATCTACTCTTCAGGGAGGAGATATTATACTGACCTTATAGCATTATACTGACGTTGTAGTACGCGTTGATAGAAAAACTTTGGTTTATTATTGAAAAATGTGCTGCTGTTTTTAAAACAGTTAGGACACCCCCCCTCCCTTCACTTAGATAAGAGCCTGAACCACGCTTCAACCTATGAGGCACTGCCATTGTTTTGTCTCTCTGTTAAATGTTTACTCTGAATCCATAAAGTCTAGCGCTAGAATATAATGTTTTATAGCTTCACATTATGGGGAGCACAATTTGTTTTATACAACCCGTTGAGGCTTATGCAAACTGTAAGTATTTCAATTTTTTTTGTTAATAGATTATTAAATTCCATAATATTATAAAACAAAAAATTTAAATCTCTCCAACAAACTTTTCTGCACAAAGTCCTCTACATACACTTAATGTGCATCAACGAGATAGATAGATTAACTGATAGTATTGTATGGTATTTCACCTGTATCTCACAATATACTATCTATGATAATTATATTTAAGATAAGTGTCTTCTCTTTTGTATTTATCAGTGAGCTACTTTCAAGGAAATGATATATTATTTGTAAGCACAATAGACTCAGCGTCTTTAGTTAATAGAAATTGAGCATACTTTTTTAACACAAAGTCACTAACAGGTTGTAAAAAGTCCTGCATATTTACTATACAATCCATTTTTAAAAATTTTTTATAACTTTCTAGATCAGCTACGTACTGTTTGCTATGTGAACATTTTTTATTCAGTAATTTTTTAAGCTAAGACTTTTCTTAAACATTTTTATCATCTTTGGACGTAGGTTTTGTATGTTTTACGTGGCTACATAGGTTACTACTACTTGGCTTACGAAGCATACCGATCTTTACCCTGAGTTTTCTAGGAAATAAGTGAGCTTTAGGTCTGACAATAGAGTCTTTTACAGCGATTCACCTCCACCCCCACCACACTGTTCATGAATTTGACATCTCTAATCATTGGACTGTGCTGGATAATGTAATCATGTAGACTTAAGCAATAGGCTTTTGTATTGTTAGGAAAATGAAAACGGACCTATACTTGAGCATTTTTTATCGAATTAATTTGCTTAAAGCAATTAATGATGATGGAAAGTACATGAGTTAGAAATGGAAACTTGCTTAAAAATTGTGCACGATCCTCACTAAAACATGAATTTTTTAAATTGGCGTACACATCATATAACAATGCGTCCTGATTGTGTATTGTATTAAGATTGAGATTACCATAAAAGAAATATTGTGAATAAAGATAAAGTTTTTTTATTTTAAAAAAGCAGTAATGGAAAATGTTAGCAGTAACAGCCTTCTGGCTCTTTCGAACTGTTCAAAAAGCTAAAATAAAACAGCATAGCTTTTCCTACTGTTTAGAGGTGTACGCTGTCTATATATATTTTTATATAGTAAGTACCAGTGAATACTACACTCTGAAGGGGTAAGCAGTAGAATCACTACTATATGTTGTAAGATTTACAAGGCATTTACATCCATACATATACTTTGCAACAAAAAAATGGGTGCAATATTGTATTAATCTTATGGGTAATAAGAGCCACTTAGCTTTTTTCCACGTTCTACAGCTCCCATACTCTAGGCTTACTTATAGCGAATATTTATACAGCTACCTTGTTTAATAACATAGATAATAATTCATTCATTTTAATGTAATTAAGTTAGCAAAATTTTAAGAAACTGACATAGCATCCTAGCTTTAATATAACTATCAATAATTTTTCCCAAGTTGCTGCAGCATTCCCATCAATAGTAGGACTTTATTTTTGCAAACTGAATTTACCTTAAGTCATTTTAAGATCTCGTGCGTATGAGCTTATGTTTTACAACATAAACTAGTAAACTTATGATTATCTTTAGCAAAACCGAATATTATACTTCAAGGAGTTGGAATATCAAATTAGCCAATATTATCTGTTAGATTACAATCGTCAACTCCTTTTATATCAAGCGTTATACCTCTTACATCAAGCCAGCCGGCATTCTCAGTCAACAGATTTTGATGAAGACTAAGTACGTTCGAATTTTGAATAAGGCTGGTCACACCAACTTTTTGATACTAACCTATTTCTATAGTGTTTATGTCATATTTTATTTTTTTAACGAACTACTGATGGCGTTGCTTACTAGCTAAGTATTAGTTACCACTGTATCACCATCTGCTCTATCAAGTCTTTTGTAAATATGTATAGAACTTCGGGGTGGTAAAAAACATGAGTCTTGACATTCAATTAATATACAAATTTCATTACTTTTATAATAATTTGATGAACGTACAGTTGAAAAGCATAAATCAACGATTGGAAGACACTATGCTTCTTCTGTGGGAAAAAACTGGGCAAACTGAGTGTTATAATTTTTTCATGATTACGAAGAATCGGATAAACAATCACCGACTCTAACATCACCTTATATTTTATTTGACAGTATTTGTGATAGAAATTTTTAATACAAATAACTGCAGTTGAGACAGTAAAAACATTAATATTCTTCATACTTGTACCTTATCTTATTAATCCTTGAAAACAGCATTCAAATGGTAGGTGGCAGCAGATTGCAAAAGGTGCTTAAATAATTAATACGTCTACAATACTTTCGATATGCTATTTAAGAAGTTACAGGCCTATTCTTGTCATCTAAATTTAGTATTCTAGTTTTATAACATCGCTGCCCATTTATAGGTACATCGTTACTCAGAAATGCCCTTTGAAAATAAGGATTTTCCTTAATTTTCGTATACTTCGATAAGTAAGCGTTATGTAAAGCTGTAACAGATATTTTACTTTAATAGTTTCTTCTAAGCCTTTTTCGGCATATAGATTTTAGTTAATACCTTATCAAGATTCATATCGTTTTTAATAGAGACCTCTCCCTAATTAAACATCCCCCATAGTTTTAACATACGGTTGACTCCCTCGTAGCTGCTGCTGGGCTGCCGTTACTGCATTTATACTTTTTCGTATTCCCATGATCCCGTTTGCTAGAACATCAGATGCACTTAAGCCAGTAAACAAGGACGTCAATAGTAAAGCACCTTCTGATCTAGCAGGAAGGTTTGAAGTACGAGGTTTTTCATTTATCCTTTACCACTTGCTTTGTTAACCGCTTTATGAGCATCTTTGAAAACAGAAGTAGTAACTTTACCTGTATTTTTGCTTTTCGTTTTCATGTTTTCTGAGGCAGCTTCAATAACTGAGTTAAAGTGTGGTATTTATTTTTAATTTAAGCTACCATAAACTCTCTTTTTATTTCTCACACTCATACCTAATTTTTTTCAAGCTTTACAGCACCCGTTATTGCTAGATCCGTAGCTTTCTCACGAATATTTGAATCAGACAACTTCACTCTTAACGAAGCTTTCTTTGCGAACGTTTTCTTGATTCTAAAAATAAACTATATCGTACTCTTGCACGCTGTGTCGATCAAATTTATTCCTGAATAACTTTTTGGGAGATTACTACTTTCTAATAGTATTCGAGCTGTTTGGTCCATCTTATTGTGGTAAAGTGAACATTTTATTAGCACTAATTGTTAATCCAATTGAATTGAGATAAAAAAACTTTAATGTTTACTCCCAATTATTCAACTAACGAAAATAAAGATTCTTTAAAGATCTATTAAAGCCTACAAATGGCATGCAATATTTTTTTTCAGTGAATATAAAGCAGTTGTATCTTTATGGTATGATTTTTGATGATGTGGCATATAAAAAATGAGATATACATAAAAGCTTTCTATTGTGTAGGAAAACATAAATATGTACATTTGTTCTATTTTAGTCGCTCAAACGCACAAGGGCCAAACTACTATGTGAGAGATAACGTTAATTATGTAGCTCTATTTTTCCAAGTTTAAATATTTATGCAGTAACTGTTTAAATGATGATGAACATCAGTTTATTACTATCAATAGGGATTAAAAATAAATAATGGTCTGTATATATATGTATATACATATATTTCACATATGTAGCGGACTGTATTTGATCTGCAGTAAAACGTTATAATGTTAACATGTTTGAGCAAAAAAAGGACTTAGTCAACCTGTAAAAATAAAGTAGAAATTATTAAAATATGAAAAAAATTAGGTTAAAAGTGTTCTTGTCAAAACTTTTAAGATAATCATACATTTTTTTAAGGAAATTGCTAGCAAACATAACAAAAAAGACATCTTAAGTTTTATTAGTAGTTTAAGAAATCATAGAAAAACAATAAGCTATTAGTAGAAAAAATGTAAAAAAAGGATTATAGTTACGATGACACAATGCTCAAGTCTACTGTTAGTTTCAGTGCTGATGATTATAATAAAATAAATAATACCGTTACAAATCCGATTGGTGATGGTAAAATTAACCTTCATACACCTAAAAATACAAATTTATAGATAGTTGATTAATATCGAAAAGATGTATTAGAGTTAGTGTAGAGGCTTTCCAAAAAAAATGTAATAGGCATGCTTATTTATTCACCTGTATGTTTTATGAATCATGATCAAGTCAGAATAAACGAATAAGGACTTCTAATAAAAGGAGATAGTAAAAAAATCACAAGATATACGTAGCCTTGCTAACAATAATTTGAGAAAGTTTTTTTTCTAAATAATCTTATTAAGAAAGGGATGAAGCAAAATAGAGCTTCAAGACAACATAATAGTCATAAATTTAATGCAGTACTGTGTTAAATACCTTATATTATTAAAAGTAAAAAAGAGAATGACTATTAAATTGCTTAAATAAAGAATAACATGCTTGAGCAAGTAGATTATGTACACTAGGATGATGTGTCCAAATGAGTCAATTAGCCACCTTTGATAACTCATAGCTAAAAGATCAGCAGGAAACTATATCTATAGTAACGTATTACTATGAATTATTGAAGAATTGCGTGAGTCGGTTAGGTAAGACTAAATTGAAGACTGAAGACAGCAATTGATATCCTTCTAGTATCGGATATAAAGTCACAGCAGACGGATGATATAATTTAGAAAACAAAATATTGTGCAATACGAGCTAGATTAAATGAATCCGGTGTTGAATCATTCAAGAGACTTACTCTTTACAGAATAGTGAACTCAAAACAAGAAATAAATACTATAAAAAAGGTTGTATGTCAGATATTTTGTATTTGTTTAGAAGACCTTATCAAGAAAAAGACGTTATCGAACATTCCTAAAATCATTTATTTATCAGTAGTATGTCAATGACGATAAATCTTTGTAGAAGGACTCTAGGAACCAAATTAACGTAACGAACTATTTTCAAACTAAAATATACGAGGGCTGTGTGAGACATGGCAGGTCAATCTTATTCAATAATAGCTTAAAATAAAAAAATTAATGTAACAGATACATGCTAACTGTAATAAATGTATTTTTAAGATTCTTATTGGTTGTACAAATCAAACATAAAATGGATAATGATATCACTGCTTTGACAAAATCCTAATTGTCTCAAAGTCGTGTACTTCACAATTTGCATACTAATGTAAGTATAATTTTTTTTTGTTCTTCGATGGCTTTTTTTGAAAGTTTTAGAATTTATTTTTCTTAACGTACAGTTATTTTAGGGAATCTACATGCAAACGATTTAATCTTATTTGAAAGAATAAAAGAATATGATTGTTTTTATCATTAAATAAATAAATCAAAGATTTTATTTATAATTATCAAAGAGAAGGGATAAAAGCCCCTACAACTGCTCTCATCTGTGTGGTTTAACCACTATATAACCACTCCATATGCTTGTCTAACAATTAATTGAATAATTATGCACTTTTTCCAATAAATTTATTTTTAAAAACTATTATAACATTTACAAAAAAACTTATTAATCGATCTATGACAACTGAAATTACCTGTCACCTAAATATTTAATAAATAAACTTTGTGCATTAGCCATCTTGCATAATTTTTCGAACAATTAACGATCATTTCCAAGAGCTTCTTGAACTAATAGAAGGACTTTTAATTCTCTGTTAATGGTAATGACTACTTTACGACTATGTATTGTAGTTACACGCTCAACATTAGTAACTGGAATTTTTTTGAATCCCCAGCTCTGACAGCTTCTGTATTGGTAAACAGGTAGTACTTGCAATACGGTTGAGTAACGTACAATCCATTTGTCTTAGATGATAATTATATAATAGTTTAAATGTTACCATGTGGTTTTAAGTATATTATTTTCAACAAGAAGAGTGGTTATCAAAGTTTTGAGAGCTTGAAGAAGAACTGTTTGTTCTTAAGCTTACTAAAAAATTAAATAATCTCTAGAATTAAACTCAGTTACTTGTATACTCGTTTTAAATTTTATCCTTACTACTTTGCTTTCTTCACTTACTTTTCCCACTGTCTTACCATTTATATTTTCTACCCTTTTCCTGTTGACTTTTGTCACTTTTTCCTCTCCCTTTCTTATTACCTTCTTTAATGTTTAACCTTTTTTCTTAGTACTAAAAACATAGCTACGTTATCAAGTATGGAATAATACCTTTATGCTAGGATATTTGGAGTGTCTGCAACAAGATAACTGTTGTCAAGTGATAAATTAAACTCAGCTGAAAAATGTATCTTTTCTTCTTTTTTTTTCTTTTCTGTCTACCACTTTTTTGCTTAAATCTCTTCTCTTACCACGTTTTCCTTCAGTCATATTTTAACCTGTACATTAAGAGAGATATATCCCTATTGTAGCATATCTGTGTTATCTGAGAGAGGCTGACGTTTTTAATCATGAGGACTAAGAGCTATTTTCTGCTGTTTCCGTGAAAAGACGATGTGTAAACTGGCGTGCATATTTTATTCCTGACACATAAGGATAAACTTATGAAAGATAATTTTTTTAAGACAATAATTGTCTTTATAACAGCTCTTCTAATGCTCGTTGTTTTTTTAATCAGCTTCTTATTTTGCACATGGATGTAATACATCTTACTTCATAATTTAACAAACTCTATTATAATGTTGCCACTGCATTCATTTTTAATCAGTCGGTTATGACTTTGTTATTCATCAAGGGTATATTAAGTTAATTATTCGGTAGATTATTTGATGTACTGTATCGCTTGATATCTTCTTTTATAATATCGTTAATAATTTAACCGCAAATCTTATATATTAAGCTATTACTGTCGGCTTACAGTAACTTACATTTGTTAAAACGCTAACTTGTAAGCAGATAGTGAAAGTCGTATATGAGAGTCTTGAATACATTTAGTATACTGAAATCACAAAAATTTAGTTTTCTTACACTAATCTTCATGCATTCCAGTTGAATAGCTACAAGATTTTCTACAAAGACTAAGCGACTGTGGAAGTTTTGTAGAGTAATGAGCCATCCATCACTGTGGAGCTCTTTCTACTTCTTCCCAAGCTTAACATCAACTTGCTTACGCTCTATAGTCTTACCGTACATAGCGTTAATCATGAGTTCAAGACGGAGCTTTTCAAACTCATTTTTATTCTGCTTGCTCTTCTCCATGTTAAGATCTATGTATGGTTCAAGTTGCGAATATTTTGAAAACACAAAAGTCCATGGACTTTCTTGAGTACTAGTCCATATGTCAGAGAATGCTTTTATGTCGTTCAACGTACAATGTAGTGCTCCTTATCATACAAAGTTTTCATAAGCTCTTGCTGATTGGAGTAAAGAGGAGCCGTACATTTTGGTCAGAGAAGTAAATCCTTATAATTATTGTAAGTAGCCAATGGACACTCCAGACCTACTTTTAATATATACCCATGATTATGTATATAGGAAAAGTTTGACTCTATAACATGGTAAACCCAGTAGAAGCCTTCTTTCGATAGTGGCTGTCTCATGGCCCATCTACATAAGTTGCTTGCGTCAATAAAAATAAGATATTTGTCCTCTTATTTGGGATTATAAAATCTTCCCATGTACTTATCACTGGTTTTAACGTAGTGGTAGCAAAATTTACTGACATCTCTGATTTTCTTTTATAAGTAGGAGAATGTCTATGTCGTTGAGCAGCTTTTATTCAACTTAAGTGAGCCTAACCATGGCGTTCCAAATAAGACTGGGTGTGACGAAGTAATGTGCAGAATCTCACTCGTATACTGCCATGCAAGTTGAGCAAAAATTTTTAAAGATAATTATCAAGATTAAAACATTTGATTTTTAATACAGATAAGAGTACTTTTTTTGCATTAGAATGATAATTTTCGTCTAAACGTGTTTTCCATGTTTGTAGTATTGGAAACATTACCATCGCTTAACTTACTGTAAAACTCTACTTTAGACTACAGTTTTTATTCTTTTAGATTCTTTAAAGAACTTATGTAGCCATCAGGCTAGATGAGAGTCTCATCTGCTTCTCACCATATGAACTCTGAAGTTCACTGCTCGTAATCTTACACACATCGAAATGTGATGCAGATTTTTCTGTGACAAGCTTTGGTTTATCTGAAATTAATATCTTTTGTTTAAGACAAGGTCATTGACTTTAGATTATTACATAGCTGTTACACACATTTTTTTGCATTATTTGAGCACTCCTGTTAACAGAATGCAGAGCAGATACAACTTTCCACTTGAAACACTGGTCTTCATTATTTTCCACATTAACACAGGACTCTTTTTTCCTCACATCGTCTGACAATAGAATATATGAGCTTGCTTTTATAGGACTAAATTTATTTATATTTACGGCCAAACTGATTACTTGTTGCAGTTTCCAACCAGAATCTCTCTGTTCAAGCTTTTCCATGTGATGTATGATAGGCTGTTCCATGTTTGAATTTAACCAGTTATCATCTATGTTAGTTGATCTCACACAGTCAGCATTTTGAGTTTTAAAATGCTTCAGATCGATGACTTCCGCATCATTTTTTTGGATCATGTACTCTGCATCAAGCTCAAAATTAACTTCAGAGGTATTGTGTGGTTTGAATGCACTTGTAATTTTGAATATAAAAATAATTTTTGGATCATCTAAGAAGAAAGTTGTGGTTATGTATCCATGATTGGTTATCACACAAGCTTCTATACAAGTCTTGAAGGATGACAATATATCTATTTTTACTGCACACTGCTTTGTCCATTATCGTTATTTCATGAACTAGGATCGTTTGTACAATTATTTTTATTGTCACTGCTTTGCACACTCGAATTATCTGCATAGTTTTTGACACTATGACTGTTTTGTTTACTATAATGATGCTACAGAAAAACCTGCTGTAACTCTTCCTCGGTATTACTCAGTAAACTGCTAAGCTTGACTTAAACGCAGGAAAAAGATGACCATATGCATTGGCAGAATTGCATCCTCCTCTAGATAATAATGTCGAGACATACTTTTTTAACACTTTAAGCAATTAATTAGTTAACTCTAACCTTTTTTGTAGATTATTATCATCGGATTTAGCAATTTGACTCTTAAAATATTTTAAGTACTGAGCATTTATAATGTTCATAGAAAATAATTAAAAAATTTTGGAAAAAATCGTAAGAGAGAGGAAAGGATGATGGGTGATACTTACAACTTAGATCGATAAAACTGTTTTGGAATACTGCCTCCTTGTCTCCAGTTCTTTTCAAGTAGTCGGTATCAGAGCTGCAGCACCATGACTTCTCACTTGCTTGCGATGCCACAACTAATTTTTACAAGCTACCCTTGGTTCTTATATGTCTGACAAATAAGAAATCTCATTATAACCTTGAGATACCACTACTGCAGCTCTTTACTGTCTACTACTGCGCTTGCATTTAGATGCCTCATTTATATGTAATGAGAAATAAAATCTGCTGTGGTCTAGAATTTCAGTATGCTTTGAAGAGAGCTTTACGAATCACTTTTTCGCTGGCTATATATTATCTTTTAAGTATCTGCCTGTTCCTATTAGCGCAACTTATAGAAAAACCCAGGCTTTAGTCAATCACCTTGTGACGCAGAGATTATGTCGTCAGTGTGCGTGATCCATGAACTAAAGTATAGCGAGTGCTCGCACCTACTACTAATGAGCTTGCTCTTCAATGCACCTCTACCTTTCAGACTGGTAAAGCGTATCTCGCTGCTTCTCTGAACTCGCGCCATTTCAACTGCTAATACTGAAAAGACTATCTACTATGTATACTAAAAGGGTTAATGGCTCTTATTACAGTTATATCTCTGTACAGAAAAATCAGTTTATTGTTATTAAAAATGGTCAAAATTATAAGAAACAACAAGAAGAGCTTGTATCTCATTTAAAAGAGTGCGTCCCAAATAACTGCTGTATTTATTTGTGCCTTTCTCTATCCACCTTCCTCTCTACGGTTCTGGCGAGCATCTTCGTGATCTCATTATTCTCAGTTCAATATTATAATTCTAAGCATAGTCCTTTGACCTAGATCGTAGGGAGTCGAACTCTATTATAGCCATCTTGGCTATTGCCTTTGAAAAAGCAACAAACTAGCAGCTATCGCGGTTACATGTGTTCACACATCTAAACTTTTTTTGCGTCAACGAGGTACGTCGTAAGACTTTTTTTTCTTTTTCCCTGCGTTTGCTTTTTAGCACGCAGTATGAATATTACTAATGCACCTATTCTTTCTCCTCCATAATGTGGTTGATGTTGTTGTGCCTTTGCACACTTACACACACTTGAAAGTTTGTTGCTGTATATTTGAACGGCACAGCCATCTATACGTGCACATTTGTATACATTCTTATTTAGTGCGTTCATCTATACTATTCGAGCTAACAAGCTCCTTATCTATTTTTTCTCTGGTTTTTTCTGTGCACGAGAACATTTTTTTTTTATTGTCAACACGTGCAGCGTAGAGGAGTAAGTATAAAGACAGTGTATTTACATAGGCATACACTTAAAGACATTTTTAACTTGCATGCTTTGTTTGCTGCTTCTGCCGGCTGATCGAATTCATGGCTAATGACTTTGTCGCCATCTGGACTGCTACGAGTTGATGCGCTTTTTTCTGATGCTGCTGCAGAATGACGCCATTGTTTCCGAATTCATTTGATTTTATAATGAAATGGTGTAAATACAAAGTTGTACTTTCTGCTAACGTGGATCAAATATTTTGACAGATTCTCCTTTATTAATCTAATCAAACGCTTTAAGCCATTCACTGACATAAAAACTTTAGTGAACCTGTATCATTATACCTTGTTACAACTGTCATGTATGGTCTAGTTTGCTCGCCTTTATTAACCTCTAGAGTACAGAAAGAACTAGTGCTATAACATCTTCATTTATATCTTCTGGAAGCTTAAATACTTCGAAAAAGAGTTTATATGGATGATCTTCTATCAGGCGCTCATTCAATATCATAGGCAGTAAACAAAATAGACAAATTAACAGAAAAAACAAGCTTAGGTTGTTTTCAGTTACAAAAATTTTGCAGAAATTCAGCCCAAATTCTCAAAAACATACCCCTCAAACTTTATTTCATTAGTGCTTTGGATTTATCACAATCCTGCGAATCTACCCTTATGTTCAGTATTAAATAGAGGTTCAGCAATGATGAATTGTACTTCTAAGCAGAGGTATTGAGAGCAATGTTGTTTGGACTAAGCGCTCTCTTTTAACTTAAATTGCCTTATTTTTCAATCCACTAGTCTGGATTTCCCCTACAACTATTAAGCCAAAAATAATAATGATGACATAGAAACTTTAGTAATCATTCTGTATCTACAGTAATTATTGGTGAGGTAGAAACTCATCTCTGGACAGATTCTAAGAACGTTCTACATTGGATTAATGCCGTACTTTCTCGTTTGCCAACCTTTGTTGCTAATCAATGCTCTGACATCATGACTCTTGTTCCAAGAGCACTCTGGCATCACGCTTCCACTTAGTAAAATCCTGCTGGTGTAGCTTTGAGAGAAGTCTCTTCTAATCGATCACTCAATGAAAAACAATTGTTCTATAGACTAAAATTTTTACGTTCCACTAAAATCGTCTATCCCCAGCTTAAGTTGGAGAAAACTACAAATCAACTGAAATTTTAAACTTATCAACTTGCTGACTCTAAAGTTTCACAGCTAAATTTACTAAAAATCGTGAGGTTTGGCATCTTTAGTTCAAATACAGTAGTTGACCCAAGTTACTGAAAATCACTGCTTTCTGTATGCGCTTCATTCGTAAGCTGATGCGCAAATATACTGTCACGTCTTCTTTTATTTATTGAACAAAATACCTTAGGCACTCCTGTGTGAAAGTCCCAATATTCACCTCATATTTATTCAGTTAATGTTCTTCATAAAGAAGCTCCCAATCTTATAATTTCTGAATTAGACGATGCTCGTTGTTTTTTGGTCAGATCTCATCAGAAAATTTACTATCTCTAATGATATAAAGCTTCTTCTTAAGCCTCTAAAAGAGTAGAAAATCAACCTTAACTTATAAGATCAGACAGCTCATTAATCTAATTACGGCCAATCTTCATTAATAGCATACTTAGAGTAGGTGGCAGGCTTGTGAACGCTAAAATCCGTGACGCAATAAAGCAACTTTTTATTCTTGCACATAAAAGTCATTGAACTGATCTAATAGTTCGTCATCTTTATCAAATAATTTTGCATGGTGGCGTCCAAGCTACGCTTTCCTCTATTCATCAAATGTACTGGATAGTACATGGTCACCAAATCGTCAAAGCAATCCTCAATAATGGCATTAAAAACTAAAGGTATAGTAGTAAACCACAGAAGCAGCTCATGAGCAGCTTGCCACAATCCCGTGTAGCTTGTTCTCTTGCGTTCTCTAAAACAGGCGTTAATTATGCAGGTCGTTTCCCCATTCGTTTAGCTAAAGTCCAAGGCTGTGGAACTCAAAAGGGGTAAATAGTGGTATTTGTGGGCAGGCCAACAAAGGCAGTTCACCTTGGGATAGTAGATCGCAATTTTTTTTAGCGTCGTCGTGGTCAATGCACTGACCTTTACAGCGATCAAGGTGCTAATCTTGTAGGTGCTGCTTCTGTTCTTAAATAAGTTTTTGTTTGAATGATATTATTATAGATAAATAACGCAATCCATTTCTTAATTTAGGTATCAATTAGTACCTTAAACCGCCTTCCACTCCCCATTATAGAAGGTAATGAAAAGCTGCGGTAAAATCGACTAAGTATCATATTGATAAGTCATTAGCAAGCTGGTTTTAACGTTTGTAGAATCTTATACCGTTTTACATCGTATTAAGGCATGTATTAATCTAGACTGTTGTTAGCTCTCTCAGATGATCATTAGGATTCTCTCTCTTTGACTCCTGCTCACTTCATTAACGCAAAACCTGCTTTTTAAATTCCTGAATCTTCTGTTGATCAGAAACAACTAACGATACTTTGGAACTGAAAATTAATTTCTTTCACTCTACAAAACTTTTGAATACTTTAGGCTTCAAGATATTTGAGTAATTTCTAAGCCCGCCAGAAGTGGTATACAAAAGAAAGGTTAATGCGTAGAAACAATTTAGTTTGAATCAAAAAGGAGAGCTATCATCCTCATCATTAATTAATTATTAGCCTTAAAGCTAGATTAGTTAAAATTTTTGAGGGTTCTAATAATCTTGATAAAGTAGCAAAGTTACGTACTGCTAACAATGTTCTTACCAGGCCAGTAGTAAAAATAGTACTTTAAATTTCTAAGGAAAAAGTTAAGAAATGTTTTTGATTTTTTTTGTAAATACAAGGGAGAGATCAAAGAGAATCAGTTTTATTCTCTTTGTTTGTTAGTTTTATTTCTAAATCTCGTTATCAATTGAATAAAATGTTTTACTTTTTATGACGTTTACTTATTTTGCTTAAAACACCATGACAAGAGAGCTGTCCTTATTTTAATTGTTTTCCATAAAACAAAAACATTGCAACAACTAATAACTAAAATTTGTATTACTTTTGTATGAGAACAACAAAATGTTCTTTGGCGCGCATCACTAGATTTGACACACCCACCCGGGAGCATATCACTTAAGTAGAAGCATGTTTCTATCATTGCAAGCATATATTAAAACTCAGGCATTAGTTGATCACCATGTGGCGCAGTGATTGTCTCGTTAGTGTGCGTGATCTATGTACGAAAGTATAGCAAGCACGAGCACCTACTACATGTGTATATATATATATATATATATATATATACACTATATGTATATTGTGACGTAGTGAATTGGAGAGACATCCAAACACGTCGTGGAGCCCTTGTCACCGGTAATAAGTGGCGAGAGTCTTGAAGGTAGCTCTCTTTCTTCTGCATAGGGCTTGCTAAAGTGCACGGAATTCCGGTATCAGGCCCAAAGGCCATGGCAGTAAGACTAACTATAGAGCTTGGTCTGACTCTCTTTCCGTTCGTCCTATACACTTATCTTGAGTATGTGCGTCCAATGGTAAAAAAATATATCTGTAAACGGCAGCCATCAGTGTATCGGTGTCCCGTGAGCGGACGTACAGCTGTGTTGGCTGATAGTGTGTGCTGGGCTGCATAGTATGCGGTGCGCCTGCGCAGCAAGACAAGGACAGACACTTGAACTCGCTGCGAGGCTGGCACCAGAGCATTACGGCGCGGCTTCAGCAGACTCTCGCCTACCAAGTAACTGCGACGTCGTGAAGCAGTGACCCCAGTGCCATACATACACACACAAGCCAGCCCTTACATGGTCACCCAGGTTCCCTGGTGCCCTCGACACTCGTAGCATCGCCCAGAGCATCACCAAGCACTCCACTGGAGCAGTATCCTGGTATGTGAGTATATATAGAGTTTGTGCTGTGTATCGCGTGCGTAAAAATAGTCGTCTCTAATTACTCTTCCCGGATGCCATGTTGACTCAGCCTGAGTCCCCTACCACTAGTTACCAGGCAAACGACGTCACGAGATATTACTTAGTTGCCACAGCAGGCCACAACTCAAGAACCGTCGCCTTTTTGGTGTGCCGCGCCCTCAGTGTGATTTCCATAGCAGTTATCGATGTAACTTAATAAGCAGTTAATAGTTAAGTGTGTTGTGTTGTCGTATCTTATTTTAAGCAGCTCCGAGAGCAGCTAAGATAGAGTAGTGCCTCAGTGCACAATTAATAAGTACCTCTAAAGAGAATACTAGGGCTATCCAATTGTAACGTAAATAAAAGCATTAAAAGTAACGTAATAATGACCACACACGTTAGTCGCAATCCCCAGGTAACGTGTTACAATACGTATATATACATCCCTCTATTATAAAGTTATTTGTGTAAAGCAATCAACACATCCCCCCATAGCCCCCAACAACCCTCCACTTAGCGCTCCCACTACCCCTCTATATATTAGCTATAATTTGACCGTGTTCGACGTTGATTTAACATTTTTACCTTTTTCCTGAAACTCCCTCACAGCCCCTTCACAGCCCCTCACATCCCCCTACAGCCCACCCACACAATTTTTCTTGTTCTCCTACAGTCCCCCAACACCAATTTTCTTGGTAAAAATAAAACAAAATTAACTGTTATTTATTTTTCTACCCTGCCAAGGAGGCAAACAGATAAAGCTTTTAGACATAAATGATTTATAGAACTTATGTTTAACTATGTATAAATATTAATAAATAATGTAGTGTAATATATTTATCATGCAACTGTTTTAATTCATTAATAAGTACAAGATTCTTGGTGCATTCAACATTTTTTGTGTTACTATTATTTTAGGACAATATAACAGTCATTTTTTTGTCATATACATGTATGACAAGATACAAATACATGTATAAATTATAAGATTACATAATTACTAAATAACAATAACTATGGAAGTACCACCTAATTCAAAGAAGTAAAGTGAACTACTTTCTAGGTTCATCTATATCATAACTACTGAAAGACAGAACTCCTAGTTCCTAATTATACAAAAAAAAGAAAACTGACAATATTTCTAACTCTAATTTATTCATTCATTGATTGTATTAACAATAACTGTAGTAAATAATAATTTTCTAATAAAATGTATATACTAAGCTGTAATATCGTAATAATTTTTGTTATAAATATTACCGACTGCTTATTCTCCAGAATAAAATTTCAAATTAAAAAAAATCAAAGTATCATCATAAATAAGGTAAACATCATGTAATGTGCTATTGTTAAACGATGATGTATTCGTAAATATAAGAACTTTTTATTTATTGCTATAAGTTTTGTTGATTCATTAAAAATAGTTACTTTTTATGAAAATAATCATGTACAGTCAGTTAATTACGTAAAGTTTCTTTTTAAAAAGTATCTTCTATTCCTGTATTTCATTTTTCTTTCTACTTGAATAAGTAAATGATTTTTATTTTTACCCCTTGATAAAGCCACATATAATTGACCATGACAAAATAAGGTTTTTTTTTCAATACAAACCTATAGTATAAAAACTTCCACCTTGAGTTCTGTTTATAATCATAGCAAATGCCACAACAATTGAAAATTAATTACGATACAAAATTAAAGGTAATGTTGAGCTTTTTTCTGTGTCTAAAGTTATTCTTGGGATAGAGACTCTGTTTCCAATTTTTTTTTCAGTTATTATTTTTCCTTATATATAATACTGGAATAATTTTAAGATTTATAAAGGTGTTATTTTACTCCACAACTAAGAGTACGATGAAGAACTAATTCATATTTATTGTATTTTTATTTATTAGAAAGTATAAGATTTTTGGTGCGCTGTGTCGTTTTTTGTTAAGATTTATTTTCATGAATAGTTTATCACTATAAGTGTAATGTCAATTTTTTTACGTATGTATTATATTATCTTGTATATCCGTAAATAAAACTAATACATACATAAATGGAAATTCCATGTATTTTATCATTAAAATGAACCGTGAAAGATTCACATTAAGATGACTTACTTTATGAGTCAACTTATAGAGTCCTTTTAAATCACAAAGACTTAAGTCTATTCTAGTTCTGTTTTAAATTATTGTTATAATAAGTTCAATAGCTAAACACAGTCAACATTCAAGAGATGTGATATTAAATAATAAATTTTGTCCATACACATAAAAACATTTAAATTATTTTGTTATTATTAGATGCTTTATAACTTATAATCAAATTTTTTTTTCTAAACAATATTTTCAATATCTTAAATGTTGTCTCTATCGATTCAAACTAAAATTTTATTCTTATTTTTTCATCTTGATAAAGCCACGTACAATTAATTATGAGAAAATAGAAGTTTTTTTAAAAATAATCCCACATTATGAAAACGGACCTTGAGACTTGCTTGTAGTGAAAGCAAATGCTACAACTTATGTGAATGGTTTTTTGTATGAAATGAAAGGTAGTGATTAAGTATTTTCGGTATTTGATGTAATTTTTAAAATAAAGACCTTGTTACCAATTTATTTTTCCATAACTATTTTGCCTACTACCTTATACTTCAATAATTAAGTAATTTGCAATCGTGTATTGTTACATAATCCATCTAATTTACAAAAATTTTGAATTAATGCTCCTATTGTACCTATTTCAAATTCAACTTTACGAGGTGGCAAGCCTGCACAAATATTGTTTAACATTTCTTCAGGAAAATTTATGAAAACATTATCATCTGATTTATTACACCTTTAGAGGTTGCATTATGGATGCTGTATGCCGAATGTAGCATGTCGGTCTGATAGTATTTTCTTTATTTTTTTTAGTTGTAGATGTCAGATGGAGAGCATACGATAGTCAAAAATTTTCAACAAAAGTAGAACATCTTACGTTAATATTTTCAGAAAAGTCATTGCTTACATTAACTATGTAATTTTACAATTAAAGCAAAAAAGTTTGTTCCATTAATTTTTCAGGATAGGGTATGGGACTAAAAATTTAACTATTGGATCGATAAGAAGTTCGATATAAGTTATATTAGAGCAACGTAAAATTTTCTAATTTTGTTGAAAATTTTTGACTATCGTATGCTTTCCATCCGACGTCTACAACTAAAAAAAATAAAGGAAAAACCATTAGACCGACATGCTATATTTAGATTACAGCATAATGCAACCTCTAGAGGTGTTAATCGATCAGATGATAATATTCACATCAGTTTTTCTGAAGAAACAATATTTGTGCAGGCTTGCCACCTCGTGAAGTTGAATTTAAAATAGGTACAATAGTAGCGTTATTTTAAAATTCTTATATATTAGACGAATTATGTAACAATACACAATTCTAAATTACTCAATTGTTAAAGTATAAGGTAGTAGGCAGAATAGTTATGGAGGAAGGAATTGGTGACAAGGTTTTTATTTCGAAAATTTCATTAACTACCGAAAATACTTAATAACAACCTTTCATTTTATACAGAAAACAATTCCCATTAGTTGTAGCATTTGTTTTGACTATAAAAAAGTCTTGAAGTCAGTTTTGATAATGTGGGATTATTCTTGGGTTCATTTTAATAATAAAATAAATATTATTTGAATTTATGTATGTATTTGTTTTATTAACACATGTACGAAATCATGTAATACATACACATACACATTGAAATTTCACCTATAGTGAAAAATTATTAACTATAATAAATTAAAAAAAAAAAGACTTACCGTACCAAGGGATGCCATGTT
>NW_019379646.1:133711-144829 GCF_000648655.2 Copidosoma floridanum
TTTTACGAGAGAATTTCTTACCACGCTCGTTGCACTTATCCTGGGCCCATAACCTGATGTTATTAGGATTGTGGGACTTGAACGTGGGTGAGAAATAAGAGGCACACTAACTTTGTATGTGTAACAACGTAGGCTCTTTATTGCTTGTAGAGCTGGGACTAACTGAGGCTAAAGAGGCAAGCATAAGACGCGTATACCTAACGAGCAGATAGCAACATACTCAACACAGACACTTATACACACATACACTCATACGCGCTCAATGGTGCCAGCATATAATAGTGTATTTATTGCTACATGCCATTATACAGGATAAATTACAACATTAACTAACAAGATTCACAGCCATCACTAAATATTTTTTTCTCAATTGATTCAATTTTATTTTTTTTTAAATTAGTTTCTGTGTACGAGTCCGAAATTCTATTCTTCAAGATTAATTTATGTAATTAGGATATAGCTAATTTATGTTTTATGTTCGATTGAAAACTAAAAAAGGTAATATAATTAAGGTTGTTAGTACATTATTTGATAGTTCTTGGAAAAACGTCATAAGTCCTACATTTAATTAAGAATTTGCACTTCAATTCGCCGCTTTTCAATCCCTTCTGAACACAACTAAGCTTATAAGAACTAAAACTTACATTTTCACCGAAGCGTGCACGTATGGAGTCAAGCACCTTTGAAAGCCATTCAATCTCCCTACTGTTAAAGATGGTTAATAGTTGTTACAATCTGGTTTTCTCCATAGCAGCACAGTGGAAATGCCCATGCAAATATAAAGGACGTACAGCTTCTACCAGCATCTACAAATAATAATACAAGACGTCCAATGACGGTTGGTTGATAATTAAAATAAGATCCAACAGTGGTAATGTCACATTTTGTTTTCCTTATAAATAAAACGACATTTCGGCCGTTTGGACAATGTCCTGGCCCTTACTAGGTACAAGAATCTACGAGGAATAAAAAAAAATTTTCACTATACAAATTTTGGTAAATACAATAAACGCAAATTAAGTAAATTGTATAATATACGTCTGACTCTTACGAAGGAGATGCAAAATCGTTATGTAGTTAGAGTTTCAAGTTTTGTTGCTTTCATACCCTCCACATATACAAATGACACAATATACGCAGACAATACAATCAAATAAGAATTGCAAGCAGTTACTTGTGAGACATACGTAAACATATCATGTTTTCCTAATACTGTAAATGAAAGTGGCTCGGCTCTCAAATCGTGTACATCAATTTAGTCTTCTTTTTTAATTGACTTCATGGAAAACATGTAACAATTTTTGAATTTTTCTATATCTAGTTGTCTATTAATATCATTTTTTAAATAATGTATATTGAACGTTTCAGAAAAAAGGCGTTTTTTGTCATTTTGATTTGTGTCTAAAATTCTTGTTTTATCAAAATTAAAACTGTATGTAAACTTAATGCTGTCCTGTGATAGGACAAAAGTTTTTTTTCTCTCTATTTTTTTTTCATGTTCTGTCATTCTTAATTTTACAGCTCTCGATGTTTGACCGACATAGCAGCAGTTGCAATTTGCACATGGTATGTGGTGAAAACAGCCAAAGGTTGTTTTGTTTCTTAAAAAATACAAAATTTGACTGTACCACCATTGAACGTTATTTGAATTATGAAACAACTATCATTTGACTGCTTGTTTTATAAATTTTATTATTTGTTTGTAAAAGTTTATTAAGACACTGTACTTTTGAGTTCTTACATATAAAAAATAGAAGTGCTCACATTAAAAAATTTTTTATGCATATTGTAACTTTGACATTCATCTTGAAAATTTTAAATTTTGGTGAAAAATTAATTTTACAAAATTGAAGGACAGGACAANTAAAAAAAAATAGAAATGTTTATGTTACAAATCTTTTTATGCAAATTACAACTTTGACATAGATCTTAAAATTTTTTTAATTTTGTTAAAAAATGATTCTCACGAAATTAAAGGAAAAAAAAGCCTTTAATTTCATACAAAAATTCTACAATAACAAAAATCGTCGTATACTTTCTAACACCGATTTCATAATAATCAAAATTTTTTTCGGTCCGAATACCATTTTGCTGATATGTTTTGATAATAAGAAATATTAATTAATTAATACTTAAATCGATACGAAAATACACATGTGTTAACTTTTTTTTAACAAAAAAGCTTTTCTAATAAAATTTGTATCTCTGAATACATGAACTCTAAATATAAGTTGTATTTATCATATTATGAAAAATAACAATAAAAATTTAATTAAGAAAGTTAGAAAACTTAGTAACAATGGATTATTCATCCAACAAGTACATTATTTTGTAGATATTGAATTTCAATTATATCTTGTTATTGAATGTTTAGATTTTAAATATTCTTGAAGTGTGAGCATTCAAAGCATGCAGGAGGAAAGCCCCCCTAGAATACACATATACACACACCAGACGTGCTGAGTCCGAGAGAAGCCATGAGCTAGCACTCTACTGCACCTCCACCATTCTTGCTGGTGAAGTGTCCCTCACTGCTTCTCTGCGCTTACGCCATTATAAGTGTTAATATTAGAAAGACTTTCTATTGTAGTTAAGCTAATGGCTTTTATTATGCTTCTATCTGTGTCAAAAAAAATTAGTTTATTGTCCTTAAAGTTAATCCACAGTTATGTAAGACAACAGGGAGAGCTTGTATCACATTTAAAACAGTGCATCCTAAATTACTGCTGTGTTCGTTTATGCCCTCATCTATCCACCTTTCTTCCTAAGCTCCCAGTGAGCTTCTCCGCAAGCTTATAAATCTCAGTTGAAGTTATAATTCTAAATACTAACCTAGGGCTTTTTATTAAGGAAGACCTTAAAGTATGTCAGTGATCTGTACGGCTTTCTGAGGTCACCTCAATGATTTTGTCCTAAATGGCTCGCTACCATTGTGTAATCAAAGAATTGTAATTTTTTTTTCATAATACTGTCGGCATAAATAACCATGTGCGTCCCTTTATCAAAAGAATTCCGAAAGATGGTCCTGTTGTGTATGCACATCTTCGTCTATGTTTGGATGGTGCATGTGCTGTTAAACATATTTTTGCAATAAAACATTAAACAATCTAGCATCAAAAAACTTTTTTTGTCAATACATCTAAATTTATTGCGAAAAATAAATTATAAACCCTTTTTTACAGATTTTTTTCTGTAAAACTGTGTTCGTTAACAATATCTTACAAAATAACATATACTTTCAGGATGCAAAATAACTTCTAGGTATATATCTTTCTTTCATATAATTATTATCTTGATTTAAATACTATTTGGAGATACTGGCTGTATGAGGTTATAAATATTTTGTGCGCAATACTAACAAGATAAAGACATTTTTTTTATTACCATTCGTTGAGATTATGTAGAGATTGGTCGTTAAAACAATTCATGGTGCATGAAAGCTAAAACAAACATGCTTTAATTACATGGTTTGCTTTCTATGTGCTTTGCTTGTGAACCCTTTATTAGCTAAAGTTATGAATAAAATTCTAAATTTCTAGCTTATACGTAGTAGCCGCATGTAATGTTAATATAATGCTATGAGGAAGGTGCTGTCCTGGCGTTCAAATGGATAGTCATCTAGGCCACATTGTAATTGACTATGTAAAGTGAAAATGAATTATTGAAAATGATATAGTGAATACGCGCTAAAAATGCTAACTTCATTGACAGTCCTCTAACAACGCATCATGCTATTCATCAACTCTGTACGGTTGCATTATCTAGAATAATCATACGAGTATAGATATCAAAAAACTTATGTGGATCGTTGTGGAGGTAACCAATCTCTGAGGTGGTGATAGAGTAGATCACTGTAAAAGAAGCTATAGCCAGAAGTTAAGCTTAATTATTCGTTGGCAACCACAGAATAATCATCAACATGTCGCATGAAGAAAGTTGTTGTTACTTTGATGTGAATGTGATGTATGAAAAACGTTTATTTACTGTTGATAAAACAATCTTGTGTAAAAATTAATGGACGCAAGGTATACCAAAGAGTCTTTATTTAAAACAGAAAAAAGTTGTTCAAATTAAAATAAATAGACTTTTTAGTCATTATGTATAGCTCCAAGGAGCCTATCAATGACTGCGTGTTACAAGATTTTCTTATTGTACTCTATAGTTTGTATTAAAGAAACTATTTTTCTAATAATAGATTATAGATGATAGACTTTATAGTTTGTAAGCAAATGTGTAATGAAGAGGTTAATCGATGACTGTACCTTCTTGGTAAGAGCATGGTAACAAAGAGAGCAATCTCAATTGTAACAATAGCAGCATTGTATTTTTTAAACGAAAGCAAAGTTGCTTTTACCAACCCCTACTGAAAGGTCAGTTTTATGATATAAGGGGTTAGCATGTTCTTAAAAAAAAGTAGATTGGAGCTGGTACAGGAAAATGGATGGTCTCATACCTATGAAAGACAGTAGGACCTGGCCCTGTACCTTAATGAGTGAAGTGGACTCGCACCCTTATAGTTTACTCATTGACTACATCTTTTAATATGAGGGGTCGGAGAAAATTGAAGTCTTTACGATCGTGCTAAAAATATTTTTTATACTCTTATTCTTATTTCTTAAACTTATGTAGAGTAGATCGTTACAACAATTTATGCTGCTTAAAAGGTAATATAAAGATGCTATTAAATACATGATTTGCCCTTTATGTGCTTCGCATTTTAACCCTTTGTTAGCGAAAGTTACATTAATATTATAAATCCCTAGTTTTTTCATTAAATCATCTTATCACTGCTTCTCCCAAGCTTTCGACATTGTCCTCTTTAATGGCTTTTGAGTGATCACGGTAAATTTTTTCGTAATATAGCAGCTCTACTTCTCAAACAAGCACGTATTTTATCTCTTCACTCATATTAATGCATTCTGCGACTAATTTCCCTTAAAGATTTCTGGCAATAAAGTTTCCAAATAATATTCCTTCCTCCATCTCTTGGAGGGATATCCAGCCATATTCTGCTTCATTTTTGCTTTTTATTATTCGCGCATAAATTATTTGTCTTGATTTCGCAGGTATTTAAAGACACTCCGGCTTTAACAGTAGAATGTCTACATTATCTAATCTAATAATATTCTCGGTGGCACTTATCTGGCCCTGATATCGCTTAAAAGTATCCCACCCTATCGTTCCTTCCGCGTCAATAGGGAAGTCATGGGAGATGACATGTAATGTGCACTCGAATCCGTTCAACTGAGCGTATACTGTGCCCAGTGTTTTGCGTGCTGCGTGAGGCACGCCGATAATAGCCACTCAATACCTACTGTCTACTAGCATGTCTGAGCTAAGAAGATTTTCCTTTATAATCGAAATCTCTGCGTCTGTATCCACATAAATAATCGCCTTTCCATTCTTTAATTGTGGTCTCTGTAACTGGACCGATGCGCGATGGTGGCATATACCCTGTACCCAAAAATTTTATAAATATTTTGGGAAGCTGCTCTGCTTCTTCGTCACGCTCTGAAAGCTTAGATTCGTCATTCTCTATACATGTGTCCGGTGCTTTTATCCAATTACTCTCTCTGCAGGCCCTCCTGCCTTTCCTCGTGCATCTGCCCCCCTGTTGTGTAAGAGTGTCTTCGCACTCTGGAGTATTGCATTCTATACTTCCCTGCACTGCATAAGTACTCGGGCTGTTAATGTGCAACTTTGCCTCCACTGTTTTTCGCTCCACCTCTTGTAGCCTGTGTCTCTCACACCTTCTCTCTCACTGGACACTCTACTCTCTGTTTCTTTCTCTTATTCATGTTTGGCGTTTGAGAAGTACGCCATTGTCATTGTCATTTCTGTTGTCATTTCTATTGTTGTGATTGTTATTTCTGTTATTTCCATTATTGTAATTGTTGTTTCTGTGATTGTAGTTGTTATTCCTATTGTAGTAGTTATTATTCCTGTTATGAGTCTCAGTTGGGCCATTGTTATAGCCCCTGTTGTCAATATTATCATTATGATTGTGAGCATGATCATTTCCATTCCCGTAATTATATGAGTTTCTGTTGGTATTGGTATTATCTACTGGTTAGTTGTGCCCCTGGTCTCGATGTCTCTCCTCCTCCTCCCTGTCTTGCTTACGTAAGTGGCAGTCTCTCGCATAGTGTCCTGGTCTCTGACAATAATTGCAGTTTCCTTTTGGTTCTCTCCCGTTATCTCTTAGCATTTTTATGTCGTTTATGACCACTAACAATTTTTGGCATTTTTCGACTGAATGCTTAATTTGGCCGTCGCAGTATGTACAGCGTTTTACGTTTGCTGTTGCGGCTGCTCCTTGTGCCCCATTGGTGGTTTTTGTTGTTCTGTCTCCTTCATTCGCCAGGTTTAGTATTGGCCCCCATTCAGTTGTTGCTTTATTGTGCATGGGCAGTGTACAAACTAGTATCGCATGCCGTAAGCTAAGATCGCTCTCTATTTTCAGCACCTCTATAATTGCTTCGCAGAGGGTCCTTGGGTTTCAATTCGTAATGTCACATCCATATGTTGGGTGCAGGCCATATGTTAATTGTTTAACTGCCTGTGTCTCTGCACTTTCTTTCAAAACTTGCTTCTGACTAGGGAGTAGGCTTGGATTAGAATCATGCAGCATCGTCAGCCTATTATACAATCCTTGTACTCTTCCACCGTAATCCTCTATCGATTCCCAGTTTTGCCATCTAATTATCTTTAGCTGTGCCATCAGCGTGTCCAAATTATTTATGCTCCCATATCTCCTCGCAAGTTTCCGAAGAAATTTCTGAACTGTCATAAATTGAGCCAGTCTGGGCGCAAAATGTTCTGCCGCTTTTCCTTTTAGTCTGCTCACAAGTGTGCCGAGAAAAAATAATTTATTTACTGGGCCCACCCTTTCCGCAGTCATGCTACCATCCTTTTGAATAGTGGCAGGTTGATTGGGTCTCCATCAAAGAACGGGATATTGCTTGCCATATGACTGAGCGTGGGCAGAATGTTTAGTTGCACGTTCTGCGGTCTGCGTTAGTGGTTATGGTTATTTGTAGCCTGTATGTATTTTGTGTGTTGGGGCCTGGTAGGTGCTAAATCACCCCATGTTCTATCCCTATTTACTTCAGAATCGACTTGATTTGCGTAATTATTATTTGGTGGTGGGACTGTTGCTTAAAATGTGGCTTTCTTCATTCTTTCAAGTTCCTTACTCATATTTCTTATTCTGTCCTACAGCTGTTTATTGTATAAGTCTCTTATCGTGGCGTTACTTGATTCTTTATATTCGTAACCGGATGCAGCCGAAACTGGCCGCTCTGATTTCTCCGGTGTGCCCCCTTGTGTCGATAGCATTCGGATTTTGTTTGTTCGAGCTTTACGTATTTTTTCAGCTCTTTTCGTATTTCGCTCACTGACTAATCCACTCAAAAAAAAAAACCGCTTCTCTGTTCATACATCCTGTGTTTACGTCTGAATCACAAGATATATCCTTGTAATCCCCATTTGTTGGTGACGAATTTCGAATGGTTTCTATGACCACCTTGTGTGGGACCTCCACCTCCTCCGTCTTCTTTAGCTTTGCCCTAATCCTTAAAAATAATCCCACTACTATAGCCTCAGCCTTCTCGTCTAGGGCGTCAAGTTTTTCACAAGCTTCTGATTCAAGCTCTAATTCAAACATATGTTCCATCATATTTTCTTTTTGCTGTCTTCTATCAGGCCCTGGCCTGCCCATGTTGGCTGTAATATCACTACCCAGGCCTTCGTTATCGCCTTCAAGCTCGTTAATAAAGTCACCGAACTGAGTCATTTTTCTTTTTACTTTTTGTATCTATATATGTATCGTGCGTCGTATTTTCTTCCTTGATTATCATAAATCTTGTGTATTTTCCTAGCTGCAGGGCTGTATTTCATAACCTACATGGTGGCTCAATAATAATTCAATGAATAGAAATGTAAGTGGCGAGATAAGACGGTAAAAAAGCGGCGATCGTCTTTCACTTGACTTTTCCTTTTTATCGCATTTTTTTTGTTTGGTGGTAATTGGGGGAAACTATCCTTTTGGGTCTGTCTGCCATCTATTTTCGTGAAAAATATAATAATAATAAAGATGGTTATAAAGTCCTTAGCCGATATGGGTGCAAAAAATTAATTACGAATGCTCCCTGTGTCTTTACCAGGCGTACTAATAAAATCTCTTTGTTTTCCGTTAGTTATTCAAAATTTTGTCTAGTCAACTGTATATTTAAGTCTGTTATCCTACATGATTTTTGTGTCGAGTCTCGAGAGAAGAACCACTTAAAAAAAAGGGTAGCCAGCGAAATAATAAATATATATATATTAAAATTAAAAATTTTCCTTAACCCTATCATTTTCTATTAAGTGCCTTGGGAGTGAGGGAAAAAAAAATTTACTGCAAACGTATTTACGTGCTTGTCGCTATGCACACCAATAGTAATAGGGTTATGAAGATCATTTCCCTCGCCTTTTGTCTACTTAATCCCGTATTATCATCAATTACTCCTCTAGTCCTACTGGCTTGCGGGCTGCTGTCACCACTGCTCGTAAATTGATCCTGTCGCTTCTGGTTGGACCCTCGGCTTCTTGATTTCAAATTGTCGTATTCTCACGGCACTGCACTATGTGTGCTTCTCGGTGGAATTTTTTTGAAACGCGTAAAATAAAAAATTCTGATTCTCACCAAGCCTCACAATTTGCTCCAAAACTATGACGTTGAAATGATATCGGTGAGGAAGTGCGTTGCGGAATTGACCAACACTGATTATATCAAGAGCTTTATTCAAGATACCGAAACTAAAGGCATAGAAGCACGTGTGTTTCCCTCTAAGGCTCATTATGTACTCTCCTTGGTCTGTCCGATCTTCTTGGTTCACCAGACCCTCTTGAACTGCCTGAGCCCCTTGAACTGCCCCAATCTGAGGCTCTCTTTGTCTTATACAACCTTGTCCCCCTCCTGTCGATGCTCTCTTGCTTAGATCGCCTCGCTGTTGCCAAGGCGGGTCAGTATGATATGCCCTGCATATCGTACGTAACACTATTCTATTTTGGATTAAATTGGCACTCAAGTGGTATTGACTGCACAGAAATTGGTGATGTTCTTTGGGAAAATCTCAACAATGTCAATAAGATTTATGTAATTGGAGAGTACAAGAAAAAGTGGCTCTGAAGATTGAATCTTCAAGTTCATAATATGGTTGGTTATCCAGAATTTAAACTTCCAACATAAGTTACTGCAAGTCCTCACCATTACGTAGCGTATGGATTTATGTGTGCCACCCACAATGTCAAACGACTGAAAAAATTCTACTTACATATGGAGAACTTGCATACAGCTTCAGCTATTCTGTGATGATTGAGTAGTCAAAATAAAAAAGCATGGGTCCATACTTTAGCAAGCCAAAATACGAGATCCTTAGTAAAGAAAAGGAGGAGAATAAAAATAGCTGAACAATTCTTTTAGAAAAGCACGTTAAGGCATCATAACTAAGGGTCAAGAAAAATTGTTATTCCGAAAATATTCGCTCTCGTCTAAGGAAAGATGAATTTAATATATTTAAAAAAAAATCAATAATCAGTCCTTGCTAGGACTATATAAAAATTTTTGTACTTTTTAAAGCTACCATAAATGTATGTATTAAATTTAAATTTTTTTATTATTTCAACCATTTACATACTATCTGAATAAACTTAAATTATTAGGCTGGCTGTATTCCTTCGTAGGATACTGCATCAAGTAGGCCAGCGTTGGTCAGTTGAAAGGGCATCCGCTTTTTCCAATAAAAAAGTATACATCTTTTCTCCAACAACTTAACATGCCTGCTCTCAAAAAAAAAAATTCTCTGAGACGCCTCAAATAATGAGTGGCAGAAAAAAAAAGACATTTACTGATAAGAAGCACTTGTTTAGAATTTATCTTTCTTTCGCCATACGCTGAGCTTGCTAGTAGCCTACATCTCTCAAACTATCCTGATGCCAGAAGTCAATTCGCAGCTAGAAATGAAGGCAGTTGCCCGTACCACCTAAGGTCATAGCTAGCAGCATCCAGATCACAAAACTCTCTCCTAACGTTACTGTCAGAGTGATCCTCACCACCCACGATCTCGTTGGTACTATACAACATCACAGTTACCAGCATTTGGTTCCCAAGACCCCACTCCCATCGTTACCGTCCGAGTAATCCTCACCACCCACCACCCGATGGCTTAACTTCTCCCACCACCACGTGCCCCGATCCCGTTCTACCCACTGCCTCTCCCCACCATCCTCTCATGCTATAGTTTGAACCTTTCCTCTCACCCCTGCTTCTCTTCTATCCACAGCCCATGCCACTTCCACCACCATCCTAGGGGGTAGTCTGAGCGGGTGCAAGAACCCTCATGAGTTACCTACTTCCTTTCAGCTGACAAAAGATTCTTTGAAATGTTTTTTATCTCGACTTTTCAATATCTTATCAACCTCAAAGAAGCTCTCATTTAATTTCTTTCTCACTTTACTCAACCCTTCCTTGCAAAAGAAATCGTCAATGTCTTCGTCATCCAAAACTTTAAGACAAAATACTTGAAATTTTTGCGTGCGAGAAATACGTACAATTCTAAAGTTCAACTCAGCTTGTATTTCTAAGCAAAGACTCTTTCTGTCGTACTGATGCAAACTTAATTTCCAACGTTGTACTTTGAATTTTAATAATTATGTCTGATATGACGTTGCTTCATATTTTCACGTACCTGCGCAACATTTTGGAGAGTCATGTCAATGAAAGACAAGCTTTGAAAAAAAGTACTTACAAAACAAATTGTTTAAAAATTTAAACTGTTATAAACAATTTGAATGTTTAAATCGGTTTTTAACAGTAGCACCACCCATAAATCAACTTATTACTATTTCAATCGTATTCTGCGTGAAATTTTCTATCGGAAAAGCTTTTAAATACAGTGGAAAAATTATTTTTACTGTAAGAAAACAAATTAATTAATTTAGCGTGGTACGTCACATCGACACGTGGGTCACATTTTACGGCTCATACCCTTGTTTTACACCGTTTATCTCTTAAATATAAATGATTGTTTAATTTTTTAAATTAAAAAACATATTTTATTAGCCAAGAAAATATGT
>NW_019379646.1:147508-159464 GCF_000648655.2 Copidosoma floridanum
TTGATGGTCTCATAGGTAGCAAACAAGATTTTAATAATGTTTCTTTGTCTAAAGAATTATCTTTATCACTTCCGTCATTATTTCTTTTCATTAGATTTCTCAATGATCCGTCTGCGTTTGTATTTCGTCTAACAGGTTTGTACTTATAAATATAGCTTTAACCTCTAAGTCTTGTTCTCAATCTATTTAGCCTACTCATAGGACCTTTGATAGACTTAATTCAGGATTATAATTAAAAATATTTTGTTGTTATTTATTTATTTATTTTCATTTATGTATTTTTTCTATTTTTTCAAATCTTCTTGGCTATTAAATATGTTTTTTAATTAAAAAAATAAAACAATTATTTGTATTTAAGAGATAAACGGTGTAAAACAAGAATATGGGCCGTAAAATAGGACCCACGTGTAGATGTGACGTACCGCCCTAAACTAACTAATTCTTTTCTTACAGTAAAAATAACTTCTCTACCATTTTTAAAAGCGTTTTCGATAGTAAATTCAACGTAGAATGCGATAAAAATAGTAAAAAAAATAATTTATGGGTGGATGGAAGTGGATTTGGAGAACGTGCCTGTCTACCAAAAACAAGTTCGAAAGATGTAAAGCCTGTTGCCAAATAAACTGAAGTATTATACTCATGCATTGCAAAAAAAACCATTTTATCCTTATCATTTTTGTTTTGAGCGTTTGTTCTTAAGAAATCGTTTAACATAGGGTGGCTTCTCTCTAATAAACCGTTTGATGGTGGGTTATATGCACTAGTGAGAGCTAAACGGAATTCATTAATTTTTGATACTTCTGTCAATATTTGACTAAATAAAACTATTTAATCAGTCACTGAGAAAATTCTAGGAATGTTGAAAGTTGAAATTAAAAATCTTGATAACACATCGGCAATAGTTAATGGTTGTTTATTAGTAACAGGAACTGCAATAAAAAATTTCGTAAGTAAGCATTGCATTGTTAAAATGTGATTATTTTCAAATGTACTTTGTGGAAAAGGGCCTACTGTATCTATAGCGACTTTGTAAAATACTTCTGTTGGTGTGTCTGTAATAACCATAGGTTCTCTAGTTTTTGGGTAGACTAAATTTTGTTCCTGGCAAATTTTACATTTTTGTATGTTTTCAGCAATGTCGTTGCGCATTTCTTTCTAATAAAATTTTTCTCTTATTTGTCTATAAGTTCTTACTATTTCTCTATGACCTCCGAATAAGCTAGTATAACTTTTAACTAATTCTTACTTTCTATCTTCTAGGGTTAGATAAGAACATGCGCCAAAACAAATTTTTACTGTAAAGGACAGAAGACGTAATTCTTCGTATAAAATTGATGGCATTTCTTCTCTAAAAAGATTACTATTCGGAGAGTTCACTATTCTTAGAAATACGAGTGGTGCTAACTTTTTTTTTAATATTGCATATGCCAGATTTTTAAAGCAGGTTCGCGAAATGCTAAGTTTTATTTTATGAGTAAAGTTTTTGTTTATGATTAGTAAAAATATGTTGAGAATTTAGTTTTTTGTAGTAACAACGTCTCTCAATTTTTGTTAAACATCTCATATTTCTTCTTTTAATGAAACTCCTATATTTAGTAATAGTTTATTGTTTATATATCCTAAATCTACAGTTTCAAAAATAAAATGGATGTAGTTATGCGTTGTGCAAGTTGAGTTCTCACAAGTAATAAAAATTTATTTGTTTTATAAGTCATATAAAAGGGATTTCTAACGGGACTTGTATTTTTTGTTACTCTTTTTCTACGAGCTAAGTTCCAATTTTGTTGTGTGCGATCTAACGCTGCTATATGGCTGGCTTGCAGTAAGACATTTTAATTGAAAGTTTTCTTGGTATCGTAATCAGTTTTATTTTAATTGATTTTCGATTGGGAAGTGTTGTCAACTTTTTCTTTATTACTATTTTGTTCTATAGGTGATAAACTCCTTCTGTATAGCTCATCATTAGAGTTTTGTAATTTATTTTTGATAGGACTATTTCTGTGTGATTTGATTGGAGATTTCTCTTTTATAAAATTTCAGTTTGTAATAAATTCGTTCATTGTTTCATCGATCTATTAATGTACTATAGTAAAAGAGATTTAACTTTAACGTAACTGTTACGTGGTATTTCATTTTTCTTATCGTAACTATCCCACTCTAATAAGTTTCAATTCCATTCTTCAATAAATTGTTCTTTCTCGCAATCTTCATGAATGTTAGTGTTATTTTTTGAATCGGACAACTGCTCTTTATTTTGATTTGTATTGTTTACTTAGTCTTGTACGGAGCGTCGAAGAGTAGATTGAAGTTTTGGTTTTATTGTGGTCAAATTCGAAGTTTGTTTATCAGAAAAAGTAGAGTCTTCATCTTATTGAAATATCACAGATTTTTGATTTATGTGATTGGCTTGAGATGTACTGGGTTTAGGTAGAATATTAGTTCGTCTTGGTAAAAAAACTGCATTTTTTTCGATTATTTCTTCAATTTCACTTATTTCCAAATTTTCGTCACTTGAGTTTTCCATAATATTCTGAGGGGTCTCTTCTTCAAGTGCATCTATTAAGCTTGGCATAAAAGATCGTTCTTGTAATGATATTGGCACATTGGATTGTGGGTCACTAAACTGTGAAGTAGACGCAGTGTCAGGTTATGATGACGAGTCTTGTATTTAAGCTCTTGGTGCTTTTTTTCTTCGTCTCCCTTTCAATCTTTCCGCTATTGTAGGTGCATTTAATTCACCCTTTCAGCCTTTCATACCCCAAGGTACTTCTAATAGTGTATCTCAAGGTTTATTTTTTCTTACTCTAGGTGCTAATTGTATGCTTTGAATGATTTCGGAATAAGATCAATGGGTTTCGGACATATTTTGGCGAGCTATCGAAGTTTTAGTTTGTTTAGGTCTCATAGGTAGCAAACAAGATTTTAATAATGTTTCTTTGTCTAAAGAATTATCTTTATCACTTCCGTCATTATTTCTTTTCATTAGATTTCTCAATGATCCGTCTGCGTTTGTATTTCGTCTAACAGGTTTGTACTTATAAATATAGCTTTAACCTCTAAGTCTTGTTCTCAATCTATTTAGCCTACTCATAGGACCTTTGATAGACTTAATTCAGGATAGACATTAATGATCTCCGTAAATCATAAATATTCTGCCACATAAGTAATGTAGAAGATATTGGACTACTACAACTACTGCTAAGTATTTTTTTTTCGTTGTAGTACAATTTTTTTCAGCCTTATTTAAAATTTTTGACACAAACGCAATTTGGCAATCTCTTTCTAAATCTCCTTGGCCTAATACTGCCCCTATAGCTACATAAGATGCATCTATTGTTAATGGGAATGGTACATCTAAATCGACGCAAGCTTACACAGGTGCTTTGCATAATATTCTCCTTAACTCTTCAAAGCTTTTTTGCTGAGTATCTGTCCACTTAAGGACGTTCGGTAGTGATTGAATTTTCCAACGAATTTTTCTGAAATTTTGACCAGACGTTTTTATTGTTGTTACAATAAACCAGTCAAAATTTAAAGAGGTTCCTCTGTTTCATTTTCGAGATATTGAATTTCAAAGTTAAGTCATTTTAACACTGTCGCTTATGGGAGAACTGACTAAATCACAGTTTTAAGCAAATTGGGACAGTGAATTTGGCCAATTTTTTTATATGTTACAGATAATGATATTAATTTGATGTATACCAAGTTTTGCGACGATCGTCTGATTCGTTTATAAATAAAAAACTAAATAAAAGCTCGACCGAAACGCAACGGCAACGTCGCAAGTGGCGGGAAATTCAAAATGTTCCAGGATGTTGATCAGTAAATATCTCAATATTACTGTAGATATTTATGCATTCACGCATAAAATACAAGCTTACGTGTGTGCGTGAGTGTATGTACAGAATGCCCACCCCTTCCCATAAAAAACAATAAATGTTAATAACACGCTATTTATTTATTTTTTTTAATTTCAAATTTATTATTTCTTCTTAAGATACAATTTTTTTGCACATTACAAAATCACATGCTCATAGTTTGAATCACTCATCTTAGAAATCATCCTACTTATCTGATATCCCATGCTGTATGAGACTTGTCAAGTCATTTAAAAATTCAAGTATTTTATTTACACTGGTAGCTCTTTTGATTAAAGGGCTTTGCCCATTTATTAGAAATGAAATCTACAAATAGAAATACAATTGTTACAAGTCTTTCTAATTACTCATTTATTCATTTTCACTACACTTTTATAATAAATCAGTAAAAAATACTTACAGCTTTATCACAAAAACATTGATACACGAACGCTGTCGTAACCGACGCAGCGCGCAGCAGACGAGCAGACAGTGTAGAGTGTACAGAGACACCTGATGCGTGTACATGAACACTCACACATTTAAGACCCGTACGACGTTGCCAAATCTTCATTCATCGCTGGTTTCCCCTCACCGCGCAAATGTTTCCCCCCGCTAACACTACCGAACGTCCTTAAATTTTTTTCCTTTTCTTAACAAGGAAGTTAAAGGCCCTGCAATTTCTGCAAAATTTTTGAAAAAATGACGGTTATAGCTCGCTAATCCTAAAAATTGTCTAACATTTATTCGATTTCTTGGTTTCAAAAATTTTTCAACAGCTTCTAATTTTTTAAAATCTGGTTTGCCTCTGTAGCTTTCTATTTTATGTCCTATGTAAGTAACTTCGGGCATTAATAACTAACCTTTGTCAAGTTGTAATTTTAATTTTGATTTTAAAAGTTTTCCAAATAAATGAGTAATTTTTGTCACATGACCTTTTAATGTGTTTGAACATACAAGTATGTCATCAAGAAATATAAGTAACTCAATGCCTTACCGTCCTGATAAAGTTATGTCCATTAGTTTTTGAAATGTCGCAAGTGTATTGTATAGTCCAAATGGCATTCCTACATGTTTATAACGATCGTTAGGTGTGCTAAAAGCAGTTTTATGTCTATCTGCAGGGTTAACTTCTATTTGATGGAATTCACTGGCTAGATCGAAAACGGAAAAATTAATTGAGCCCTCGATTTGCTCTAATATTTTAGTAATGTTTGGTAGTGGATAAGCATCAAGGATTGTTTTTTCGTTTAGTTTACGGTAATCTATTTTTGATCTGTATCTTTTTGTTCCATTAGGTCCTTGTTTTTTGGGTACTATCTAGAGAGGACTACTGTAAGGTCTGTTTAATTTAATGATTGAACTGTTTGTAAATAACTTTTATATTTAAGTTCAAATTTTTTGGTGAAATGATAAGGGGTAGCAGTATTGTTTGACACATACAGGACGATCATATGTCGTAGGTATTTTATGTGTCTTAATAGAAGTACGAAGAGCCAGGTTGCCTGGAGTGTAAAATAAGTTAGCGTATATTTCTACAATTTTTCTTATTTCTGATAGACTAGCTATCAAGTTATAAAGTTTTTTCATCTAATCCATTGTAAATTTAATGCGATCTTTAACATCGTTTTAACCGTTTTCTTCGAAGTCAGTGTCGAAAAAGTCTTCAGATTCCATGACATCAATAGGCTTTATTTCTTGCGCAGGTATTTCTATTTTTCTCCACTCATCTCTTGTGTTGATAGGTATTGTATAACAGAGTTAATTTTATTATCTTGGTATAAAAAAAGTATAGGTTCAGTTGGTCTGCTTTTGACTGTTAATAAATTTAATCCATAATCCATTGTAGCGTTTTATTGCGTAAAGAACGGATCTCTTAAAATGCATACATTATTTATTGGCGATTCTGGACTTATAACGTGGAATTCGTGATCCGTATCGAATAAATTTACCGTTACGTTACCTAGAGTGCATATTTGCTGTGGGTCTATTCCTTCTAATCCAATTTTATTAGCACGATTAATTTCTGTGCCATTCTTTAATGCGTTGTATCTGATGACATTTTCTTCTGCACCTGAATCTAATATAAAAATTCCTGAATCGTACCAAAATGTTTTGCAACGTAATTTAACTGCTGGTGAATTTTCTATTGTTCATGCTCGGAAGGCTCTATAGATTTCATTGCCATTATTGATTTTAGACGCATCATCGGATTCAAACTTGCAGTCGGGTCCAACTGGCGAGTCTTGTTCTCGTTTTTTAGAGAGTTAGGGCAAGAGTTTTGGTATTTCTCTCGATTGTTATTTTGTTATTTTTTTTGGTTGCAGTATGGAAATAGAGCTTGTGGATGGTAAGAATATCCTTGAGTATAAAGATAGGGATCATACATTTGTGAGTAGTAAGGTAGATAAAAGGATGGTGGTTAAAAATATGGGAATTCTTTCAAATTTAAAGGGTAATAATAGTGATTAGGTAAATTCTTTCAGGGTAGTGGTGGTGTTCGGCTTGATTGCAGAGTACGGCTTGAGTTACAAGTGTGTGATGTACAATTTTTTGACCATACTCGTCAAATACTGGTTGAGCTATCTTGACATAATTTTTATTGTAAGTATGTGGAAAAGAAGTACTTTTGTGTTTTAATGGGTCATTAAAACTGACGAATTTTTTTTTTGTGGTCAAACTGAGTAGAGATAGGATCAAGAATTTTAGTAACATTTGGTACCAAAGATTTAGGAGTTGTAGTAGTAGAGGTCATGGGTACGGCCTTGTCGACGTACTTGGCCTGATTGCATAATGGCGGGCAAGTGCGTTCAGTAAATAAAGCGGCTTCTAAAGCTTCATGGACATCTGTAGGTGTCAAAAGTGCTATACTTAGTTTTCCTGAGTAAGGTAAACCGTTAATAAGCGTTTATGGTGCTTATTTTCCAAGTTGTGGTTTTTGTGTCATTTTAAGTTTATCACCTTTTAATGCAGTCAATAGACCTGCTAAGATAGTTTCTGTGAGAGAAATTATTTTATGATAAAAATTTCGAACTGTTTCGTTTTGTATTATTGTTGTACTCAAAAGTTCTGCCATGTATTTATGATACGACTTGATTGGTATAAATTCTTGTTTTAGATGTTATTTAACTGATCAATTGATGCAAACGTAGAACCTACGAAACTGTCGTGCTTTGCCTTTATGTCTAGAAATAATTGTGTTGTATATGGATTCTTTAGCGAATGTTATTAGAGTTCGTCTATTTTCTAAATCTTGTAAAAAGTCTTTTAAAGGAGTCGAGAATCCATCATAAAAAGGTATGTGTGGAGATGCTTGATTCATGCACATTAATAAATTAGTCGTACTTGATCCTTGCGAAACATTTAAGAACAGTTGTATAAAAGAGTCGTCCACTGACGAGTTTTTTCCACTATTTCCGGGCATTTTCATTTATTTGTTTTCTTGCTCCTATTCATTCATGTATAATTTATTTACTTAATGACAATAATTTTTTTTTACTTTTTTTTTTATTTTTTAATAAAACTAAGATTTTAAGAACACACAAGGGATGCTAATTTGTGAAGACCGGACTAGTTCAGGGCATGGTCTTAACTGTTTTATTGAAGTGTCATTCGTAAGTGTCTTAGGGTTCAGCTTGTGAGCTTCGTTTTTTCTTTATAACTGAATCATAATCTTTTTTCAAATAGTATGGGTAATTTTAATTAATTTATTTTTTTATTAAAGCAATTTCAAAATAAATTGTTCTTTTGAATACAATTTAATTAGGTCATTTAAACAAGGTTCAGCGTTAATTTTATAACTGATAAATAACTTACATCCATCACTGATCGTTGTTACTGCTGCTTCGAAATTCCCTAATGCTTCGTGCGGTAACCTTTAGTGTTTGCTTAAACTACACGAATAAGTTTGTAGCCAGTAGAATGTTGCAATTTCTGCTTTCTTCGCTATCGCCGGAACCACTTTTGGCGATCCTTCTTTGCTGAACCTCGGTCCTTAGCGTAGTCTGATACTATTGATGTTTTTGATACGCAATCGAGTTGCCTCAGCCAACGCATTATGCCTTACATGCATAAGGTACTCACGAGTAGCGAGAGTCAAAAATTGACTTAGACATTAGAAGACAGGTGACAGACTTAAAGAGAGTAATTTTTCCTTTTGATGGTAAGGTTTTATATCATTAGAGCGAGTAAAAGAGGCCTTTGGTTAAATTAGGTCAACCAATAAGCGATGTTCTTGCAGACTGCGTTGACAGCAAAACAGTAGGCTTGCACGATGATGTTACTTGTATTAATTTCGCATATTAGGAAATACCAATACAACAGTACCAATCGCATTTTTCTGACAGCTGCAACTCAGTTTTTGATAAAAAGCTGTAAACTTAAGATGATCCAATTTGACGTTTAACAGTGCATATAGAAAGAGAAAATGATTTTTGGTTTTATTGTGTGGTAGCTATGGTACAAGATTTTTTCATGTTATGTGCCAAAAAAAAATAACAATATTTTTTTTGGAATAAAAGTTACCATCTTATGATCGAACTCACTACTTTACTACATACTTATGTAGTCTTGTGAGGTTTTATCAGTTAAAAAATTAACGTTGAGTGCTTTATTAAACAAAAAATGGTTACTTCTACAATATTCCTGGCCCGTTATAAGCTTAGGTTTTTGAAATTGCCAATTAATGTATATAATTTTCTTATATTCTCCTCCACGATTTTGACTAATAACTTTACGAGTAGAAGCTTAATAAACTTGAAGATACACAATTTTTTAAACATAATTGTGTACAAATGTTTCAGGTAGCTGAGTTATCCCATAACATTTACTCTCCAACATCATTTAAAGTAGAGTATAAACGCACCAGTGCTAGTTCAGTGATGTTTCAACGACAAGTTCGATTTCAAGTTGATATAAGTGAAATATCAAGACAAAGTTCTGAATTATTGTTTGCTATTACATTTACGCTACTTAACGGTAAGATTAAATTAATTTTTATTTTTATTTTAATAGTTCGAAATTCTTTGTATAAATATCAAATAAAAATCGTAAAATTAACTATGTATCAAAAAATAAATTTTTTGTATCTATAGTTCCTATTTTGCAAAAAAAAAAATTTATCATGAGATGAAATAAACTTAAGATAGTATATGATCTGTTCGTAGTTATAATAGCAATAAAGTGAATAACAATAATATTATTAAAACTATCTGACACTTATAACTACTAGTAAGATTGTAAAGTGGCTTAGTACGTTACTGGATTTTATAAAATACAATAGTTTGCTTAAAAACGCATTAAAATAACACGTTATACATTTTTAACGATAAAACATATTCTCCAACTAAACAGATGAATGATAAATTTTTCCATGTTTTAAAACTTTTTTCTTATTATTTTCGATGGCCAGTATTTATTAAACAAACCTCTTTACTTAGAAAAAGTACAAGTATCACAAAGTTATGGTACTCCATTTTTGAAACATGCCATGATCTATTTATTAACTTTGTTACTATTTGAAGCACTTATTCAAAAATCATAAGTAATCAGAATAGTTATCATTTACAATCTTTTATCGTTTTAAATAAATTTAATTCTTAAACATCTTGCGATTGAAATTTTTAACTTTGTATCAGATAGTACTGCCTACGGCTTCTGACTCTTGCTAGTTTCAGGAGAATATTACAAGTAATAAGGTAACTTTTATTTTAAAAGAAAGACTGCATGACGGCTCGGAAGCATCCATCTCAGTCACGCGAATCTACTGATTGCCTGTGTGGAGGCAGCCCACCCTGTTGCCAAGGCTACATGACTACTTAGCCCAAGGATACGCTGTAGTTACTTTTCTGGAGTTATTTCCACGAAAGTTGTCCACGCACGTAGCCACTCAGTTTCTTAAGCGTTTCTTTAAGAGCTTCCCCATCTCTATGATACACTAGCAGTTAGAGCTAGTTCTACCCTATTAGTAAGGATCACTCTAATCAATCCCAGTGCTTTCGCTCTTCAGAGGCGAACACTCTCTACCACTTTCTCTCCGTCTACTAACCCAGAGCCTCTCATGGGGCCAATCAAGCAAGCCATTAAAAGTATCTTCCAGATACTCACTCCACTGCAAGACTCGGAAGATCCTTAACTCAGGTTTGATCATCAGGGTAACAACAACTAAGCCTAGGAATAGTTGCAGAGATATTAAACATTTATTATTTAAAAATCTAAGTTCTTGATTTACTTGAAGGACTACTTTTCACACAATCTTATTGTTTTAAAGTGAATTCGTAATAAAATCTTTATAACAGCAGATTAAAATAAAAACCACACATTCTCAACCAACAGTATTATTTTAGCTACATTTTATTACTGGCTAAATAATCAATTTACTTATATATTACATTTATAAATTAAAGTATTTTTTATCAAATTTACAAAACTAACTTGTTTTCAGCTATTTCATCTTGTTGATTTGAGAAAAATATTTTTTGAAGATCACTAACAGAATCTTTTTACACACATTTCTTATCAGTTTTCAAAGTTATAAAAAAACGTTTCACGTCTCCTTTCTATCAAACATAGATTCATAACTTTTATAATACAGTAATTTTTAAACAAATGTTGTAATTTAATCTCAAATTATAAGAATCAGTCTCGATATACTATGTCGAGACAATGTATCCATGGTAAGGCATACACAACATTTTTCAAAACTAATATCATTTGACAAAGTTCTTCTTAAAAAACTGTTATTTATCAGTTCTTGGGCAAGCTAGTACCTGTGGTAAGAAGCTCAATTATTTTTCAGTTAGTTACTACAGTTAAACTAACTTTTGAACAAATGTTAACCAGAAAATACCCAAATGATTTCTTGTTGTGTATGATAGTTAAAATAACTTTTCAGCAAATAACTGCCTTAATAAAGGAAGTTTTCTGTCAACGGGTTTAAGGTAAGACATCACTTGTCATCTTAGGTGACTATCTCATACCAAAAACTTACTTCAGATTTTAGCTGAGGTTTTATAAAAAGTGTTATCCCAAAAAAAAATTAAAAATCGAATTAAAAGTATCCAAAGCTGTCCCTTTCGTAATACCATTAGGATGTTACTTCGAAAAACACATAGTTAAAAGTTTCTTATGTGAATTTTTATAAATAAATAAAAATAAAAAATCAAATTAAAAGAAACAAGCCAGGGGGTAAAAATAGGTCATGGAACCCACGGTAAGAACTAAGTTCCTTAAACATCAGATGAGTATAAAAACACACAGTATCTCAGGTAACAAGGGTGTCGTCAGACCTATAGGAAAATAAAAGACTCTATAAAACTAAGTACTGCATTTATGTACTTCACTAAAACAAAAACTTAAAAAACGAATTTAAAAAGAAATAAGAAAATTTAGTTGAGTACTCACGATAGTTGAACTTCGTAAGGACGTCATGCATACATACAACTCTAGAATTAAATCTCAGAACTAACTTTTCTTATTTTCTTTAAATTCATTTTTCAAGTTCTTATTTTAGTGAACTACATGAATGCAGTACTTATTTTTTTAGAGCTTCGTTCTTCCTATGGGTTTGGCCATCCCCTTGTTACCTGAGAAACTGTGTGTCTTTGAACTCATCGTATGTTTAAAGAAATTCGTTCTTACCGTGGATCTCATGCTCCATTTATAACCCCTAGTTTGTTTTTTCTAATTTGATTTATTTTTTTTAATTTTTCATTATTTCATTTTTTAGAACGAAGTTTTTTATGTCGCGTTATTCGGGGGGCTAGAATTTTAAAACAGACATATTTTTTTTTTAACGAAAGTGGTTTACTCTTCCTCTCAAGTTCCCCCACCCCCTTTCCCCTCACCGACTGTTCTCTGTACACTTCCCCTCTCCCAATATATATGTATTTCTGCCAACCGTGCCGTGTTACTCTTCTGCACACCTTTACCCACCATTCCCCCTCACACTTCCAAGCAATGAATTTTTAAACAAATTTTAATTTTTTTTCCCTGCAAAATAATTTTTATCTCACTTTGAATTTTTTTCTTTTACAATTTAAAAAAAAAAAAAAAACTTTCCAATAAAGAGATTTGAACTCTTGACCTCCTGCATATGAGTC
>NW_019379646.1:161455-191488 GCF_000648655.2 Copidosoma floridanum
GATTTTTTTTTTTTTTTTTTTTACAGTTTGGCAGGCACACAAGCACACGCGCGCGCGCATTCATTTGTATGCAGGCATGTATGTTATATTACATATGGAAAGTTGCATTTAAAAAAAAAAAGCGAGAAATACATAGCGTCCAATACCATTTATATACATATAAATATATACGTTACGTACCGAACTTTAATTTTTATGTATATCAGTATACCTATACGAGTTGAGTGAGTGAACGTGAATAACTTGCGTATGTATAAATTGCACACAAATGCACGTGTACACGTATGTATACTTGTGTATGCACACGTGCGGATGTTGCAATGCGAAATTGATTAAATAAATGATTTATTAATTCAATAACCAATTCAATATCAATTGAATGTATTTTCAGTGAATGCAAATGAAAATAAAAAATAAGTTACTAGGCACACGATAAGTACAAGGAATCGAAATTTTATAGTCGGTAGCGCTCATAGCAGAGTGGGTAAGGTACTTAACAGGTATGGAGGAGGTCAAAGGTTCAACTCTCTTTGCTAAAAAGTGTTTTTTTTTTTTTTTTAGAATTGTAGAAGAAAAAAATTCAAAGTTAAAAATTACTGTGCGAAAAGAAAATAAAAATTTGTTTAAAAATTAATCGCTTGCGAGTGTGAAGGGGAATAATGAGCTAAGGTGTGCAGGAGAGTAGCGCAGCACGGTTGGAAGAGATAGGATTGGATGAGTGGAAGTGTGTAGGGGACTGATGGTGAGGGCGACGGGGTAAGGGGGAAACTTAGGAGGAAGAGTCTTCCAGTAAGCGACTTTCGTTTTATACAATCTGTCGTTTTTAAAATTCCAGCCCCCCCCCCCAGTACCTGACATAAGGAACTTCATTCTCAAAAAATTTCTTTAATTCTCAGTTAAGACCACAGGTGCTTTCTCTAGTAAGGTATTGGATGAGATCTTACCTAAAAACTCATAAACTTATTTTATTTTCAACGTGAAACAAATTCAATGATGTGTTCTTCGATGTTTCATCTAAATGGTATTATTAACATGATAGCCAACTGAGGTACTGGGGGAGATTGGTTAAAAATGTTGATAGACAGGGTAAACTACTTTTCATTTGAATTTTGAGAAAATTTATTCTCGGGCAAGCGTGCATTATTCATGATAAGTTGAACTATTTAATAGTTATTAATGATAATTAAGTTGGTTGTAGGCCAACTAAGCGCTGAAAGTAAGTAATTTTCTTCTAGTTTTACATAATTAAGAATTAAATTCAAATTAACCTGGATAATGAGTAGCCCAAATGCTTTTAAGTAATATGTTATAGTAATTCAATAAGTTTTTAAGCAAGTGTAGTCTATAAGTTGCCTAACAATTTTTTAGTAGTAATATTGATTATAATAGTTTTTGGTACTAGCTGCTAATGAGTAACCCAACTTTTTTTGATATTAAACAATATTTTTGTTTATTTTTGGGTAAGCTAGAGCTATCAATAAAACTGCTAAGTGTTTGCTTGGTTACAAATAATACAACAACTATTTCTTACGAAAGCAAGTTTCTGCCAAAGTCTATCACTTACTTTTGAGTCATAAGTAGTTCCTTATCAAATTTAATGGTGACAATTGCCAGTGATAAGGATCTGTTATTTTTTTGTTTGCAAAAATTAAATTAATTCTTGTCAAAATGATTATCAGTGATATGTTAGGGCTTGGTTGTTTTTTACGCAACAAGAAAGTTATTGTTAGGTGAACTAGTGCTAATGATAATAACCCAACTATCTTGGGGAAGTCGGAGCGTCTCGACGTCTTGCTACTACGCGCTGAAGTTCAGTTATGAGTGTCGAATATATATCTCACACTGCCTGCCGTTTTGATATGAATTTAAAAAAATTATATAAACTTAAATAACGAAGGAAATTTTAGTTTATTACAATTAATTTGAGTGAATAAACAGCTAAAGATGGAGATTGTGTAGGCTTCTGGATTACTCATTCTATTGGTTGCGGCGGTCTAAAGCATACAGAGTGAAACATTTATTTACATGCCTATTGTTATTATCTGTATGATTTTAATTTACTATTTTTTCTATCTTAAATTCAAATTTTACTATCATGTAATTTATTACTTGTTCATATTCAAAATTTCTTTCGTTAATTTCTTGTTTCATTTGTTTTACTATCTTAGACTCAAATCTTACTATCATGTAATTCAAACAGCAGAGGTTTTCTGTAAATATCTGCCAGTTACTCTTTGAATAAAATCTGGTAATACATTATTTAACATAATGAGGTATGATTTCAGTCATGTGTCTCAATCTTCTACCACCAACTATCTTAGCACTTACTTTGGCGGCCCTATTATCACATCACAGATCCGCAGGCAACAGAGTGCGAGACATTATAGCTCTTATAGAGTGCTTTAAACCAATCAACTCTTGACTTGCATCACACATCGCCACATATTCAGCTTCACAGGTTGAGATGGCTACGTAATTATGTTTTCTTGTCTTCCAAAACAACTGTATCCCCATATAACCTTAGGAGACATTGACCCGTTGTAATTGAGCCTTTACAGTCGGCCAAACTCGTGTCTGAATAGGTTTCAATCAATCTTTGTAGCCTTTGTAAGTTAATTCTAGAGTCCTGGTGTATTGCAGATATTGACACACCCGCTTGATCATTTTTCAATCATCTTGAGTTGGGCAGATTTGATGCCTATTCAGCACATCCACTGAGTATAAGATGTCTGGTCCAATTGTATTGGCCAAATACAGCAAGCTGACTACTGCCTCTTCGCATCGCACATTTTTTCTTGCTCTTCTCTATATTATCTTTGTTAATTTCAAATTTAATTTTTTACCATTAATGTAATTTGGGCTTTTAACTTGTTAAATCCAAATCTTTCTTGCATTTTATCAGTGCATTGTGTCTGTGTAAGTGTAGTTATTCCATATTTTCTATCTCTTTCTACTGTGATGACCAGGAAAGTGCCAACCTTACCAACATCTGACATCTCCAAGTCAGACTACAGACCAATCTTGATTTCCTTTAGTTTACTTACACAATTACTTTCTGTCATGATATCATCTACATATGCAGTCAAGATTAAAAGGATTACTTTTTTCTCCATGCGTGAGGGCAAGGTTTACTGGTGAGAGTTTGTAATACTTGTTTTAGTGCAGCCACACGAAAACACTCGTTTTATTTCTTCAAACTGATCTTAAGTCTAGAAAGGGCTTTTTCTAAATAACATACTTTATTTATCTTAAGTTGATCTTAGTCAAGCAGACCTTCGGGAATCTTCATATATATTTTTTCCTTGATTGAAACATTTATGAATGCTGTCTTGACATTCTGTTGACGAGGTTCTATATTAAATTTATAAATAGTAAATGTTACCGATCTCACAAGAGCCAACCTAGTTACAGGAGCATAAGTTCAATCTTTCAATTCAAGAACCACCAACCTTACTTTAAACTTCGTGTTTCCCATCTTTATCTATCTTCTGTTTTACGATTATTTCGGTTTGCTATTATGTCTTTTCCAAAGATATTTCTGAATACAAGTCTTTTATGAAATCTAACATCCGGAATCTCATAAAATTTTTCATCCTATGGTCTTAAGGAAATATAGCCGGCAGTAGTATGGCCAACCAGTAGTACTCGTATAACTTCTGGGCTAAATTTGGTTACAGTGTTTTTTTTAATCTTATTAAGTGCTACACAACTGATTATGGGTTTTAATTTATTTCTATCTTTTAATTTGGGGTAAAATTTCCTAAGGAAGCTGTTGTTTTAATGGACAGGTGTGATGTGCGATTATATGTATATACTGCAGCATTTAAGGTCAGATCCAACATGTTCTCCCTAAACCCGGAGTCATATACATGTAGGCTCACACTTTGTCATGCAATGTGTGATTAATGCGTTCTGAAACGCCATTGTGTTGAAGAGTGTCTGGATAGGCCAATTGAGATTCAGCTTTCAAACTCTGAGGGATTTCCACTGTTCAAACTCCTGCAAACTCTATGCCTTGGTCAGTTCTTTAATAGCACAGCATTGTATCAAAGTCCAGTAGATTTTATGCCCTCGTTGCAAAATTTGTCCACAAAACTTCTTGCTTCACTTTTCACTTTTACAGGTATGCCATCATCAATATTACGTAGTTGTCTGTGTATACTATTATAAATTTGTATCCTTTAGAATGAATTGTTGGACTTATCGGTCCCATTGTGTCAGCTTGAACTATTTCAAGTGGTTTCGACGCCCTCTCTCTTCTTGTGTTGAAAGGCAATCTTTGAATTTCAGCAATGTGACACACCTTGCATAATACAATAAAGTTATCAAACACGGACTTATTCAAATCTTTATTGTCCAGAATTTTTCTGTGCTATGCCCTAAGATATTTCTCCGATGAATGCCCGAATCTTTTGTGTCAGAGCATAAGTCTGTTACTTTTTAAAAATATTTTATACCTTTATGTAAACGGATTTCAAGCCTCTGAGATCTTATTAATCATTAGTTTCTTACTATCATTAATTTTTTTATCTTTAATAGTTTTCTAAAACTCATTTTTCTGAGCGGTATCCGAACAATCGTTTTCAGATTCATTGTTTGGGATTATAGGGCAGCTCTTACTAGAATTGATACTGACTTGCTAAACTTTCTTGGCCATTGCTGCAGAGGCACTTTATATCATCAAGCAATCTATAATTTCTTAACACTTTTTGTTGCTACTTGTAGTCTGGCTATCTTACACTAGTTCCACTATCTAATAAAGACTATATAGTCATCGAAAATTGATGTCTCGTTAGAGCGTGGGTCAAATATATCTATCTTAGGGTTGTCTAAATAGATACACACGCCTCTATCAACAAACTGACGAAGTGACAGCAAGTCTCTAGCGAGCATCTTAGCGCACATCACTCTATTTAGAACAATTTTGTTTTTCTTATTACTACCCCAAACTCACCTTTTTCCCTCCGCTCTGAAGCCCACAAAAGAATTTTTATTCGCGCATTTAATCAATTTTTTTTCATAAATTTTAAGTTTCCTCCGTGCTCGTGGAAAGCAAAGTTTCGTATGGTAAAAACCATCTGTTTTCTCATCTCCAAGAAAACTCTGAGTTTTACTTACAAGTTCAGAATCGATCAAAATCTATTCGAAATTCATTTTAGTTCATCGAAGAATTCACAAAATTTAGTATTACATTGCTATGCTAAATTAAATCTAATAGTTTAGATTTTGTTAAGTATTTGATACGCCTTCATCTCTATATCACTTTTTTTATATCATTAATTTTAGTACTATTACCGTGGGATAAGTAATAAAGTACACTTTGTTTTAATAATTTAGGGATAATCTACCTACTATTAAATTTAAAGTCTGCTCTTTATCTTCAATCAGCTTCTGAGTCTCCAAAATATCTTTCTTGTAGGCTCCTTTAGTCAGTTCTATCCTAAGATTGTTATTTTTGCCCACCATTTTCTTATGAAAATTATCTATCTGTTTGTTTAAACTATCTTTTCTATCTTTCAGATCATTTAATATGCTATCTACAGTTCATGTATTAATCGAATCTATTAATTTTTTTTTTCTAGTTTGCTATTAATAATTAAGGTTTACAAACAAAAATTAAGTCTAATTTTTTTTTAACATCAAATGTGCTATCTTGTTAAAATTATTTTGTATCAATCAAATCTATTTTTCTACTTCTAATAGACATAATTTTCTTTCATGTAAAAATAATCTTGTATCAATCAAATCCATCTTTCTATTTTTAAATCTTTAAGTTGCTTTCTTGTTTAAATAATCTTGTATTAATCGAGTCTGTCTTTCTATTTTTTAATCTTTGCTATTTCTACTTGAGGTATCATCAAAACTATCTTTTCTTTTTTTAAATCTTTAATTTGCTATCTTGATGAGGCATGGATCAAATTCATTTGTCTCTTCTTCAAATCTTCATTCTTGTCTTTAGATGGGGTATCAATTAAATTTATTATTCTTTGTTTCAAATTTTCATTTTTGTCTTTAGATGACGTATTAATCAAATTCATTTTTCTATTTCTTAAATTATTAGTCTTGTCCTTAGATAAGGTATCAATCAAATTTATTTTTCTATCTCTCAAATTTTTAATTTGTTATCTTGTTAAAGTCATCTTTGTTTGTGTCTATCTTAAACTTTTATTTGCACGTGACTTACTTTATTCAAATCTTCTATCTTTAATCTATCTATGAAACCTTTATCTTGAATGTGCTGCACGTATTTAGGGACAGTGTCAATTATACCTCCACGTTTTCCCATCAAATTAAACGAATCTTCTGCATCGCAATCGTCACTCGTATCTCCTACAATAACTCAGATCAAGTTATATATTATCTTCTAGTAACCAATCAAACACAAGCTGTGTCACCGGAAAACATGAGCAAGCACGTACACACGAACGCAATGCATGCGCAATAACCATGGGACGAGATACAACAGCAGACTTAAGCGTGTGAATGCAACATGTTTAAAGTCATACATAATAGCAGTACAATTCCAACATGATCAAGCACAATTGTATGTATAACAAGCGCAAATTAATAATGTTTTTAAATATGATACTTCATTATAAGACGAAAACAGTGCAATGTTCTTGCTACTTGTCACCATCACTTTTTAAAATTTTTTGATGTTCTTCTCCATTTTTTTTATATACTTCTGATAGCGTATCCAGTGAGTATATATCAAAAACATGCTCTGCTTATTATTACGATGTGCTGATGCGCATTATACTAAAATGAGAAATTTTAAATCTCTGCATTTTGATTTGAGTCGGCATTTACCTCTAGCCTGAGCATGAAAACCACCAGAAAGTATAGAAGCTACACAGTACTCTTGACCTTTGAAGATAATAGAGTACTGGCTTTATGAAACACTCTACAAATCCTATCTACTGTCATATTTGTTATATCTAAAACATCTGTTGTTACCACTCTTATACAATTTCGGTTTCAAAATAACTAAAAATAAAACACATTACATCAACTTAACGACCGATAAAGACACTGTAAGTATCAGTTACTTACTTTCTTTCTTCTGGATATTTTCCACAATCTTTTTTATCCCACCAGCTGTCACCTCCCCGATCTGCTCGGTCTCACTGGTGGCTGATTTCAACCTTAACGCTGCCTCGTCGATGGCCGTAAGAATCCTGTAAGAAATAGGGGCAAAAAAAGTGGAGGGCGACAAGAATGCTAGTAAACGTGAGATGGGCTCGATCACAAAGAAAAAATGTCGGCTCGGGAGGTCTTGAATGCACAACCATACAGCGCTATCAAACGCCCATAACCTGTTAGCAGTATGAATGTATGGGTATGTGATTGGGCAATAAAGTGTGCAACACTATCGCTTTCATTACAAAAAAACGAACACGTTTATTCTTATTATCTTGATTATACGCTATCCTCAGTCTTTACAATCAAAATACAATCGTTAGCTAAACTGAAACAAAGCAAGGTCAGATTTAATAAGGGTATACGAATGCAGGGAGTGTGTATTGACAGACTGACCGCGCGAGAATGAATCAAGCTGAATGTTTTTTAGTGCTGCTGTGCAGCGCTGCAGCGTCCCAACTCCTTGCTTCTACGCATGCACTAAAATTATGTTACGATCGCCAAATATGTACCTCACTTAAAAAAATTCATTATTTTTTATTGAAGTACTTACCAATCACGAGTATTTCAACTGTTTAAGAAATTATGTGTTATGGTGTCGTTTATTGTAATATATTTAAGTATTTAACGATGATTTTCTTTATTTGCAAGAAAAAATTTGTTAGTAAATAGAAGACTTGCTGGCTTATACTCATGAATTCTTATTAAAATTATTTTTTAGCGAGTAAGTGCCAGAGATGTTAAACTGATTTATAGTTTCAAATGCTTAGAAAATTTATTCTTAGGCAAAAAAGCTACAATGATAAGAAGCTTTACTGCTTTTTACTTACAAACTGAAAATTAAATGAATTTTTAGGCAAGCAAGTGTCATGAATGTAGAACCTTACCGACTTTTCATTATAAACTATAATTCAATTTATTTTCAAGCAGAAAAGTTCTTATGAGGCCTATAATAATTGTATGGTTATTAAAACCTAATGACTTTATTATTTCTTAAGCAAGCTAGTAACTGTTACAAATAGCCCTACTTGTTGATAGTTTATAGTAATGTTTGGTTATTAAATAAATCATTGAGCTAGACAGCAACAGTCACGTAAACTCTAACTGTTTGTTTGTTGTACATTATAATTAGAGTTTTTTTTTCGTGAGTAAGTAATAGCAATGATCAACTTGTTTCTAGTTTTGTTCGCTAACAAAAGAACATAAAGTTCAATTTTGCAAATGTCTGTAGTCAAGTTTTAGTTTTTACAAATTCCTTGCCTTAGAACATGAAATCGAGCAGCAAAGGTGTTCTTTAGAGAGTAAAATGCTCAAAATTTATTTCTAGAGGAGCAAACGCTATTTACAAGAAATCTAACTATGGTTTAGGTATAAATAGTAACTTAATTTTTGAGCGAGCAAGCACCTGTGATAAAGAAGGTCCACGGTCTTTGTGTTGCAAGTACAAGTTTAATGCATTTTTTGTTGAGGAATCACCTATAGTGGCAAGCCTTACTATTTTTAGTTATGAATAAAAATAGATGAGATCTAACGAAAAAGGATGAGATCTAAACGTTCTGTGAGACAAAAGTTGCTAGCAAATCGTAAAATAGTAAATCACTTCACGAAGCAGGGAAGTAGCACATTTTTATCCACGTGTATACAACACAATATATGTCACCTGAGATGAAGCTGATAAGCTAACAAGTACGTGGACGGTGATGTGATCTTTTCTTGCCGAGTAGCGTATACGATTTTTCTTCACTCATGGCAGGAAGTTCATGACCCAAAAAAAATTATTTATAAATAAGTTTAATATAAAATCACCACGCAGTCGTTTCATTGTTCATTGAGAACGTTCATGTATTTTTTGATCTAGGGATTCTAGAAAAATAAATCACAAGCGAGATAGAAAACAATGTCTAGTGACTCTGACACTGTATGCTGCAGCCACGCTCGTAGAAGTCGTTCAATTATATATAAAATTTAATTACACACTAAATTAATGTAAAAATCAATTTTATACCAGCACTATGGGAAGCATATGAGTATACAAATCTACTTGGAAGCAAAACAGACTTATAGGTATGCCACCAAATACATAAGCTTTTGAGCTTTGTTCATATATTCACAGAGTCGCTTTCAGTACTCAGACGTATAGACTGAGTACCTAATTAGTTTTAATTGTAAAGTATAACAATACTTACTGACACTAGGATCATTAATTTTACATTCTACAAGCCACATATTTGCACAGCATAAGTATTAAGGTTATGATCAGAGTGTTTTGGTTTTTATCAGCTCAGTATAGTACATTTTTGACTATAGCTATATACACATGAGTAGCTGACAACTGATGTAAGAAAGTAACTCAGAGAGAGCTGCGCAGTACGTTAGCTCAAAACAAAAAGATTATCGTCCTGGTTAGGAATGCATAACTTCTAAGCCTGAAATCAGGACGTAAATGCAAACTTTCCGTCGGTGTATGGTGAAAATATATTTTTCTTTATCTTACTTATTTGTTTTACATTAATGTTATCTTACAACGTAAGCGTTGTAGATCTTATTAAAGTACTACTTTTTCTCATGGAACATTTTGATCTAGGATGTAACCCCTACGTTTTAAGAGCAAAAAAGTACTCATAATATTAATAAAAAGTCGTTTTCCCCATCAAACTTTTTCGTTTTGCGTTTAAGATAAAAAATAAAATTTAAGAGTTGTGGATGTAATCAACATAAAATTTTTTAAAAGTAAACACACTTAGTTATAATATTGAACTAGCGCTCTGAATCACGAAAAATGCTGAAAAATCGCAGATTCATCATTTTTTCTTATCTTACTTACTAGTCTTACATTTAAAATTTTAAAGTAAGCGTTAAACTTAAGGGTCTTTGAAAAATATAACTGCTTTGTACATAAAATTTTAGTAGAAAAGATTTAATTAACGCCATGAATTTCAAAAAACTATTAAATAATAGATTGTTTAGACAAGATACAATTAGTTTTCGAGGCAAAGCCAAAGTTTTTTGCCGCCGTGTTGGATGTATAAGTTTTTTTTAACCCTGCCCTGAAAAACATAAAATTTTGTTTAGTTATTACGAGCACTTGCTCTCCCGAAAATTATTTTAATTATTATACAAAACTATAACTTTTTCACTTAAAGTATCATCTCAAAATGACTGACTTTTTTATTTTATTTTTTTTTTAGGAAACCTTATTAACCTAAGACGATTACATTGTTACGTTTGAACTTCTACAAGTAAGTGGTAGAGCTCATAGATTTTTTCTGCAAACAAACAAATTTCATTTTTGTTTGTCAGGAACCAGCCATCGGCTCAAAGGCCTTGTTTGCTTTTACTTACAGTATACTTTTCATTGAAATCGTTGATTCGGTGTTGTGGTGTTAGGTTTCACCGAGTGATATGCATGGAGTGGTGTACGCTGAGCTGGCATTGACTTACGGTTAAAGCTTACGTCTTATGTCATACAGTAGTAGCGTATTTTATTCGTCTTTTTATCTCACATCCTTGTAAAGGTCTTTGTCATCCAGTATCTATTTTATTTTTCCTCTATATTTAATTTATGTGTCAATCAATTAGAATCATAAGATCTCAAAATATTTTATATAATTTAGTAATTCGAATGTTTTTTAATTAGAAACATAAATTTAAGTAATAACCAAGTTATGTCTTATCTTATTATTTAATAAATTTAGAAAAGCCAGAAATCGTTAATTTAACAAATAGTATAAACAATAACTACTCAGATTCGCATTTTCAATGTTATACGATTTATAGTTTCCTTAACTTTACTTACTTCTACGATCGTTGGTTAGCCACTGCTTGCACGAACACACTCGCAAGATCTTGCAAGGTTGACTGCAACAATGTTCCAAATTCTACACGAGAGCACTCGTGGCAATAACAATAATTAGACTTCTGCTTTTAACGTCAAAACCCAAGTCAGCGGTACTTTCTTTCTTGTTCCTCCTTGATTTGCTTTTGAGGCAAGTCTACAGTGGTTCGGTTAGCTCGAGCTTTTCTTACACAGTTTCGTCACTGAATAAAGTCTTACATTTGCTTGAAATGCACGCTACCAACACGCAGCTTAATCACCAAACTAACTCTTACATCTGCTTATAGGACGCAACAGAACTAAATCTCCAACCTTTATAGTTACTTTGGAGCATTTGATTAAAAAGAATAGGTGAATATTGTTATGTGCGAGGATTTTTTATACTCTTGCGGTTAAGGAGGACGCGTCAAATTTGGGATCCGAATGACCAGTCAGAGCTTAACCTAATTACTATCGATTGATACGAGCACAGTCTTGGTGCAATAATTTTGCAGTAATTCATGGTTAAAACTGCTGATCTCTTGGATTTTACGGTAAGTAAAAGTTGCTGCCCAAAATTGTGTATGATACTTCTTGTGTACATCCGCAGTAAAGAATGGTGAAATTGTTGATTAGTCACATTATTTGGTGTGTATGCGTCAGTTGGTTCTGTAATATAAGTGTTTTATAACATTGTTTGAGGTTACACACGTAGTTCAAGTTTTGCGACGGTAGCTTGTTTAAAAATAAGTAAGTTATATGCCATGCGATTGCAGAAGCAAGTATACCGCTCGATGGTTGGAAATGGCTGAGCTTTTGCTTTTTATAATTAAAAAAGGAAACTGATTGTTTTGAAGTGATAAATATTAAGTATATGACGTGGGATGTCACAACGTAAATCATAAAAAATAAGAATATCTGGGAATTTCAGCACAATCCGACACAAGCTGCACAAATCAGACAAAAAAATTTAAATACGCTTATACAAATTTAATTATAGCCATAGAGATTAACGTGGACAAAATAGTATAGTGAGTAGTACCGCCAGAAAGTCAGAGCTTGGACTTGAGCCGATTAACAAAGAATTGGTGATACTTTACACTGACCACTTATCCATGACCCCTGCCAAAAGCGCTTATATTAATTGCACTTTCAGGTGCACTCTTATTTTGCCAGTTATACGCTGGTGTGCTTAAATACGGGCGCTGGCCTGGCTGGCTGAGCCATGCCACGTCCGTAACAATACATTTCTGATGCTAAGGTCAACGATGGAAATTTTCTCTTACTTAAAAATAGTAAGTTGAAAGGGTAGTTAAAGTTTTTGCTGTGGCATTAATAATAATAATCGAATTATTGTACAAAATTACGACATAACTTCGCCACTCAATTTCAGCACTTGCTTGTCTTGGAATTTGTAGAATTGTTATACAAATCTAACAAGCAGTCAGGCAATTCATTGCTGGTAACTTCTCACTACAAAATGAATTTTTTTAATATTTGTTACAAAACTTTAGTGGGGCTGCTTATTACCATTGCCTGCTTGCCCGAAAATCGATCTAATCACTTTTAAGAGCTCACGAAAAGTTTTTCAAGACAAAAAAGGAAGCAGGACACTACAGACTCAGCAAAATAAGTGAGACGCGAAAATTAAAAAAAATTCCCGAGTTCCCGAGTTCAAAATTTATAGAACAACAGTTCTCACGTAATTTGTGCTTGCACATTTCATAAGGGTAATGCGCGACAGACCAAATTGGAGCCTTTGGCTCAGCCGTTCATCCAGGTTGAATTCTCCTGGGTTAAGCGTTTCATTTTTCCTAATCAAACAGGAACACGAGTTCTTATTTCAAAATACACGAGTCTTATATGATCTTTTAGTATTAATACTCTCACTATCTTCATAACCTTATTTTTATGTTTTCCTTTTCAAACGTGCTCATAAGTACACAATCATCAGATTTTTTTATTTTGCAGTGGTGATCTGGCATATATTTTTCATTGTAAGTACATTGTAAAGCGAAGATGTTCTTTTTATCATTTGTTTGAATACATTATTTTGTAAAAAAAGAAATTTGATTCATGATTTAATATTTAAAAACTAGTCAAAGAAGATATAATCAAAGCTCACACTGGGAATCATCCAGGTTCTCTAAAAAAACAATAAGTTGTGACTCATTCATTCATTGGTGCCTTCTGTGAAGTATATTGTGACCAAGATTGGCTGCATTCATTGATGCTGTAATTGTATCTCATCGCTTCAAGTCTATTTACGTGCTTCTTGTGCTGCAAGTCAACATCACGAAGATAAATTTTTTAATTTCCTTATGTATTTTATTAACTACTTATCTTAAATTCATTATTTTTGGAAAATCTTCTAACGTTAGGCCAAGTAAATAATTACCGTGCAAACAAGTTTTTTTTTTATTTCGTTTTAATTTATTTTTATGAAACAAAATGTCGCTCAAAAATTGTTTAGAAAGAGCTAAAACTATTGTCACCGTTGAACAAAGTCAGTTAAAAGAACACATCTCGAAATTCAATCCTCTTTTATCAGCTGAAGTTGTCGATCAATCTAAAGTGCGTGTCAGATATCAAGATTTGAGTACTTCTTTCAGAACATATGAAGAAGCTCGTGAAATTGTTCTCTTTGTTTCAAAAGATCCAGTGACCACTTATGAATATACTGAAATTCGCAAGTTGTATAACACTGTAGTTGGGAAGTGGGAGAGTTAATTATTCCGAGATTAAATGATTTGACTTCTGATTTTAATCCTTCCGGCAATTCGACTTTTACCGAGAAGACTAAGCAATCGAAGTTACCGACCGCAAATATCCCTAAATTTGATGGCAATCATCACGAGTGGTTATCTTTCAAGGATTGGTTTATGAATGTTGTGTACATTCGTAACGATATAGATGAAGTTACTGTGTTTATTTCCTTGCACAATGCTTTATCGGGGAAAGCTTTGTGCAAAGTTGAAATTTTCAGTCTTAGTTCCAATAATTATGCCGAAGCAAGGAAAAGTTTTATTCAAGCTTATGAGCGTAAGCTAATTCTGATCTCCAAGCATTAAAATACAATATTTGATTTTGAGCCATTGAAAATTGCGTCTTCAACAGAATTATCTGGCTTACTCGATAAACTCAGACAGCATTTTACCATGCTAGATTCTTTAGGAGTAAAACCTGATGATTATACTATCGTTTGCAGGATGGAACGTAAACTACGGTTAACTATGCGAAAAAATGGGAGGACAGTCTTCAGTTGGACAAAATTCTGAGTTTCAAGAGATTTTTTGATTTTTTGACAAGATAGTAGTAGACTACAGGGAGTAAAACGATCGTTCGACGCATCGTGTCCAGTCAAAGTAAAGAAAAAAAACAGCAATATTGCTTGCGTACATGTGACATCAACAGAGACTCAGGCTCCACTTACTTCGTGCACTTGTTGCGAAAAAAATCACGCAGTTTGCAAGTATCAAAGATTTAAAGCATAAAGTGTAAATAATCGAAAGAACTTTGTTAAATCTAAACGTCTTTGTTTTAACTGCTTACGCATTCATGAAGGCAGATGTTCTCTTGGTCACTGTCAATTATGCAACTATCGTCATAACACTTTGTTACATGTTGAGTCTAATCCACAGAACCATTTCTTTACATATATTCAAGTGATGGTTCGTGACACTCACTTTTTGATCTGACCATCTTTTGACTAGAACCACATTATTTGTGTAGGTATGCTTGTTAGTCAAAATGCTCGTAAGTTGGTGGTCAAAAAAATGATCATTTACTAACATTGTTACAAGAAAATAGTTTGTTTATGGTCCAAATTTCTTTCAAGGTTCATTGAACTGTTAAACGTAACTGAAACCAATAAAGCATTTTTTTACTGGCAAATACAGAAGTCCAATATTATTTATACTAAAAATTACTATTAACGAATAGATAAAAATATGTTGACTCTTAACAACACTTTTTCTCTAGAAAACGAAATTTTTTATTATTTTTAGTCATAAAATAGTTACGCTTAATAGTGATTATTTTGTTGCTTGTCTAAGAATCAATTAAGCTTTTTTACTCTTAACTGGATTATAGTCGTACTTCAATAGCACTAAGTTGCCGAAGAATAACTTTTTGTTGTAAAAAAAGTTACCAAGAAGTTACTCATTGCTGACGCTTATTTTGTCAAGAATTGATTAAATAAATTTTCATTAAAAAAAACAAGTTGAGCTACTCATTACCAGCAGCAGCTTACTAAAAATTTCTGCTATTACTTTCTATGACAAAAAATAGTTAAACTACTTTTTGCTGGCAATTGCTTGTCTAAAAACTCAATTTTATATTTTTCATAAGAAAACAAACACTTAGAATTCTCATTCATAGCCCCTGTTTACCTAGGATTTGACTTAAACATTATTTTCCATATTCGATAACAATTGGATTACCCATTACTAGCAACTATCCACCTAAAAATCATATAAATGATTAATGTAAGCGTAAAGCATGGTAACACTTGCTCCATAGTCGTATAATCAATAATGAGACAGATATACTATCTCATTATTGTTAACACATTATTTTTTATGCTACAAAAATAGTTAAATTAATTTTTCCCTAGGCTTGCGTGCTTTGAAATCAGTTTAATTGTTATGATACAATACTCAAAAATATTTGGGCTATGTATTTTCAGTGTTGGCTTGACAACACATTTAATTTTCCTTGATTCATAAATTAAGAATAGTTATTCATTGCTGAGACTTTTTAGACCCAAAATTAACTTGATTTTTATCTTCTTATAACTTATACTACTTCATTTAGCTATTTCTGCAATAGTGCTTAATTTCCTGCTTATGATTAATAACACAGTGAACATAAGATCTAATAGTGCTTAAAAACTCATAAGACATACAAACTTGTAAATTTTTAGCTTTCATTGTACATGAGATCAAACAGTGCTTGGTATCCTATGCAAAATAAGATCTGATTTTGCACGAAATTCTATTGCACATAATATAATCAATAGTGCTTAAGATCTCATTGCACATAGAATTAAAAAGTGCTTGGGAGCTTATTTTACCTGGGGTTCTATATTTTTAAGGGTTGCATTGCATATTGAATCTAATAAAGCTTAAACATGAGATATAATTGTGATTTGATTCTCATTTGCTATGGGATTTAATCAGTCTTAAAATTTAAATGAACATGAAATAAAAAAATGGTAAGTGTCCTAAGTTCTTGGAATCCCATCGCACGTTGGATCTTATGAATTGTGAGATGCAATAGCACATAGGATCTAATAGTTCTTTGAACTTTATTGTACATTAAATTCGGGAGTTCTTAAGATCTGATTGCATGAGAAATTGAATAATGCTTAGGTTTTTATTGCACATAGGATCTAATAAATCTTGTTATCACTTTGCACATAGGATCCAATTGTGCTTGGGATTCCGAAGCAAATGGTATAAAACAGTGTTCGATACCCATTTGCACGTAATCTCTCATAAAGTTTAGCATTAAATTGCACACAAAATGAAACTGTGCTTGGGATCTTATTGCACATAGGATGTAATAGTTTTAAGGATCTAATTGAACATAAAACTCACTAATATTTAGGATCCAATCCCACGTAGCATCTAATAAATCTGGGAATCCAATTGCACATAAGATTGCACATAATAGTGCTTACTGTCCTATTGCACATAAGGTTTAATACGTGAGATTTGATAGTGGTAGAAATTATGTAACGCATTTAATACACTTAATTTTAAAACTCCATTGCACATGGAACAAAATAAGTCTTGATGTCTCATTTCACATAAGCTTCGATAGTGCTTGGAATCATTGAGTGCACGCAATGCAATATAACTTGAGATCTTATAGCATATGATAGAAAATATTGCCTGACATCCTAATGCACAAGAAATTTCATTTATCTTGGTATTTTATTCAACATGAAATTAAACAGAGCTTGGCATATTATGGCACATGAGATCCAATTAGTTTTGGGATCTTAGAGCACAAAAAACTTCATAGTGCTTGAGATCCTGCTGCACACAGAATAAGAAAGTGCTTAAGCTCTCATTGCACATAAAAGGTGATGGTTCTTGGGATTATATTAAATATGAGTTTCAATAGAGCTGTTAATCCCATTGCACCCAAGATTTAAAAGTGCTTGTGATTCCATTGCATGTAGTATCTTATCAATTCTGAGATACTATTGCACATGGAATTAAAGAGTTCTTTTCTTCAAATTCTACTTCACATAAGATATAATAGTTCTTAAGATCTCATTTAACAAGAGATCGAATAATTCTTTAGACTAAATTTGACACATGATCTAATAAATCTAAGAATCACTTTGCACGCATGATCCGATGAATCTTGAGGTCCCATTGATCATTTGTTTTCATAGCATTTGGAATCTTATTGCACGTAGGATGTCATAACTCTCAAGATCTTATTGTAAGTGGTATCTTATATTTTTTAAAGTGCGTGGTGATGCTCATAAAACTCATTAACTACTGATTTTTCATTAAACATTAAGTTTAGTAGAGCTTGGGATATCGTTGCAAATAAAATCCAATAAACTCTAGAATCTTAGTGCTTATGAAATCTAATAGTGCTTAAGATCCCATTGCACATTAGATGTATTAGTTTTTAAGGGTCGCATTGCACATCGAATCTCATAGTGCTTAGAATCTCATTGCACAAGGGATCCGATCGTGCTTATGTTTTTATTGCATATAGGATCTTATGAATCTTGAGATCACATTCGATTGTACATAACATTCCGATGCACTAAAAGTTTATCAGTGTTCAATATTCTATGGCACATGTAATCTACTGGTGTTTAGGATTCTAGTGCACATAAGATCTAATAGTGCTTCGAATCATATAGCACAACGTATATGTTAAATCCAACGATCTCGTTGCACATAGGATCTCTTAGTGTTGAAAATGTTTCGCACATAAGATTTAATAAATCTTTTGGTCCCACTGAAAGTTAGATTTAAAAATGCTGAGGACACTATTGCACATGGGATCTCATAAATTTTGAGATTTTTAAAACATGGGTATCAATAGTACTTAGAATTTGCTTAAATAGTGCTGAAGATTTTATTGCACATGGCATCTAAAAATTCTGGGATATCAGAGCACATGTGATCTAATAGTGCTTACGATAGTTTTACCTACAGAGTTGAAAATTTTAGGAATTTTATTGCACATAAGAACTTACAAATTTGCAGTTTACATTGCACACAGGATCTAATATTGCGGTAAATCCCATGTAACCCTACGGATCTTACAATCTTATGGCACATGAGATCTTAATAATCTTGAATTTTCATTGCACGGAGAATTCAAGAGTGTTTTGCGACACCTTTTTTCTCTCAGTGTAATCACGATGTAGAGCCAACGTCCTTTCATTGATGAGAAAAAATAAAAGAAATTTCTGATTTTGTCGAATAATCTCAAAATTTCTGCAATTGATACAGCAGTTGTCCAGATTATTGTCTTGTTAAATCATAAGAATATTTATTTAATAATAGGATAAAATTTCGTGTACCTCTTTAAGTTTACATTCTCAGACGTCAGTTTATATTCATATATTTAAAAAAGTAACTTAATTATTAACTCAATTATCGTTTATTATTCAATCGAATTTTTTAATTAATTAAAAAGTTTTCGTATTTATAAATGACTCGCAATCACTTAAAAAGGAAAAGCTTATTTTGAAACGAACGCTTACAAAATTCAAATTTATATGGAATATGAAAATGGAAATTGGAAGAATATGGAAATTTTTTTTTAATTTACATACCACTTAAATTAACTTTTACTTTCTTTAATTCTCAAAGACTTTCAAGTTTGAATTTTCGCGCTTCGACAAAATGGATGCTCTTATGTTCAACGATAGACAACACAAGGTGAAAGCAACTTTAGTTAACTCTTAATAAATGTCGCTTATTTAGGTCTCTGGGGGTTCATAAGCACAGCTCACGATAGCTCTCCGAAATTAATTTCACCCTATTTATAAAAGTAGGCTATCTACAAGAGTCGCTTGACGTCTGGGGTATACATAGAAATATTAATCTCCCAGTAGGAACCTTAAATTTTATTACCTTTTAAATTTTCACTTCCAAACTCGTAATTCTTTTGTCCCGTCTGCTTGACGCTTGATCACCCTTGTTCAGGTTACACTGTTCAACGGGCCCTAGGCAAGAGGTAAGGTGTGACGCTGTCGTGCTATTTCGAGTTAGTATTTCTTGACTAGGTAGCACTACTAAACAGGTCCTAGTAGAGAGGTGAACTGCCTTTTGGTAATCCTTTAAGGCCTTCTATCCTCTTGTTCTTTTTTTTGTGTATCGGGTTTTTGCTGCTTTTTGAGTGAACACTCACCAGTGTTCGCATAGCCTACTATGTGCACATTCCGCGCGCACAGCGTTGAAATTTGAGTTTCTTATGTTTTAAGTAAGGACGTGTTTAACAAAAATTAAATGAAATATATTTATATATTTAAATGAATAAAATTATTTAAAAATGTGTACCCTTTCATTGTCCCCCCTTAAATTGTCTGATATATTCAAGAAATAAGAAGGCTATTCAAAAGAAAATATGGCATTCTTGAAAATTTTAGTAATTTGTTATTGTTGATATTTTTCATGTCTTGTAAATATCTTTCTATTTGTACAACGGGCATAAAAAACTTTTTCTTTAAAGCTTTTCTTTTAAGTTTTTGTGCCATGAGAAATTGATGAAAAAGAGAAGTTGTTCTAATGGTTGTGGTGTTAATTTCTGGGGATTCTTAAAGATGGGTATGGGTGGTGGAGGGGGTAGTCACAGAAAAGGTGGAAGGGGAATCATGGGGAGCAAAGAATCCTTTGGAATAAGTTGGCAAGGATTTAGGCGTTTCTTGGGTATGTTGATCTCTTTATCAAGCTCTTGGTCCTCACCATCGTCTCCTTAAAGAGAACTGGCTCCTTATCCTGACTCAAAATTTCTCTTGCTTCGGCAACCAGGCCTGTTTTTGAGACCTAGCGTGCATGCGACTCTTAAGCCACTTAATTAGTGTTCTTTTCCTATTTTGTTTTCTTTTTATGCGTCATTGGGCCTGTTTCTGTCCCATCTGGTAGGAAATCAATTTCATTATCTCCCAGTTTTCAGTGGTTTTTAAATACTACGGACAAAACTTCTAGCCTCTCCTACACCGTGTTTTAATGGTGGGGCGTTCGAGTTCTTCAGTCGCTATGTTGTTGTCGAGCTCAATGAACTCATTATCTGCTTCATGATTCCTTAGTGATTCATGGGCAGTATTCAGTATGGCATCTTTCAAATGCGTATCCGTATGGAGTTCTTTGATCAGGGCTTCTAGGCGTTGCCTGGTTTGTTTAATTTTTTGGTTTAATCGTTGCCGTTTACATCACGTTAGGCACAGTATTTTCGTTTGCACAGTACGGCCACAATTCTTTCCCATGGAAGACTCCCCGTGTTTCATTTTCATCGTTTGATAAACGAAAAGTGGCGTTGTTGATAGTCCTAGAAATGGAATATGGTCCTTCATAAGGTGCCATGAATTTAGCCGTTCTTCCTTTATACATAGATAAAAAAATGGTTAGTTTTTATAAGCACCTCATCTTCCAACACATAGTTAGTAAATGGTTTGATCATATTATGTTGTTCTGCCCGTAAGTTTCCTTTTTTTGTAATGAGTTCCTTGATGGATGCTACTTTCTCGTTTAGACTACCCGAAGTATTATTTAATGTTGTTACCCATTTTTGCCAGAAACGTGTAGGTTGTATGTTTAATTGAAGCTCTATTGGTGTGTGTTCTGTTGTTTCGTGGTGACATTCGTTTATAGAGTCTTGGATAAAAGGTACCCAATCGACTCAGTTTTTGTGCATATCTATTTCTAAAACCCGGAAGAATCGGCCCAATTTTCTATTGACTCACATTTTCTACAGTAATACTTTGAGGGTGTCTAAAAGCCAAAAAACTTATTCTTATGTTTGCTTTTTCTAATGCTTCCTTCCATTTTGCTGTGGTAAATTGTGTCCCATGGTCTGATTGTATCCGATTGGGTTTCCCGTATGTGGGTACATAATGATTAAAAATTTTTTTGATGGTCGTAGGGGTATCTGCCTTTTTTATAGGATAGAATACGACAAGTGTTATGAATACATTTATTACTGCTGAAATGTGTCAACCCCTCCTTTTGAGGTGGGTAATGGACCATAAAAATCAATTAAGATTAAATCATTTGGGTGTTGAGATATAATTGGTCGGGTCTTAAAATGTGACTCAACTGTGCATATTTTTGTTTTATGGCATAAATCACATGTGCGTAATATTCTGGTAGCAAATTCCTTAAACTTTGGGTATATAAAATCTTTTTCCAGTATCTTAACACGTTTCAGTGCCTTAATACGTGCATATAATTTATGTATTTCCAAAACTAATGATTTACTAAGTCATACGTCAGTAAGATTTCTCTTTTTTGATTAGATAATTTAAATAACATCTTATTTTCATAGTGATATCAAGTATATTGATGTTGATCCTGAATATTCTGTATAACATTTCCTAGTTTTTTGTCATTTATCTGTAATTTAAAAATATTTTTTATGTTTGATACTGTGTTTTTATTTGGTTTTCATGTTAACACAAATATATGTAGTTTGTTTTTTTTGTTCGTTTTCTGACTTATGCCCATACCGGCTCAAGGCATCAGCTGCAATATTTTCACTCCCCTTAATATAAGATATCTTAAAATCGTAATCTTGGATTGCTAACATCCACCGGGTTAGTCGTGAACTCAAAAATTTGCATGTCATTAATTAAGTTGAAGCATGATTATCACATTTAATATAGATCTTAGCTCCTAAAATAATTGAGCAGAATTCATTTAATGCCCAGGCAATATCTAAGAGTTCAAGTTCTGTAGTAAAATAATTTCTTTCACCGTCTTTTACTGTTCAGCTTACCATGTATATAACTCTATATTATTTCGATCGATTTAACATAAGATTGCTTCAAGAGAAATCTTACTAGCATCCGTATACATAATGAATGGCTTATTAGGTTAGGGTGACTTAGAAATAAATTGTGTATAAGCAAATTTTTAATGCGATTAAGTGCTTATAAGTGTTTGTCCCCCTCTCTTCAACGTTCATTCTTGTGGATCAATTCCAATAATTCCAATAGTGGCTCCATTTCATTTCATTCTTTATGTGAGAACTTCGAGCAAAAGATGACTGACCCTTGAAATCCCTTTACTTCCTTGGTATTTTTGAGTATTGGGGGATTGTTGATTTTTCCTATATTCTCCAGGTCAGGTTTAATACCATGTAGTGACAACCTGTGACCAACAAATTGGATCTCTTCCCGACAAAACTCAACTTTTTAAAAATTAATCGTTATGTTCTCCCTAGAAGTTCCTTCGAAAAGGATTTTTAAATGGTCCAAGTGCTTGGAGAATGTTTGGAAAACATATAGATAGTCGTCTACAAAATAATTATAAGGTCTCGGATACAACTTAGTAAAAAATCAGATGCTCTATTAAAACTGGCACTACTTATGTTTAAGCCGAAAGGTACTAACTTAAAATGGTATGTCCTTTTTTATGGGAAAATTTATACACACTATAGCAATAAATTACTATGCATATAATACAAGAGATTCAGTAGTGCTGAAGCTCTCATCGCACATAGGATCCAATAAATTTTAAAATCACTTTGCACAAAGATTCCAATTATGCTTAGGATTCTAATGCACATAGGATCTTATTGTGTCTGATATTTCATAGCATATGAAATCTGATTGTGATGAGGGTCTTTCCAGGATAAATTTTAGGATTTTATTGCACAGGGGCTGTCAACGTGCTTGAGATTTTATTGAACATAAGACCCAATGAATCTTGAGATCTCATTACACACGGAAATCAATTGTGCTTAGGATCCCATTGCACGTGAAATGTTGTAAATTTTGGGATCCTTTTGTACATAAGTCTCGATAGTGCTTGCAATCTTATTGCACGTAAAATCAAATGGTGCTTGAAATCTCATTGCATAAGGGATGCAATATTGCTTAGAATTTCATCGTACATAGGACGAATAGTGCTTAAAATCTAATTTTACAAAGGATCCTATTGCACATGGGTTTTAATTGCTCTTTAGATGCTATTGTACAGGGGCTTTAATAGTTATTAATATTATGTTGCACATGGGATCTTAATGTCATTGAGATTCCATTGCACATGAGGTATAATAGTGCTTGGGATCTTATTCCACAGATAATCTAATAAATTTTTAATTACTTTCTACATGACATCCAATCGTGCTCAATATTATATTGAACAAAGGATTTAACAGTGTTGAAGATTGCATTCTACTAGGGAGGCAATAAACTTTCAAAACTTTTTTTATATGGGATCAAATTTTGCTAAGATATAAATTATATTTCACCTGGCATGCAATGATTCTTAAGATTTTATTGCACATGAAATCCAATCAAGCTTGAAATTCTACTTAACATAATAGTAAAAAGAGTATGGCATTTTATTGGATATGAAACTGGATGAATATTGGCATTCTATTGTACGTGAAATCAACTAGTGCTTGCGATTGTATTGAACATGTAATCATCATGCTTAAAAAGTCCTTTGCATATGAGATATAATAATAATGCTTAGGATCTTATTACACATGGGAACCAATGAATTTCGGAATGACATTGCACATGCGATCCAATGAATCTTAGGACTCCATTGCACATGGGATTCACAAGTAATTGGGATCCTATTACACATAGGATCCTATGAATTTTAGTATACTATTGCACATGAGATTTAATAGTTCTTTTGATGTAATTGCTCATGAGATCTAATATTTTAGATTTCTATGGTACACAGATCCCAGGATCTTATTACATATTGGATTTAGAAGTGCTCAGGATTTTATTGCATATAGTATCCCATACTGCTTGGGATCTGGATGCACATGGGATCCAATAATACTTGGAATCTCATTATACCTGTAAATTGATAGTTATAAAGATTCCATGGTGCATGGGATCCAATAAACGCAAAAATTCCATTACACACACAATTTAATACAATGAATGAATTAAAATTTTTTATTTTAAAACGCATGAACATTATCCACTTATATCTTATGCAAAGTGCCAATAACATTACAAACAGAGGTGAGATATTTTTTTTGATAATGTTATGTAGAAGACACTAGTAACGATCATTTTTATTTATTATTTTATTCTATAAGCTCAAATGAGTTTTAGGGAAGCTCTCATTTTCAAAATTTCATTAAAACATTAGTCGAGAAGACGCATGATCGAAGCTTTCTTTATAATTTTAAAGTTTTCTGTAGTTAGTTAATTATTTATGATGGCAATTATGAATTTATACATTCTCGTAAGTACTATACTCCAAGTGCATATGCCGCTGAATTTCAGGCATATTGTAGATAAATTGACAAGTTTTAGGCATCTACTAAAACTATGCGATGTGTTTAAATTCATCTGCTTATGTGAGTGAGTTCGCTAAAACAAAGTAACCATCAATGGTTGCTCTATGTAATAGTAAAGTAAATATTTCTACTAAAAGGATTTTGCACTTTCCTAATTAGCTTATCTGTCACAACAAATTTATGGGCTTGTAAACATATACGAAGACTTTTACAAAAATCTTACTAAAAATATAAAGTTAAGTAAAGATGTATTCTAAGATGTTTATGATGGTAAGCCGTATGAAAAATTTGTACCATCTTTATTACCTATCAAAAAGTACGATTATATTACTCCTTCTTTTTACTTTCATATAGTTATCAACTGTTGTTTTAATTGTCTAGTTATTCATTAAGGTCGTTCTTTTTAATATCAAATAAGCTGCCTAAACAAGATTTTATGAATAAGTTAGTTAATAATGCACTCTTCATCGAAAAGAAGATCAGAAATGCCTGTATTTTTCGACGAATTTGTTAGAATGGTTAATAACGTTAGTAACCATGGTATCCACTCTGTAGAAAAAGCTTCTTTTTTTAGTCAGCGCATATACAATATTTGTAATGAGAATGTTGTAAAAGCTACTCTTTAATGAATAAGACAACTTAATGGCAAATTAGATTGCTAATGGAGCTTACTTCTTCAATATTTACGCTCTTTTTTAATAAAGGCAGCGTTAAATATGCTTACCTCAAATAACTTAACTAAGAATCTTTCAAAACACATTAATTTGTCTGCAAATGTCTACTTAATATGGAAAACAGTAACTATATCCTCTAGTAAATTTACTGTCAATTAATAACAATGAAGGGATTTTTTACTTATTATATGCACTAATGCTTTAAAGGCGTAGAAGTAAGATTTGTGTCGGACTTCTTGAAAGTAATAAGTAGAAATGAAATGTCAATGCGTGATGGAATAATAGGAGTCACAGCTTTACTCTTGCAAAAAGCACGACTTAGTTGACCGTTAAGTTGCAGAGGGGACTAAGAAGCTCGTGAATTATAAAATTGTACTTTGTCTTACAGCATTCCAATTTTAGTATTAGCTTAACGGCAAACTTGAATACAAAATGAGTTCGTATGTAGAAAAACTCTGTACATTCTATGAGAAGATAAAATTAACATCGTTCAGTTAAACGATGCTAATAAGATACTGAATTTGTTTGTTGTGAAAACAGAACACCCGTATAGCATAAAAATCACGTCGAGTTATACCCACTAACCTATACATCTTTCACTATCTGTACTATGTGACGGGCTATTGTCAATAAATTCACTAATTGGATATTAATTACAAAACTATGATATGATAACAGCTATAAACGGTGCAAAAAAAATCTCACTTTACTAAAATACTTCTGAAAATAAATCGGAGTCCATTAACGGCTAAAAAAGTCTGGGTATTACGGTTTTGAAAGAAAAGATGTACTATCGTTATAAAAAGCTATACACAATAGTATAGAATAAAATAAAAATGAAAAACTATCCACTTTGGTAAAAGGGAATACGTAAATAATAATATGTTGTATACATTACAGTTGTCTAATGATTCAACAAAAATGCGTTATTCAGTAATAAAAGACGGTCGTTTACATAAGATCGTTACACAACATAAGAAAAAGTCATACAGTTTATATGTTATAGTTTGAAGATAGTAACGTTTCATGCATTAGAAGCTATATTATAGATGTAAGAAAAAAAGTGTTATGACGTACCAGAATAAGATTACAGTTAAGTTAAACAAACAATTATACCACACACCTTATATCCATAGTAAGAAAATGAGAGGCATCATAGTATAAAGCTCATTATCATAAAGCGTGTTTGGCTTAGTTAATATTTAGGCCAAAGAAGTTAGGTTAAAGAAATTTAACTGATGCGTTTTAGGTAACTGTGTATAGTTATGGCATACTTACCTGTAAAAAAAACACCTTTGATGTGACTGCCATTACAGGGTAAAAATATTGTTTACAAGTCTTTTTTCTCTGCAAAAATTATTTATTTATTTATTTAGTGACTTATTAACTACACAAAATATATAGATATAATAATGAATTAATAGCTTTTCGAAAATATCTTCTAAACTAATTAATAATAGTATATTAATACAAAACTAAATGTAGATACATTTCCGCAAAAACACACAAAGTATGTTTGTGTACTAGGGTGGCCTAAAAAGAAATTTTTGTTTTAGTCTCACTAAACCAAGCTCGATTTTGTTCATTTTTCTTTAAAAACATGACATTAATTTTTTCATAATTCTAAATTGATATTTAAAGACCGCAAGATCTAAGAGAATACAAGAACCAATCAACTTCAAAGCTCTGCAAATATGAGTATCTAATACAAAAAGTGTTAACTCAAATAATCTTAACCTCGAAGCATATCTTTCTAAATCTTTAGAACAGCCAGATGTACTAATAAACTTAGAAGTTTGTTAAAAACTTATCAAGCATTTTCTGATATTGTAGGATACAACAACTACTCAAGTAAAAGCAATAAGAACGAGAAAGATGGTCTCATCATGTACATCATAAGCTAAAAACTCTGTCAGTTTTGTTGTGGAATGATCAAAAGATTATTAAAGTAATGAGTATATATATATATATATATATATATGTATATGTTTTGACTAAAAAGATACATAGTTTTCCGTAGATCTCAATACATTTCTTTATGCAACAGCAACAGAAAAACAACACATACTTGTACGTGATATGAATATTAATATACTGGAAAAAAATTACATATCTACAGAGTATCGTTTCAACTTCCTAAAAAACGGCTTCATACCAGCAGTGCAGAGCGTAACAAGACCAAAATGTGAAAATAAAAAGGAACAAAAATGTTTAGATCCCATGTACATAAAATCTTATTTGGATTCTAAGGTATACAGATTCAAAGAAAGAACAATGGACTACTACCCACTGATATGCAAATATGATTTTGAATGTAATAACAATAGTCGAACTTTAGTCACTAATCATAATAAACATATTACTATAACAAATCAAGTGTAGTAATTAGTTATTAATAATTTAAATTATGATTACAATATACATTACGCTAAAAAATTTCAGAACAAAGGTTAAGAACTGTGTTAAGCGATCGTTAGTTATGCCTTAGAACCTAAGAAATAGAAGACCCATGATTACTCAGAGGCTTAAAAAATCGTTTACAACCAAAGAAGATATGTAAAAAATTTGGAGAAAAGAAATATATAATAACTGTAAGAAATACAACAAGACCTTGAAAAAAATTTTGATAAAAACAAAAAATATGTACGAAAGTTAAATGTTAGCAAAATGTAATAAGAGAAAGTTATAGTCTTACGTTGACAATAAAATTATTAATACCAAAGTAAAGTAGAGACAACTAATTATATCAGAAAAATTATCGTGGTTATAGTAACAATAAGATTTTAATAGCTAAAGAGCCGAATTAAAGTTTCAGAACGGTTAATGCTCATCCCCCATCTTTCATATCCAAATACATAAAAGCTATAGTCAGCTTTCCTTCTGAACAGAGTAAAGGTTTTCATGAACCTTGCTCCCAAAATCTTTAACAATGCGATACACAGGTTATTTCTCGATCCTCAAATCTGTAAGTTTTAAACAGGAATGTGTTCCTTGCCATTCTGTATCCCTGACCTATGGAGATAACATTTGACAAAGCCCTGTCCATATACAATATATGTGTTGTTTACAGAAGTTCTTGAAATGTAACTCTGATTATGAAGTTTGGAAAGAACTCAATAAAAAGTTAGATATAAGGGGCATTGTCTTTAAGATTGCATGTAGGTGCAGTATGTGTTACATTGGCCAAAGTAGGAGGCACTCGTGCGTGTGCTTACGAAAATACAAACGTTATACAAAATACAGGGATAAAATGTCGGCCCTGTACTGCCATTTTATACACTGTTCGCAGGGTTTGAGATTCTAAAGAAAAGTAGTTCTTGATCAAGACCCTAATAGGTACAAACGTTAATTTTCTAAAATTATTCTAATATCTCCATTTTGTGATAATATAAATAGACAATAAGAAACACAAAAACTTAGCAAGTCTTACGAAAATTTTGTACCAAATTAAAATGAAAATAAAAATTAAATTATAGGTTTCACAAATAAGTTTCAATAATTAATACAACAAGAAAACCTATCTTACTTATATACAAAGCAAAGTCGCTAAAACCATTGTTATCGCTTACCGCGAAAACTACTGAACCTGATTTTGCTGAAATTTTGCATACCGATTCTTGACACTTCCTAGATGGTTTTAGTATGGTTTTTATCTTGAAAAATTAGATAACCATAGCAATAAATGAGCTTAAAGTCTTGCAGAAATACGCCAGCTTTTTACTTTAGTTCAGTAGGATCCGCTAGGTGGCGTCAACATACAATTGAAGCTACCTGCAACATAATGAAATAAGTGTGGTTATAATAGGCTGAAGCGTCGCAATTTTTTCTGCAGTCATCGACTAGCAGTTCATTGAGCTGCATTGAAAATGTCGTGCAGCTTGGTATCCCGGTTACCGATTACGCTCTCCTCTGAAATGGATGTGATCCAAGTCTTTACTTCCACCTGGAACATTCAGGATTGATGAGTGCCACTAATGAAAAATTCATTCTCACCGATAAAGTCTCTGGCAGAATACCTGGTGACGTGTCTATCCAGATCACATCCTGCTCCGACACTTCAAAGTTTTGTGGCCGTTCCACAATCTGGCCTGGTACCGTCAGAGAATTTTTTACCACAAATGTAAGCCAGGGAAGACAGCCTTAAAGAGTACGGGCAGCCACAACTGCCAACTTCTTAGTGGTCATTCCAACGGCATACCTACAGAGAAGGTATTCTCCAGGCCCACTTTTCCGACAAACGATGACCGGTGGTTATCTGGGGAACGACCTGAAGACGAGATATATCTTGATCAGCGGCGTATCTCCCTCATGTACGGTCTCCATACACAGAGACTCTAAAGGTAAGAGTCAAGCTACCCACAGCTGGCTCTCCATCATCAAGCATAATAATAAGGAATTACTAGAAATTTTATCACTCGCCTTTTTTAGGGCCAATATAAGTATTTACGTTCTGTTACCAACCGGGGTATTATTTTATTAATTATTGTATATTAAAATAATCATTTTTCTTAAATTGGATCGTTTCTACATAAATTTGAATTTCGAAAATTTCGCGCGCAGCTCCGAATTCCAACTTAATACTTGATAGTACCGCCTATTGCTCGCCAGGTAGCGACCACTAGGCTTTAGCGAAAATCGTAAGTAAGAAAGTGACCTGAAGTATATAAGACGGACTGAGTGACGACTTATTGATATCGATCCAAGATATGCAAATACTACCTCCTAAGCCAGTCACTTGAGTAAAGTACATATTCAATAAATATCACTGTACTAATATAAGACACTTGTCTATACCTTCATTTTCCTCGAACCTTAACAAAAAAAAAAAAAAAAAAAAAAAAAAAAAAAAAAAAAAAAAAAAAAAAAAAAAAAAAAAAAAACAAAAAAAAAAAAAAAAAAAAAAAAAAAAAAAAAAAAAAAAAAAAA
>NW_019379646.1:191834-262680 GCF_000648655.2 Copidosoma floridanum
TTTGTATTTTCATTTTAATATATATAAATTGTTCAATCGAAAGCATGGAAGAAATATAGAAACAGAGTGACAACTTTGTTGTTGCCCAGTCAACGATGTCGTTCTCTCTCAACATTTGTATGAATACATATAAATTTCTTATAGTTCTTGAAACATTTATAATTAAATTTTAAAATTTAAGTAAAAACAAAATTTAATATAAGCTCCCAGCAATAGATGTTAGTTTATTTCGCTTTGAATAAAAAAATAAAACAATCATACAAAATAAATAAAATACTTAATTAATTTCGTTGTATCCTTTACATGTTAAAAATTTGATCGCCTATAACTTAAAAAAGAAGTAATATTTTGACGGCATTCAAGCTTAAAGTCAAGCTTTTTTAGAGCACTTTCTTTTTGATATAAACCGAAACTTTTATTTGTCCGATGGCAAGAGATAAAATCTAAAAAACGCAGGAAAATCATTACTTCTTTCACTTTCACGTTGGGCAATTTTTTGCAGTCCTTGAAATAATCATATTGAGATGGCTTTGAAATAATAAATCTGTTAGATTCAGCGTCAAATAATACTTTTTATGTCACTTGTGGAACCATAATTTACGTAACCACTTGATAGGCAAGATTTTTTACTATTTTTTAATCACTAATTTGACTGCAGTATATTATTTTTAACCTTGTGACCATGTCATAATGATTAAGGGATTTAAAAAAACTGAGGTGATGTTTTTAAGGCAAAATAAGCAAAATTTAGCTTGGTTCAGAGAGGTCCAAAAAAAAAGAGGACTCCTTACGGTACACTAAAGTGGTGATCTCACAACTAACAAAGAAGAATATATATCTCACAAACGGAAGGAAGTTTAAAGAGAGACAATGCAGTTATTTTTTGTTTTCAAAAAAAATTTATAAAGCAGAAAAGTACGATTAATGGTTTTTAAAACTCAGTTGTCTTGTTTACGATCTTGTTTATAATCATTTACGCTTGCTTTCAGAGTTTTTTTATGCCTTTCGCTTAAACATTTACTAGAACTTTAAGTTCATTTTGCAGTTTATTGAAAACCGTAACATTCTTGTCCTTGTTCCAGTTTTTTTTACTGTTTGACTAGCATATACTATATGCTTTTATTTTTATAGAGCCTCATATTCCAAGACTGGACAGTTAAAATTATGTGCCTAACAAACTTTAAGTGGCGTTGTTTAAAGTTTCAAAATTTAATATTTGTTGACAAACATGATTTTAATAATTCCCTTTTATAAGGACTGTGGAAAATCTAAAACGTTTTGATACGCTGACCTCCAGCCTAAGATGCCATTAATCGCTGTACTGTGAAATAATGTACTGCACGTAATTTACTAATTTTTAGTACAATTTTAAGCCTGTTAAGAACAAGCAGTAACTATTTAGTTCTTCTCATAATATTTATAATGTGACAACCTGTCTAAACTGACTATCCAAGGTCAGTCCTAGATACTTCGCCACACTTTTTATGATAATTTTATGATCATGAATAATCATTGAAAAATTACGTCGTATTGAATTATTATATTTGCCGAAAGTCATAGTAAATATTTTATTAATATAAGAAGCAGCTTCATTAATGCAAAACCAACAAAAATTTATATTTATTTACTTGGTAGTACTTCTTTCGAATGAGTAAAAAATTCTGAGCTAGCAAACACATCCGTGTCATCAGTAAAAGCAGTGACTCCCTCAATCTGTATAAGTCATGAGTAAATGTATACAAGAAATAGCACTGGACCAAGTAAATACCCTGTGGGACACCAATATTTATGACTTTATAATTACAAGTAGTATATTTAACAGTTTTTCTGATAAGTTCATTATGTTAATAGCTTATAAAAAGTTTCAGTGTAATACCACGCACTTCATAGTTCTTAAGTTTACTCAATAGCAGTCATGATCAACGCAACCAAAAGCTTTACATACATCCAATAGGGATACTGCAGTTGGTTTTCATAACTCAAGTTGTGTATTTAGAAAACTATTAAGTCAGGCGAAAGCAGACGTACAGCACTTATTCTTTCAGAATTAGGATTATTTACCTGATATTAGTTAATAAGATGTTTAAAAATATACTATTTATTATAAAGGCGTCTATATGTAAGTANGATCAAAGATTGTAGTTTGTAATTGGCAGACTCATGCCAATAATTTTCTTTAATAATCGTATAACATCTGATCTTTTCAAATATCTTAGCCAATAACCTCTACTAATATATTTATTAAGTTTGTAACTTGGTCGTAAGACAAAGTACAACAAGGATCGATTTTATAAAATCAGCACACACCCAATTTACAGAATCTGTCTTATCCCTAGGTCTTGTCATGACATGCAATATTTTGCTTACAGTACATGAGTTCATGAAAAGTGACAATGCACAACATACTTCTCACCTTAAATTAGTTTTAATTTTTAGTTCTTGACTTCTCATAGTCGTTTTAGTTACAACTGTCCTAAAACTTTAATTAGGCTCTTTGGCTATTAAAATTTCATTGTTACAATAACCACGATCATTTTTCAGATATAATCAGAACTCTCTACTTTACTTTTATTATTAATAATTTTATTGTAAACGTAAGACCATAACTTTTTGATATAATATTTTGCTAACATTTAACTTTTGTACATATTCTTTGTTTTTATCAAAATTATTTTCGGGATATTGTTGTATTTCTTATAGTTACTATGTATATTTTTTTTTTTCAAATTTTTTACATATTTTCTTTGGTTTAAAACGATTTTTTAAGCCTCTGAGTAATCCAGGGTCTTCTATTTTTTAGGTTCTTAGGCATAACTAACGATTGTTTAACACAGTTCTTAACCTTTGTTCTGAAATTTCTTAGCGTTATGTGTATTTTAATCATCTTTTAAATAATTAACAACTGATTACTATACTCGATTTGCTACAGTAATATGTTTATTATGATTAGTGACTAAAGTTCTACTATATATTACATTCAAAATCGTATTTGCAAATCAGTGGGTCGTGGTCTATTGTTCTTTCTTTGAATCTGTATACCTTAAAATCCAAATAAGGTTTTATATAAATGGGATCTAAACATGTTTGTTCCTCTTTACCATTACCTTTTGGTCTTGTTACGCTCTACACTGCTGGTATGAAGCCATTTTCTAGGAAGTTGAAATGATATTCTGTAGATATGTCATTTTTTTCCAGTACATTAATATTTATATCACGTACAAGTATGTGTTGTTTTTCTGTTGCTGTTGCATAAAGAAATGTATTGAGGTCTACGAAAGAATATGTGTCTTTTAAGTCAAAACATATATACATACACTCGTTACTTTAATAATCTTTTCCTCATTCCATTACAAAACTGACAGAGTTTTTAGCTCTCGATGTACTTGGGTCTCAATTTTATGCCTAGCAATATTTTTAATGAACACAATGAGACCATCTTTCTCGTTCATATTGCTTTTATTTGAGTAGTTGTTGCATCCTACAATATCAGAGAATGCTTAATAAATTTTTAACTAAATTTCTAAGCATATAAGTACATCTGGCTGTTCTGGCAGTGATCATTAAAAAAGACCATACACCGAGGATGTAGAAGCTATGTCTGGGATTTTTTATAAACACTCTATATTAAATGTAGGTTTGTTTATTGTATTAATTATTAAAACTAATTAGTGAAACCTATAATTTGATTTGTATTTTCATTTTAATTTGGTAAAAAAAGTTTTCGTAAGACTTGCTAAGTTTTTGTGTTTCTTATTGTCTATTTATATTATTACAAAATAAAGATATAAGAATTATTTTAGAAAATTCACGTTTTTACCCATTAGGGTATTGATTAAGGACCACTATTCTTTAGAATTCAAAATCCGGCAAACAGTGTATGCAATGGCAGTACAGGGCCGACATTTTATCCCTGTATTTTGTATAACATTTGTTTTCTCATTAGTACACGCACGAGTGTCTTCTTTTTTGACCAATGAAACACATACTGCACCTACATGCAATCTTATAGACAATACCCCTTATATCTAACTTTTTATTGAGTTCCTTCCCAACTTCATAATATGAGTTACATTTTAAGAACTTGTGTAAACAACACGTACATTGTATTTGGACAGAGCTTTGTCAAATGTTATTTTTATAGGTCAGGGATACAGAATGGCAAGGAACACATTCCTGTTTAAAACTAACATATTTAACGATCGAGAAATAACCTGTGTATCGCATTGTTAAAGATTTTGGAAGCGAGGTTCATGAAAACCTTTACTCTGTTAATTAGGAAAGCTGACTCTAGCTTTTATGTATTTGTATATGAAAGATGGAGGATAAGCATTATCGGCCCGAGTCTTACGAGCTGTTGTAATATTCTCAGATTTAAACGTTAAATCTGCAAGTTTGAAAGCTGTGGCAATGATAAAGAACACAATGGCTATTTTTTGAAGTTGTGGGTTGTGTGAATAAAAGTTAAGTATTCTACCGAAAGCCAAGGGTTTTTCATATAAATCTTTTGTGCTAATAATGTTCAATAAACGTGTAATGAAGATATCTAAGAAGGGAACAGAATTGATGACTTCATGTTTGATTGTATACCGTATAAGCGTAATAAAATTGCTGAAAAGGTTAGAAACATAGTTTATTTAATCAGTTTTGATTACTAAAGGCAATCACCAACATATATCAAGTACTGAAGAAGAGAGTCAACCATTAAGTATTGAACTCTCTAAAGATTCTCATATCCTAATAACAACCTCTAATGGAAGTTTTACAAGATTGCTTATATACGTTCTGATTGAAAGAAAAATGATAAGAACTGATGGGAAAGTCAATTTTATTTAAAAACTCAGTTCTGTCTTTACCTTAAAAGCTGATAAAATTGTTAATTTCTTGCGACATGCATACTTTAATTAAGAAAGAAGAAACATTTGTGTATACTTATTCTATGTCCAAAGAAATAAGAGAATTATTATCTGACATTACTAGTTTTTTTATTTTGTCTGCAACTTCATAAGAATTTTTGACAGAAAATTCGGATTTGTTAATTTTTTTTAAATCCCTTATCAAGTTCATACAGATGAATGGGAGAATAATTTGAAGATACGATCAACCTTAACAGAAAACCATTTTTATGTACTTTGGTTAGGCCATAAGTTTTGAACAAATCACTTTCATTTACATTAAAAATATCAGGCTCTGGGATATCTACTGTGTTAAACACGCCCTTGTCCTTTTTTTTTTTTTTATAAGATTTCTCACAGACTGAATCAAGTGGGAAAGGACTTCTTTGCTATCATTGTCTTTCAGTTAAACATAATATGAATTATTAGACAAAATGATCACTGTTCCTTATGACGTATACTTGGTATGAGCACTGATTTTGACTCTCTTTTTACTTCTTACGCATCTGTGCCGTCCTTGTACGAGTTTTTGAAAAAAATTTTTTTTTGGTTTTTCTGATCTTTACGTAACTGAGTTTTAAAAATCTAACTGTTCTTGTAACTCATTTAAGTGAACTTAATCTGTAGAAGAGAATATAGGCGCCATAAGTGTCTCTATAACTTGTGATTTTGGCACCTACATGGTTTATTATTACGTATAAGAATATTTGTGTCTACAAAATTACGCTTTACTTTTATTAAACTGTTACTAAAATTTTTATTTGATTATAATAGTAGATTCATAACTTCAAATAGGCTGTTAGCAGGACAGTAAAATATTAGCTTGTAATATTAATAATCAAAATAAAATTCGTGCTTCTTAATACGAAGTTGTGTTTCTTCATATTATTTATAATTACGAAGAAGCAAGGGAAAGGAGTGCACAGATAAGAATAATTAGTGTCTTTGAAAACTTTATTAAGTAGTCTCTTAAGAAAACAGCCCTTTTTAATTTTACTCACTTTATGCCTTTCATCAATTTTTGAGAGTACATTTCTCATTAACCTCACTGCATAGTGTACATCTGAGAACATTATGGTCAGAGTTATTGCACTGACTAGTTTCATGATCATTAGCATGGTTTGTTGATGATTACATTTATTTATATTACAAAAATATCTATAACATTTTTCTAATCTAGTTAAATTATACTCATCAACGATTTTACATCTTTGACACCTAGTATGCACGTGTTCCCCACTCACCAGAATCATGTGTACACTACTATTCAGTTCCATTATAATATTTGTGAATCCATTAATTTAACATTTAAAAAATGATTAGTTTTAACAGCATCTTTTCGTATATTATTTTTCCACATAGTTCTGTTTGCATTTCATCCTTATTAAAACAATCAGACATATTTATTCCTTCTGTCTTGAGCAAGGGATTTTAACGCCTCTTTAAGTCAACTTTTGCATTCTCTATGTTGAACAATTCTATTGCTAGTGCTTTAATCTTATTATATATTACAATACACTTGTTAAGTTATAAATTTTTTAAAATAAATTAAATTTGACAACATTTTCTGTTAGCTTAGACTTCCCTTTATTTAGTATTTTACCTACATTTTTTTATCATCACTCTGCATCACTATTTCTGTTGTTTTCTCTTCAGGCCTTAAGGATGTTTTCTCTTAAATACTATTCTGAACACCATAAAACATTTCTACTGCCTGTGCACAGATTATATTTTACGCGTTCTGCTAAAAAAGATCCTTTTCGTGAACATTAGAATAAAAAATTAGTCAACCACAGCATGTATAACATTGGTAAAGTCCGTGCTGTTTTGCTAGCAGTAATAACGAAAATTTGAAAATTTACGCTCGTATTTTTGGAGAAATGTGTACAATAACAAATTTTTTAGCGTAAAGCACACACCTAAGCTTTATTACTGCATTAAAAATAAATGTAAGAAACAATGTAAGTATTTTTTAATATTTGAAATAATGTTAATCTGAATATGTATGATCTGTCACATAACTTTTTATCGCTTATAATATTTTTTTTTTCATTTGTAATAATTCATCTATGCCTATGATCATCCCTTTGATAAAATATTTTTAAACACCGTAATCAGATAGACCTTACAGCTTATTTTTATACATTTTTTGTACTTTGTTTTCACTTATTGATTAAAATGCAAAAATGTAGTACATGCTAAGTAATTTTAAAAAACCAAATTTTAGTTTAAATCAATACATTCTGCAACTTACTGTCATAAAGAAGGTGCTACATTTTCAATAAATAAGTGCTCTTATATAGTGAATTTATCTAACAAACAATTTTTAGTGAAAGTAATTAAATTCATTAACATTTACAATTTAATACGATTTTACGTAGGCAACTCATTTTTTAGAGAAAAATACTTATTTGTAGAAATTTTACTGCATGAAGCAATAGAAAAAAGGTGCCACCTGCGCCAGGCTCCAAACATGAACCTTTTTCTTACCAAAACAGGTGTAACCAACCTTGCCACCGAGGTCTTAGTGACGCTTTGTTCCCAACTTCTATTTTAACATTTCAGCTTTTCTTTAGTTAATACCTGCCTCTTCAATGTATAGAATACTAGATAGTAATCTAATTTCATCGATGGATTCGTGAAATTGATTTAATCAAAAAATCCAGTCCAATAAGAGTTCATCTTAGAACCTCATTTTTTTGTTAAAACAACTAATTAGTAAAATAATTGGTGTACGCAGCAATTAAACAAGAGTACCACTAAACCAAGCTCCGAACCAGGACCTCTTAATTTCTGTAAAAGTGTGTTGCCAAATTTGCTACCAAAGTCTCGGCGGCTTACTCTTTCCAACTGCTACAGTTAAACTTTTAGTGGTTTCTCAGTTGATACCTGCTCATATGATTTACACAATATAAGACAATATTCTAATCGTATTGATGGGTAAGTATTAACGCAATTTACGAAATTCATTGACATTTTCAAATCAATACAAGTTTACCTGGACAGGTGCTTGTAAGGTTACTTCTTTACTCGTTATTTATTGTAAGGGTATTCATTATGTGCTATTTTTCCACTAAGGTCCCTGTGACTCCCTCTTCTTAATTACTACGTTTAAACAGCAAGGGTCTAAACTTACACGCCGTAACTCTACATACAGAACTTTTCGTACATCTATACATATTGGTTGACGTGAGCATGCAGACATGTCACATAAAGACTTGGACTCTTACCCATTTACCCAAGTCCTCTCCCAATGCAAGGCCTCACCGAAAGTTCACGCAGCCCATTAGGTAGGTGGCTCCATAATCTGGCAGCAGTAATGTGGAAAAAGTCCATACAGATGTCAGTTCTCGCCCATGGGAAATTAGTTCTGAAGGTTCTGCTCTCCTGGACTCTGCAGCATCTGCAGATCGGAAGGAAAATCTTTTAGCCAAGTATAATGGCTCACCTGATGTAATAATCCAGCTGAGTCGGTGGATGCAGATATATTCACGGCGAACACTATACGGCAGGGCATAAATCCCAGGCACTTGTATGTCGGCGTAATGTGTTCAAATTTCCTAAGATCCATTGCAAATCTAACCGTGGCGATCATGCTGCGCTGAATTCTCACTCGCAGCTCAGATGACAGACCAATGAACAGCCCTGCTCCATAATCGTAGTACAGGAATATCAGGGACTTAATCAGAAGCAGATGCACACGAGGCTCCAGAGAGTCACCACACCGTCGGAGCCACGAGAGGGCAGTAAAACTCCTCCTTGTTGCTTCAATCGTTTACTGAGTCCAAGTCAGGGCGCCGTCCAGTATGACGCCGAGGATCTTTATATTTCCGTTATATGGATGTCACCATCGCCAATGCGCATCCTCGGCAGGTCCAACTCTCGAATGCGGCAGATATAGCCACTTCAAACGTAGATCTTCAAACTATTTGCCAAAGCCCATCGGTAAAGTCTATCAAGGTCCTCGTTCAGACTCCTAATCAGTATTTATATCCTTGCAGAGTCCGTGTATGTAGACTATGAAGTCATCTGCATAGATATGGTACTTGCAGTGTCTGAGAACCGAAGGCGCATTGTTTATATACAGGGAAAAAATAAGTGGGTCAAGAACGCTCCCCTGCGGAACACTCGAGAATGGGACCAAAGGATAAGATTCATCGCCTTCACCATCCATGACAACATACCAGCGGCCAGACAGGTCTGATCAAATCCAGGCACATGATGAGTCAGAGAACCCCATCCTCTCAAGCTTTTTAGAAACAAGGCCGACATTCACCCGGTCAAACGCCTGGGTAAAATCAACCGCGACCAGCAACGTGATTCTCCGATCGTCCACAGCCCTACGGATGTCATCAATCATCTGCACCAAAGTGGTGTGAGCACTGTGACGCTTCATGAAGCCCAACTGGAACGGATCGATCAGATCAGAACGCCAAACATAATTAGAAATCTGCTCCACTACAACAGTCTCAAAGACCTTCGAAAGCGCCGGCAAATTACTGATGGGTCATAGGTGGCTCCTAATAGAGGAAACATATGTAATAACATTAATTTAAGAAAAAGTTACCTAGGAAAACTTGTATTTAAAGGAAAACGTAGATAACTTTAATTACTTGCATTAGTACCTAGCTAATGATAATATTAGATTATTTCCTTATACTCTATATATCTTTTGAGAAATTAATAAATGTTTGATAATTGTAACATTCATAACAGTTGTTTCAATATACAATATATTCTAGAGATGTGAAAAATAGCTTCATCTGGTACAAGTTCAAAAACGTGGGCAGCTGCAACCCATACTTATTTCATAGGACATTTCTTGATCTATGGAATCACTAAATACATGTACATCATATAGAAGTCTATGTAACTTTGTCAAATTCATTAATGAAAAGAAGTTGGTACAAATTTTTCATTGTTGTTTATAAATATTTTTATGTTACAAATTTAATAATTTTGTCACCCAAAAATATTAACGCTATAACACATCTCAAAGTCTTGAACAACGTTCGAAAATCATTTATTTATTTATAATTTAGCAAAGAAACGCTTGAATAATCTACAGAAAAAGCATTGATATGTACTTCTCGATATCCTCTCTCCATACAAGTTCCTAATGTACTAATAATAGAACTGTTATAGCTCTAATAATAAATATCTTTCCGAATATTTCAAACTAACAAACTAATGGTTCACCTTGTATAACAATGTATGTTAGATTTGGCCAAAGCTACAGATTTTTTTTTATAATTACATAAAATTTAGATAAAGTAGTAAACTATAACCAATGATTACTGAAATTTTACGGCAAATAAATATATAGACTACGTCGGGTCTAAAACTTCGTACAAACATTAAAACGCATCCGTAAACCAACAAATCTTTATCACAACTCTTGGACGTGCTTAATGTTTTTTTTTGTCTTAAGAATTAATTTACATTTAAGATTAAATAATTGAGTTTTAATATAAACAACAGTAAATTACCCCTAATTTATCAAAAACACAAGAAAAAGAGCAAAAAATGAGCTCAGATGTTACGTGTAGACATACAAGTAACTTTACCAAGTTGATGATACTTTATTTTTCATATAATTATGCTAAAAATTTTCACATTGATTAAATATAGGCTGTATTATTTTTAATTTGTGTTTGTATCTTATTACTTAAGTTTGTGTTTTAAAAAACTATCAATTTTTTACTAGCGACAGATATTATTAAGCAAATAATATTATTGTAAACTCGTTTTATGGATTTAAAAATGAGCTCATTGGCAACGTCTACCTATACCACTTTAAATATAGCTAGTCGTTTTTACAATTCTAACATTATTTCATATTATACACGATAATGGACCCAAGTTTCTAAAATTTTTTTTTTTTATATTTATTAAACATGTAAGAGCTTCGATGGCTAAGTGGTTAGCACACTAGCCTCCTAGGCCGAGATACTAAAAAGGTCGTGGGTTTGCATTCTATCACGAATTATCGAGATTTTTTTTCAAGGCTTTTTCGATAGGATGAGTACCTAAGATGCCGACAAACCACTCATCTAATTGTTGTAATTAATCTTTCTTGTAATGTCTAGACGACTAGAGGCTTCCTTTTCGAAAGAAAGCCAACACCTATCTAGCTCGTTGGATAAAAGTCACTATTGGTTGTGAAAAGGTTGGAACAGCGAGTCTAGATAGTGGGTTGCTAAATATGTTTCCATTGAACTTTATAATAGCTGGGGTGTGGTCAGAACATTCGTTGTGCCCTCTGGAGAGTATCACAAGCATTTTAAAAGCCGAAAAAAGTCTTAGACATGAAAACATCATATCAAACTTCATTTATACACCGAAAATTTTATTGAAAAACTATTTTTTATTGTTATTATGTTTCTTGTATGGGTAAGTCATTTCCAGACACCTCTGACGTTACTATCTATCTACAGGCAGTTGGGACCTGAGGTAAGTGTTTGGCCAGTGAGAAGGTGATCCTAGCTGGGGATAAGTAAGATTATGAGAAGTAAAAATAGTGAAGTCATTTAAAAAGGGGTTAATAAAATTCATTCAAAGTGACTGGTGAAGTAATACATGTACAATAGTATTATAAAAACTTAAAACAATTGTTTATTTTAGGGAATTTAAAGTGATACAATGAATAATTATAAGTAAAGTTGTTACAAACATACAGTAAAGTTTACGTTAGAAGTTATAGTTTGATACAATAAAGTTAATCGGTAGAACGCATGACATGTAGTTGCTTTTTGTTATTTATCTTAATGTCAGAAAGTACATTTTTAAATTAATTAAAGTTAATAATCTACTATACTCACAATGTTTATTATATTTTGAGGATATATACATATATATCCTTACGTGTAGTCTCTTACGTGTAGTAATCTTACTGTACACAGTTACACTTATTTCATCATTAGTTGGTTCAGTTCTTGAAAATATTGAACAGACCATACCCAAAGCATGAATGAGAGATATAAAAAACAAAAAATCAATATAGAAATGACTGCTAACTCAAGAGTCAATACTCGGCTCGTTCTACTTGTAACTGATACAGTTTTTTCTGAGTCAATCCACATGATATAAGACAGTGGGTGGCAACCCGTAACTGTCAAAGAAAACTGCATGTCCACTAGTATCTACGTTGGAGGCAACATAATCCGTAATATGTCTTGTGCTGTCATCTATATTAGCTACAAGGGCAGACGGTCTTGTCCAACTAAAAGGCAGCTTGTCTGCTGGAAATACTCTGACTGTAGGCATTAGAATAAGCTTAAGTGTATGTTGTATTCGTAGTAGGTTTATTTTTTTTTTTTTTGTGGCGTAGAAAAATGCAGTAGTCTCCACTTTTCCAAGATTTCCGATTGTTAATTATTTTCTTGAGGTTCCTGACCTGCTGTGCACGAGCAGAGAGTGAGTAGAGCGAGGACTGATTTAAATGTGCAGATTTAATTATTGCTTCTTTAGTTTTTTTTTTTTTTTTTTTAATCTAAGGCATTATCCAGTGTGATGTAAGAGGTAATAATTTATGCAGAATGCACTGTCTTGTTGATCCAGGCTTGTAACTTATAAATACAAACCAGAGCACAGCTGACAACCTTTGTTTTTAATTATAATAACAGCGAAAACAATCATTATCGTGAAACAAATTTTTAAATGATGGACAAGAGAACTCTTCAAGATTTATTATTTGGCGCCCGAAAACCTTTTCAAGTAATTCATGCTTCTAATTACTTCAAACGTTCATATGTAGCAGACGTCACGCAGAGCACTGTATACATCCTCAATGTATGTTAAACAATTATTTGTAGCTAAAAGTTCTGAAGTTAACTCTGTAGAGACGTAGAAAGGTTTTATAATCCAATGCAAACTAAAGTTACAGTTGATATCTACCACGGTGACTTCTTTTGGTTAAAAATCACAGTTTTTGTTGTAAAGTGCTTTAATCTCTACAATAAAATAAACTTTTTCCATGGTTCTATAAGAGCAGCTGCGTCCACTATTTTAAATAATACGCAGTTTACTGGTAGCTTAACGAAAGATTGGAAGCTACGGGATAGGAAAAAAAAGGTTTGTAACAGCAATCAAGTAGTGGTAGTATATAAAAGAGAATGAGTAATAGGAGCAGTTGTGGTAGTGGTAGTATAAGGGAGTAAATGAAAATACATAGATATAGCAATGAAGCGCTTTAATACAGCCACTGTAACGTCTTGGTTACTCATAATATTAAATTTAACTCCATTATGCTTTAACAACTGTTGGAACTTGCTTTGTAAGAATTCTTTTTCCCGATCTGTTTTTACTATTTTTGGAAACCGACAGTATTAATTATCGAAAAATTTTGTTAAAACTACAGAAACTCCACGGCAGATTTCATCACAAAGTGGTTAAGCTCATGAAAATTTAAGTAAAACATCTATTATAATGAGATCGTACGATATAATGTTATTGTTGTTCTTAATGGATATCAGTTAAATGTGATTTGCCATCCATAAGTCATTTGAAGTATAAACATTATAAAAAGAGCGTAAGACTAACAAAAAAAAATTTGTGTAACTTGTGAACGTTTTTCCTCTTCAACCGTTTTTTTTATTTAATCTGATAAAACATTTTTTTTTAATCTTATTTAGTTTCTAGTACCGAAAAAATTAGCCTCATGACTGGGTGTGAGGTATTATTCTTCTAATCCATCCGTTTCTTTGAAAATCCAAGCCACTGTTCTCGTCGTTCTCTTTTTCATACAGGTGTAGATGTTTTGGATAGACTTTCAATGTCTTCATAAGTCTTTAATTAAGTGTTGGCATATTTGGCGTTACGGATCTTCCACAGGTCATCATTTTCGACAAACACTTGAAAATTAAGAATCTCGTCCAGAATATTACCAAATTTCTTTCTGCCTACAGATTTAACTATTTTTCTGCATCTCACCATCTCATTAACGAAGTTAATAATATAAAAACCTTCGGTACTTTTTTGCTAAAAATTGTCATGACACCTTCAAGATTCTTACTAATTTTACGCTTATTTTTTTCTTAATAATTTAAAAACAATTCTTATTTTTTTTAGTATGTTTTATCCATAGTTTTTCAAATCATATCATAAGTTATTCGAAAATTAGCATCTTGATCATATTTTTCCTTCTCTTTTTCCGTTATTACGTATGCGTTTCTTCATTAGTTAATAGAATTAAAGTACCTTTGTAAGACTTATAAGAATTCTTTTGATTTTTCACGTTCGTCGTTAAACGTATAGGAATCAAGAATTTTTTTTATTGCATCATCTAAAAGACTGAGACTAGTCACAACAGTTTGTAGGGATTGTAAAATTTTTTGCGACGAAAAATCGTTAGTATTAGTGTAAACAGGGGTTAGCATTATGAAAGAGTTTAACATTTTCACCGTGTATTCTTTTGAGCAGCTTATTACAAATTAAAAGCATTTTTTTTTGCTTTTTCCATGACATTTTATTGCTTTATATTTTCTAAAGCCTTGTTAATATTTTTCTTAACACCACGTACAGCATAAAAAAAAAGGACATCGTTAGCTTGTTGTACAATAATTTTTACTTTTTATTTCAAAGAATCTTTACTGTTACAGCCTTTTTCCTCGTTGTTCTTTTGAAAAACTACTTGTCTAACACATTTCTTGATTTTTTAAGTTTTGACTTTGATAATTCTTTTAAAGGAACAACATCTCTTAATGCATTCCAAACACACTTACAAATACAATGAATTAATATTTTGTAAGCTTTTTTTAATAATGTAACATGCTGATCTTTATTTAAATACTCGAAAGCTTTTATTATTTTTATACGTTATTTTTTAGACGGTTTTCTTAAATAAAACTAGGAGTCTAGGATCTATCTTTTGTTGTGTTACAGATGCTTTTATCGGTGAAGCACAACTAAAGATGCAAACTCGTTGACTAGTATTTAAAGCAAAGTTTTATGTATTTTTTGAGGACATGCAAATATAGGTACTATCTATGTATTATGGCAAATATAGAAAGTACGGAATCAAGAATCGTCCAGTGCATTCTGATTGATTATATATCCATGCTTCTTTAACACTGCGCCCTTACACGCTTCTTGTAGAAATTACAAGTCTGCGGAAATTTGTCTTACCAAGTGTTGTATTTAAGCATAATTTAAAGGAATTTTAAACAAACCATAATACGAAGCGATGAGACTTACATCACACGAATAAGTAGATTTGTAGAAAATGTTTTAAGTTATAAGCATTACACGTATAAGTTATCATGACCTCTCTTTCTGAATAAATCCACAACAACGTTGTTTAACGACTTATGCATTTAAGCATCAATGATAAGTTACTTTTCGCGTTTAGAATTGTTTAAATAATTTTCAGATTTCAGTAGTCCTTCACATAATGCAGTTTGTTGACCATTAAAAAAAAAAATGTTTACTTCGGTAACCATCCTTTCACTCTGTGTAGTTAAATAAAGTTTAAATAAATCGTACACTGGACATGACATCAATAAAGTTTACGAAATTTTTAACGAATTAGGTCTTCCTTTACCCGGTAACCTCCAAAGCACACGCGTATCATGTAGCTATATCCTTCTAGCTCAAGAGCATTCTCCCTTTTCTCGTCCTACTATTTTTAGCTTAATTAAATGAAGAGATTTCTCATTCAAAACTTTCTTACTTGGTCAGTCTCAAGTCTGAAAATCGTGCTACAAGCTTTTTATCCTCTGTCTTTTTTAAAGATCTAATACTTACGAATTTAAAGGATCAAATTGCTCTCCAAAATAAAATATGCTATTTTTTCATATACAAGATAATGTGGTGGTTGAGAGCTAGTGGGTGTTACAAAGAATGTACGGATCTCTTTCTTCTACAAACGATTTTTGTTCCCCATCCAATTATACGGCTAAGATTCTGATTACTAAATTTTGGATTTTAAAGTACAAGAATATTACAGTGAACAGAAATTTAATATTATCTACCGAAGGTCATTAACCTAAAAAATAGTAACAGACATACAGTTTTTACAAAAAAAAGGACAAATGGATTTGGAGGTATATATAATTAATGTAATTCAGAAAATCATGTAGAAAAGTATTATTTCCATAACCTTACATGCGTATATCAATAAACATCAATAACAAATTGATACATTGTATAGCAGAAAGATGGAACAGATGTAAAACGATAGATAAAGGAAAATCTTTTGATTTATCATAAATTGCAACAAAAAGTAATTAAGTTATTTATGAACTAGTAAAAAATTTTTTGAGGTGACTGCTTTGAGTAATTTTATGTGGATTAGACTATTTATTTACATACCACGCTATGTGCACTTTACATAGCAAGGAATGATTTAACTGGGTTTCATTACCCTATTTGGCCAACCAACTCACCTGTTCAATTTACATGTTGTGGCTCTGTTTCATTATTATTCTCTCCTACTGTTTGAAAGAAGAGATTACAAAATAATAATCAAAATTATAAAAATATTATTGTAAAATTATAACTACTAGAAAATGAGATTTTTTGTGCTCATTTAAGTATTGTTACTTTTTAATTTACTAAATTTTACATTGACATACACATAAACATACAAATTGATACACCCTTTTTAAGCTATTTGCACATTTCGTAAGGTTAAATACTAAGGTTTGAATAATTTGAATCTAATCGTGCATTAGGACTTATAACTTTTTTTTCCAAAACGTACTGCTTACATTTTCTTTTTAACCAATACAGTTATTCATAAATCACACAACAAACGTTGTTATAGCGTAAGCATACGAATAGGGTAACCCTCTATCGACCAACCTGAAAACATTTTTGGGTATCTATTAGATTAACCAAATTTGATTGGCTCCATTTTATTTTCTTTAATACGGCTAATAATTTTCGAAACATGTTTGCTTATAAATTTTTTTAAATTAATACACCATCTACTTTTTACCTTGTCTATACGACATTTTTTTGTGTAAGACCATTTTCAAATCAGCTTTGCATTTTACCCTTACAGTTGTTTACATATACCAAAAATAATTAAATTAAATAATATATTGCTCTTGTACCTTAATAATTTTAAAATGTATACTTAAATGTTTTTCTAAAAATTATTTGATTTTTTACAGCTAAATAAATAAAAGCATTTTTTATTAAGAAAAATACTTTTTTTTTAAACACTTGCAGACGCTTCGTCTTTAACGTGTGTCACGACGATGTGCGCAATAGTTTCTGTTATTATTGTATTGTATGTAGTTACAACATTACTTCACCTTTCTTGTTCTTATAATCATCATTATTTAAAGATTTCTAGCTAACCATAGAGGCAATCGTATCAAAAACAATTTTTAATGTATTTCGGTAACTGATGAAAATATCTTTTACTTAACATACGTTAAGTTCTCACCCATTAGGGTACACACGCTATAACTGTAATATTTTGGTCCTCTGGACACAAAAGTTTCTTTAAGAGAGCTTTCACTATAATCCTCCACCTCGTCTGTTATCTGGTCTAATAGTAATTCTGTTAAAGGTTTATAGTTGTTCAGAATCTTAAAGCATCAGTTTTTATTTAAATTATGAGCACTTTTCCTTAGTAGATATAATGGCAGCACTGCGTGGCTCACGATTTACAACCATGATTAATTTTCAATTGTTTTTTCGTTGTGCACCTCTTTTCTGACATGCTGGCGTATGTGACTGGTCTGTTCTCGCTGTTCGCGGATTTTTCCATTGCCTACCGTTACATTTGCTGACTAATTTTTAGTTGACAACTATCTCTTAACAAGGTAAGCTCAAGTCTCCATTTTTGGCTATTTATTAAACAGTTAATATTCAAATTCACTACAGTTGTTATTTCAAGTTAGTGAATCATCATAAATTCTATATCAGTATCACTAAATACTGTTCAAATTGATATGTTCAAACAGTGAGTTTCATACAAAACTGCTTATTTACAACACATGCTGTGAGGTTAACATAACCAAGCAATCACATAAAGACTCACAGTACAGTGGATGAAAATCAATGTAAGCAGTTACATTTCACTTGTGCCTTTGTTACAACAGTGTTGTAACCAAGTGTTGTGTTACTTAAAAAGTGTAAATTCAGTGAAACTCTCGCTTGGTGCAACTCTCTCACACAGATACAATCCTTACGCTTACACACACACAATTAAGTGCACACAGACAATTTCACTATTATGTCTGCTCTCGTGTGTCTAAACATACTTAGTGCTCATAAGCGCAGTAATGATACTCAGTGACAGATGACTTTTTATTGATATCTTATAATTTTTTTATAGACTTAGTATTACTGATGGGTTAAATTTTATTAAATTTTATAGTTTTACACAAGTTGAAAAACTGTTTATAATTTTTATTATTTTGTTAAAAAACTTAGTATTAATATTGTTTGGGAAAGTAAGAGTATCTTAAAGTATTGTTAAAATACCTATCGTAATTAAAATTTATAATTATTATATTTATTTTTTTATTCATTTGTGTTACATACTCATACTCACCTGGTCTGGCACCTCAGAAGTGCACTCACATTAGCACTCATTAATTAAACAATGTATCTTTAGTTATTTAGTATTACTAATTAATATAACCGCATTAGTGTCATAGTTTAACACTTTCTCACCCAAATATTTTAGATATAAGTGCAATTTTAATTGCGCTTATGCTTTTGTTTAAGCAGCTATAGCTACATTTGTATAGAGGATGAAAGGGCCACTTGTCCTTGCACCCCTAAATAACGTACATGGCATAATTATTTAAAGAAAGACAATGATCAACGCAAATTTTTTGATCAAATAAGGCCTATAATTAGAATTTTGAATTATTAACTACGGCCGTTCTTAGAAGATTTCCACGTTGACCAAATTTCTCCCAAAAACTATTTAAACATAACTTAGCTACACATTCCAAACCCATATTTTTTAAAATTTTATTTGTATCTTATTTTATTTTTTCTGTATTTTTATAATGAAAAATATAATTTTTTTTTTTGTTTCTATGCTTACATTGATTGAACAACTGCTTGCGCCTTACTTAATTTTAAAAGAATGATCTGTATATTCTGTAAAAATACCATTACCTTACAAAACGGAGTCACACCAAGAGGAGTTTTGTAATGCAAATTAAATTTTTTTATATAAAATTGTACAATTATTTTAGGGCTTCTCTAACTTTTTCTAAAACACAAGTTCCTTTAATACTCGCTCATTAACACCCTGAGGACATTCACCCTGGCGTACTTCCTCCATACTCATCCTATATAGGCCAAGAAGTAGTCGTCCGTGCATTTTTGTCAGAAGTACTGGATGAAACAGAGAAATAAGTGGTAAGATTACGTATATGACCGAGCCTTTGACATCATCATTATAATGCTTATAACCATTTCTTGTCAGTATAAAGCAATTAATTATACACATTGTAAATTTTAGGGTGTTGCACAGAGAATTCATCTGTCTTCCATATGGGTATAAAAAGTAAACTTCCATATGGGTATAAAAAGTAAAGTTTCAAATAATCAATATTTTTTTGTTTTCTTGTACCGTGTAACCGTGTTCTCTATCTGTTCACTTGAAAAAGCATGTCTTGTATTTAAAATATTATTTTGTGCTATTAGGTGACATCTCACATAAATAAGAAATTCTTCACTTTTTCTAAAAATTAACCAAAATCACATTCCCACGTTTCAGTTACATTACAATTGTATTCTTTCGTTTTCGAGGTAATTTTAAGCGTGTTTTCGTAAAGTTCTGTATAGCTTTTGAAATTTTTTAATTCCTTTGTTCACTTATTAGGTTTATTTTATTTATTAGGTTTTTATTCCTTTGTTCACTTTCACTACCGTAAACACCCGTGAAAATAATAAATATGAAATTAAGAAACAGTACTCTTACAGTTTCTCCTAAGACTATAGGATTTAAAATTATATTAACAATTAGTCCTTCTATTTATCTGTGTTATAATAAATGACCTTCATCGGTTATTTCGATATTTTCCATTTTTTCTATACGTCGTAACTATTTCATAGATTTCTCTCAAAACTGACCTAAGCATGTACATCCATTTACAGGAATAATGCCTATTGTATCGTTTTCTGGAAAATTTTTTGTAATACAAATGACCAGGCACTTGCAATCGTAATGCTATCTCTAGAAGAGTCAACGTTTTCAACTCGTGGAAAGATTTTTTTATAGCTGTACTTATGCCTAATGTAATATTTTAACATCTCGTACATAATAATCTCCATAGTTCTTCTGTACACAAAGTTTATTTTCTCGAGGTAAGTTGGTCATACTAAAGTATAAACTCTGAACATTGTTTAGAACTCATGGTGTTCCGTGAAAAAAATTTAAAAAACGGATACTGTCATTTGTAATGAAAATTTTTTTTAGTAGGAAGGGAATAAGAAAAATGTCCTTTCCAGGAATTATCTGTCAAGTTAGAAGCTTAACTTTCCCAATTTCGCTTGTAAATGATGAAGACTATCGATAAATTCAGTTTTTCTATGGGTTGATTGTATAATATTTTGGCTGTTTAGAATAACGCCATAAGATTTGTTTTAAGAAATACGATGTTTCAAAATAAATTCAGTTTCTAATGATTTTCTATTAAATATACACGTAAAAAAAAATGTAACACTTTTTTCTCGTACATCGAAGTCAACAAACATTCTTTAACATTTCTCACCCGAAAAAGATATTTTTTTAACGCTACAAAATTCCTTAAATTAGGTCTGAACTGATACAGTCATCACACTGAATTAGAACTAAGCATAAGCTCGCTATTTATATGCGTGTTTTTTTTCGTATCATCTAAAGTTTTATCCTGACGTGTCTCAAAATCATAAAAAGTAAGACGATTCTTTCACTTAGATTTTTTTCAACAGCTGGAACCATACACAACTAATAACAAATGTGTACACTTTTACACTGGCCACAGCTTTTTTTTCACACTCTTGTTTTCTTTTTGCTAACTTACAAAATTGTGGACAAATGCAGCCAATTCTTAGGGTGTTGCTTATAACTCTAATATCTACTCAGTATCTTTTTCTTTATGCAAATGACCTTGGAAACTTGTGGTTTTTATAACATTTCCTATCATAAAAAGTACGCAGAGTAATCACATTTCATTATTTTTGTTTCAAAAGTTATATTACTATTCTTATTAGGGTTTGCATGATGTGCCATGCAAACGAAAAGATACGAATGTTTGACGATTTTTTGGTATGTCTCATTACATGATAAACAAGATAACACCTTTGTTTTATTTGCTAAAAAGTTTCAAATTAAATTATATTGATTAATATTATTGTGATACATGAGGTTGATAAATAAACTGTTGTTTTATGGCATATATTTCTACTAACCATAAATTAAATCCGTGTCAGTCCCGAAGTGTTTGTAATGAAACAAGCAAACGGCTACATATCGTCGTATTATATATTGTAGAAACTATTCTACTTACCATAAATTAAATCTGTGTCAGTCCCGAAGTGTTTGTAATCAAACACGCAAATGGCTACATATTGTCGTATAATATATTGTAGAAACTTTCTAATTTATGGATGTCTCAAAGTGCCTGTATCTTTTTTAAGTTTATTACTATTCTATAATAATTTTAAAGCTTTCCGTTTTTGCTCTTTTTCATTTTCATTAATTTTTTTACTGTTTTCTATAATTGTCAGATTAAAAAACGAAAGGCCCCTCTGGTTTCACAGCGTACGATCACTAAAGAAAATAGGCTCTTTCACAAAGTCATAAAGAAAAAAAGAGCTCCCTTACTCTTCTGCAACCCTGATTTTCTCACCCTACAGCTAGATGTGTTGTCATATGATGTTAACCTCAAGTTAGGTTCATATCATATTTGGTGTGCATTAACAGCTCTTACAAACGTACCTCTCATACAGTCCTACTATCCTGATATTTGAATAATACTTTTCCACCTGCATCGATAAACAAAAAAATGCCACATGTCTTTGACATCACCTTCTAGTGATATCAAAGATGCAAGGGAGGTGGATTACTCCAAAACTCCTATATCCTACCTATCCATTCTTCTTACCCTCTGCAAGCGTCCAGCCAGTTTAAAAAATCACGCCACAATTTAAAAGCCTCAAAAATCTCCAGCAAGAAATTCCTCTTCTTCTCCTTCCTCGCCGTTCATCTCTTCTTTAACAGTACCGTCACCTTCCTGCGAACCGAACATTTACCCTCGGCTCTAACTGCCCGCACCAGACAGTGACGTCAGAGGTGTCTGTAAATTGCTCACTTTTTTTTTCAATATCGTTATTTGCTCATAATTTAGATAATTATTGATCTGAGACAGTTCACAATACCACACACAGAACACAATTTTATGTTACTGTCATTATTAGATTTTTGATATAGTTGTACATTTAACTGTAATTTACTGGTCAAGTCTTTTTATAAGTCCCCATGTCAAATGAGTTCTAAAGAAAAAGTAGACCACTTTTTTGTATCAGCTATTATATTTTATTTCTTCTAAGGTATCATAATTCTCTATATTCTATACAACACCACTTTTTATTTAACATCCAAGTTAACAATTTTTAAATAAAATGGTTCTCTGCTATTTTTGTCAACTGCCACATTATATGTACAACTGTTTCTTCCAGCTAATTGTGTTCCACTCATAATAAACATAACTTAGGATGACGTATAACTTCTTTACGTTTTTAACTTGTCGTACATACTTTGCTGTAGCAGCCAGATTGTACTAACAATTATATCGAATATGCTGCATGGTATTAACTTAAGAACAAAAGTAGTGTACAAAGTCTTATCCTGACTGAATGTAAGTGTTCGAAAATCAAACATGAAATTTTTTGTCAGCGTTTTTTTTTCTTCATACAAATACTGGGTCAATATCTTTGGTCTTTAGCTTATTATGTGTATAACACCTGTACAAACTTAAGTGCTCCAAAGGTGCGTTTGTTGCACGGTTACGCCCAAGTCAAGTACATCTTTTTTCTCACCAAAGGTTAAACGTAAATATTTGCTATTGTGAGCACTATTTGTGCAAGGTCGATCCATTGTCAATTTTGGGAAAGAAAAGTACTTCGGGTCCATACAGTCAATACGTATTTTTCTGCTCTTGAGCAAAAACTATGGCCTGAGAATAAAGAGTGGCAGTTGCTCTTTGCCCTTAAGGTGAGAGAAAAAATTGGTATCATCTCTTTGACAGCATTTAAATCTAATGTTTGTGTACTTGTAATACAAATAATTATTTTAGTTTTCTTGTGGTAGATTAGAATTTAGAGTGTTAAGGGATTATCAAAGTAGTATCTCTAAAAAAGGGTTTTCTTGGTCAGAAACAAACAGATATTCCAATTCCCATGTACTTTAAGTTTAAATAAGGTTTAAATAGCGTTCGTATGTGGTATCTAACTAATAATTATAATAAATTTTCCTACAAATATATGTTATAAAGAGCTGAAAATGAAAAACGTAATTCTAAGCTCACTTAAAATGTAAATATTCATTTATCACAAATGTTTCAATACTTGATTTTTTAAATTCAAAGAAAGTACTTTTTTAGGGAGTATTCGACGATTTAGAAGAATATGTGAACATATACAATCTCAAGTCTGCAGTAAAACTTCCATTCCACGTTTAGAAACACCTTTTTCGGAAACTTCAGAGAGCTCTCAAATACTCAGAAAACACTCACTAGAGTTTAGTGAAAGTTCCAGTTATGATAGTAATGCAAGCGGAATTTCATTGACTACTTCCAACGCAAGTACAAAAGAGGTAAATAAAAATATTTTTGAGTTATTTTAAGATTTGTTTTAGTTAGTATAGCCCACGTCATTTTGTTTATTTTTCTTCGAACCACTGTTACAAGCTTTTTGTAATAAGTACTTGTAAGCTATAGATCAGGTGCTTAATCGATGGTGACCATTAATGACTTTTATTAGAGCCCATGTTAAGCCCCGTAGGAGAAAAAAAGTTGTAGTGGACTAAACTGATAACTTGGACCCCGTAGCCTATAGAACACAGTGTTGAAGTGACTAGTTGCGATAGCCTTTTTCTTCAATCTTATACACCTAGTGGCTTATTTGGCCTTTTTTTCTTTTATTCTTTTATTCCGATGTCAGCGTTTCATTTATTTCATACAAATACTGGCTCAATACCTTTGATCTTTAGCTAAGTATGTGTACAACATATGTCTTTGTTACTGCGTCCTTACTTTTTTTCAATTTAAAGTACTTTTTATCCATAGAAGCAGTTGTTGCAACACTTTGGCCCGTCAAAATTAAACCTCTACCACCCAGGGCCAAAGTGTCACATATAAGTGTATGTAAGATAGTATAACGAGTAGGCAGAGTACAAAAAGTAAGTATATCTAACATACTAAGTGATAGAGAGAAAGAGAGAAATTGATTGTAGTAAGCAACTTACTAAAAAAAAAAAAAAAAAGAAGTAGATGTAAGTGACGCTACTGTAACATGATTTTTAAGCAGACATAAGGGATAAGTGTGGCTTATCATGGGATTTTCGCGACTGCATGGGCAATAAAAGTGGTGACGAGGAAAACACAGATTCACATCCATACATATACACATCACTATTTTATCGTAATTTTCCGAGTGAGAATTTAAATGCCCATGGTAAACATATGGCACCACCGTCAAATGTGCAACGTAAAATGCGTGGCACTATCTGTGAACCAGACACAGATATCAAAATTATGGCTATTGCTATGGGTCCTAGTCTAACACTGCAACAGCTAATCAATTTAACTACTTGCTTGAATCGTCTTTGTGTTGACTGTCTGAAGGCACTCATCAATTCGTAAGCAACACAATTTGCTAAAACATACTGATTCGTTGTTTGACCCTCTACCATGCCGTTCTGGTCCCTCTTTTCGAAAACACTTACGGTCACGTAAGTGGCGTGAATTGCTGAAACAATCTGATTAGCCACACAATTCGCTTCTCTGTATAATACTTAGTTTGCCCAAAATGGTCATGGTCTCACAGAGTCATAGTGGTGGTCATGATAAAAAAAAGGGAGAGTAGTAGAAAAAAAAGCTTCTACTTTTTACAATTGTTGCAGATTTTTTGTATAGTGTTATACTACATTAATTTTCAAAGAAATGGATATCACAAAATTATCTCACATTTTCCGTCATTTAGCTGACCATATTTCCACTTAGTTTTCATGAAAGTCGAGAGTTAGGAGTTATTCTTTTTGGTTGTCTCTTTTAATAAAAATAAACAGTGCAAGATTTTATATATAGATCCAGACATAAATACAGACAGAGAAACTAATAAATAAGTATATACCTTACAAATAATTAAGTAGTATAAAAAATATGGATGATTTAATCAGCATTATATCGCATTAAACAAGTCAAGCATGAAATAAATAGTACGCATTATATTACAATCTATATATTAATTAAGAATGAGGTTCGAAAATTTTTCATACTGTCGAAGACACACAGGTGAGTAGAAAAATTAGCTCTTCGCTTACGGAAATTAAAACAAAAGTAGTGTGGATAAAAGTAATTAAATTTATCGACATTTCTCATCGAGTACGATATTGCCACTGCAACTCAACTTTTCCAGTTAAATCTACCGTTTGTAGAAAATTGTCATACGTAGCAATTATAAATAAGTGCCACCTTGACCAAGACTTGAACCTGGAACTCTATTCTTACCGGGAAAGTGCGTTACCAATTTTGCCATCGAGGTCTCGGCGACGCTTCTTTTTAATTGCTATGTCAGGAAAATGTCAATAAATTTAATTACTCGCATTAATACTTACCCATCGATAAATAAAAGTCAATTTTTATATTCTTACATATCATATGGGCGAAGCGTTGGACTGAAAAATCGCCGAAAAAGTATAAAATGTAGCAATTGAGAAGAGGAGTTGCCGAGACCTCGACGGTACAATTGGTAACGCATTTTCCCGGTAAAAAAAGAGTTCTAGGCTCAAGTCCTGGTTGAGGTGGCACTTTTTTTTAATTGCTGGGTATGACAATTTTCAACAAACGGTAGTTTTCACTTAAAAAGTCGAGTTTCCTTGGCAATATCGTATTGGATGGAAAATGTCGATAAATTTAATTACTCGCATTAATACTTATCTATCGATAAGTTAAAGTAAATTCTAATATTCTTACATATCACAAAAGTACTGTGTGTTTTTTAGCTTAAAAATAAGATCCACAACCTAAACTTTTAATACGCACTCGGTGGTCAGTACGCGTTTGATATCAATTTAGATGGATCAGAAATTCTACATATGTACGACATAAAATATTATGCAACTAATACAATTGAGCTCACAGAATATTATTTCTTTATTGATAACGATGATTATCACCACTTTTATAAATTGTGGTAAATTAAACCTGTAGATAGTACGTGCTTGAATACCTAAGTACAAAGTTATACTTCTATTGAATTAAATGGCAGACAATGTAATTTGAAATATAAATATACCCTCTATAAAACGATATTGTATACAAAGTCAATGCAATTATTGTTCAAACGAGTATACATACGTTAATTGCTTATGGGTTTTATAACCATTTTGGGATTAAGTGAAGCAATAATGGTAAACAGTAAATAAAGACAAAATGAAAATTTACAATTATAAAGCAAGACAGTAAAAGACTACAGCTTTCATCAAATGATTTAAAAATTTTCAAGTAACTTTCTACAGCCTACGATAATTCCATCTTTAACGTCACAATTGCATCTATAATATACGCTAACACACCCATTTCTAGTTCATATTCAATACCCAAAATATGATTGTATCTAAAAGACTAAAAGAACTTATTCTGTACTTCCACTTTCTTTAATAAGATGGTACTAAATGCCAGTGAGTATGTGTTAGGAACATTAATTACACATTGGCTTCATAACAAATATAGTTTAAACATCAAACGTATATTTAGAATAGCATTATAAACACAAAAAAACATTGCACACTGTTTAATTGAACCATTTTTCTATGTTTAATTTTAAAAAGTGACAAATTAATAAGTTATCTTTAAAAAAAACTTATAGAACTGTATTTATATGATCTGTAGAGATATCCCTATAGTTTTTGCATGAAATTTTATTTTTATATAAGCCTTTTAAATTTTCTTATAGATCCACAACTTGTTTTTGTAAAAAACTATAGAAATAAAGAGTTGAGTGTACGTAAAAGATCGTATATAAGTACATCCATGTACAAAAATTGCTGTCATTGTTGCATACACTTGCGCTCCTTTCACCTCTCTCCACTTTTTTCCACTATCTATGTGATTAAGCTCTTTAAATTAGTAAATCATCTTAATCTGAGCGTGCCCACTGAGGTCTTGAGAGTCACCAGTCTAACCATGCTATCCTTGCCTGGGTGGACGTCGACGACTCTGGCCAGTGGCCACTTTCCTGGTGGTAAAGTCTTACTAGTTATAAGCACCAATGAGCCTGTCTTGAATAACTAACAAATTAGTGGTAAATTAATGAATATTCCTAAATACACTAAAACTGTTCTGCAAAAATAAACAAATTTTTGTTTTGAGAGAAAAATATTTGACTAAGAAAAAATTTTATTACATGAAAAATTTAACTATTAATTTAACTGAATTCGTTAGTAAACAGCATGATCCGTCGGCGCAACGTATTATTCGAGTCCAAGCTTTTGCCTAATAACTCGGGACTCACACTGGGCGCGTAGGTTGACGTGGGGCCAAAAGGTAGTTATACTTCTTGTCTGAGAACTCGAAAGGGGGCGAGGATGGCCGTTTTGATTATATTGACGCGGTTGACGAGCAATAGTGCGATGCACTGTAATTTTTACACATTAATAACTGTAATAGTTGCTGGAGTTGCCAGATACATTAATCGAACAAGCTGATAGTCAGAAAAAGTAATTGTTAACAGCGGTCCAACCGTTTATCTCTAAAGCAGCTGTAGTTGTGGTCCAAATACTTCTCGGTTGTTTGTCGCGATCCATTGGTTGTTAACTTAACTAATCTTGTCGGTTATTGTTAGCAAAGGATGTATTTTAAAATGTTAGTAGCATGATCAATTTTCATTTTTCCTTTTGCTTACTTGTTGGAGAGTACGTCGGCACGTGGTGCCCTGGGGATTTAAAAATTCCGTTACTTATATTGGCTCGGTCGTACAAACTCTCTCTCGACATATCTGAGTCAGAAAAAGGGAAAGGAGCAATTTTTGACTGTTTGCTCAACTTTCCCACTGTCCTTTACATATTAAAAAGTAGCAATATTTGTCCGGATAATAAAAATTAGGTTTTTGCAAATGGTATAAAAATTCTATGGTGTTAGAGGGGAGCTTGGTAACTCATGTATCAAAAACGAGCGAAAAACTAATAATGTCGCTTTGTTAGGATTACAGTAGTTAACATTATAACTTATATTGTGGTTTCTTATCAACTATACATTAACTTTATCTTAGTCTACTTATCTTAGTTCTTATCAACTGGCGCAACTGTTCCTAGCTAACCTTTTTCATCTGTTAGTTCTTTAAAGTTATTTTATTATTTTATGCTTTGAGGAGAGTTATATTTAATTTTCATTCTGGTCAGCATGGGCCAGCGTGCATGTATGTAAGTCATGCATGGTCATAGTACCTTAGCTACGAGCAATCTTGTAGGTGATTCACCTCTTTTCAGATGCACATTGGACCCTGCGTTTAGTGCTCTAAAATCGGCACGGAAAGTTTTGAAGCAAGGGAAATAAAAAATTGATGTGGATACACCAATATTATACTTAGTATGACTACGGCAGCGGAATTTTCATTTCTGTATTTAAAATTTTTATTCAATATACAACATGGTTTCAGTGGTTTGATGGCTTGAGATCTTTTTAGTTAAAAAATTTTTACAAACCACACCATAACAAAAATAATTGAGTGTGTAACATTAGTACTTCTTGTAGAAAAGTTGATAATAGCCTTTGTTAGTGTGCAGGAGATTCCAGGCTTAGGTCTCGAAAAAAGTTTTTTTTTTTTTTCTCTTTAAGAATCAGTTGAAAAGCGAAAAATGAAGTTCTACAAAATTCAAAATATGTGCTGTGTGAAATGGCGTAGTTGGGTGCTAGACTTGCACAGGGTCGTACGGCGAGAAAAATCTGATGGCAATGGAGATTGTGTTTGCAAGGTGAAGGGTATTAAATTTAATCAAATTTATAGCCAATGAATATATTTGAATACGATTTAGAAGCTTTCAGTTTTATATATTACGAGAATAACATTGTCGAATTTTTCCATTCTTTGAAAAATTTTTTAATATAAAGTGACTTAGCCAGAAAGGAAGGCATGTCAATCAGTCTATGGTACTAAATAGTTTGACCTATGATTGTCATACATTATCCGCATAACTTAAAACGCGACACCACAACAGAAAGAAAATAGTATTAAAAGTAGAGAGAAAGACTTACTGGGTCGAGGTATGACATCGAATTTGTATAGGGATGATATTGTGATCATTGTCCAAAATCACTTTTACATAATCAATATGAAAAAAAACATTTAAAATATTTTTTCCAACATTTTTTTCTAAATCCAAAAAACATGGATACAAAAAAAAAAAAAGGTCAANGCCAATGAATATATTTGAATACGATTTAGAAGCTTTCAGTTTTATATATTACGAGAATAACATTGTCGAATTTTTCCATTCTTTGAAAAATTTTTTAATATAAAGTGACTTAGCCAGAAAGGAAGGCATGTCAATCAGTCTATGGTACTAAATAGTTTGACCTATGATTGTCATACATTATCCGCATAACTTAAAACGCGACACCACAACAGAAAGAAAATAGTATTAAAAGTAGAGAGAAAGACTTACTGGGTCGAGGTATGACATCGAATTTGTATAGGGATGATATTGTGATCATTGTCCAAAATCACTTTTACATAATCAATATGAAAAAAAACATTTAAAATATTTTTTCCAACATTTTTTTCTAAATCCAAAAAACATGGATACAAAAAAAAAAAAAGGTCAAAGAGATAAAAAATGCAATTTTTAAATAAATTGCCCTTTCAAAGCTGACATATTTGTTCGAGGCGTTAGCACACACTAGGCTCGGATAGGGTAATTGGAAAGACACAATAAAACACAATAAAATTAAACAGCATAAAATAACAACTTTTAATGTCACTCAAAGGCCAAGAAAATTCACAGTTAATATTCACAAAAATAGTAAAGGTCAAAATTATACAGAAGAAAAGAAATAATGTCTCTAGACTTAAGGCAATGAACTATTGAAATATATAAAAGCGAAGAATAAAGAAAGAAAAGAGTCAAGTTGAACAACACAATATGTAAACACACACTGGCCTTGAGCTCGCAAGAGAGTTTGAAAGTTACACGAATAAATGTGAAAATGAAAGCACCGATATAATATGACTGATTGAAATATTGATTAACGAGAAACGATTGTCTGTAGAAGTGCACAGTTACTGTCTGTAGAAATACACAATTACTGTCTGTAGAAAAACACAAGAGTTTCACTGAATCTTGCTGTTGATAATCACTGGTAGTTTGATGAGATTAACTATTTCAGCTGGTCTGCAGATTATGCAGTCAGCAACTTAAACAAAGCACTAAGTGCACTGCACTGTACAACTGAGTTTTGTCCACTGTATTGAGAGAGTTAATCAGAAGATTTACACTAGAATTTAAGGTGATGTATGCACCTTTGAATGCTAGAGTTTGGCAACGTCAATTAAGAGAGTCTATCTTCGACGAGAGCTGAGTACAATCTGGTGCTTACAGTATACAAAGCTTGCCGCGTGAATACACACACACACACACACACACACCTGCAGCGCGCCAAGTCAACCAAGTGCTCACGCACAGAGCGTTAAGCCGACAGACTACAAGTGTGCACAATGTACACAAAAGCCGGGCCTACTGTCGGTCGCTATCATTTCCAACATTCCGCCCACCGTAAGTCAACGGCTGACAACAGCCGTAGACCGGCAGTGGCACCAACTTGTGAATTGGTCTCTTGAGCGTGCCCACTGAGGTCTTGAGAGTCACCAGTCTAACCATGCTATCCTTGCCTGGGTGGACGTCGACGACTCTGGCCAGTGGCCACTTTCCTGGTGGTAAAGTCTTACTAGTTATAAGCACCAATGAGCCTGTCTTGATGTCATGAGCTGGAGTATGCCACTTGGAGATTGAGTTTAATCTAAGCAAGTTCTGTCTAGACCACTGCTTCCAAAACCTTTGTTTTTGAGCTTGGATCAGATGCCAGCGAGTGAGCCTTGCTGGAGGTAAATCCAACAAGCACGGTTCTGGTGGTGAGTTTAGTGCCGATCTGACTAAGAAGTGTCCTGGAGTGAGCGTGTCTAAATCCTCTGGATCATTGGTAAGTGGTTCTAGTGGTCTAGAGTTAAGTATTGCTTCGATTTAAGTGAGCAACGTCGTGAACTCTTCAAGCGTGTCAAGAGTCTCTCCCATAGTCCGATGGAGATGGTGTTTCATCGACTTCACTACTGCTTCCCATTTCCCTCCCATGTGAGGAGCAGCTGGAGGGTTGAAGTGCCATGACGTTCCATCTTGGGCGAGCATGGCTGATAGATGAGAATTTTGACTGATTGCTTCTGAGTATAACTGCTGAAAAGCCCTGTCTGCACCAACGAAGTTCGTCCCACAATCAGAATACAACTTAAATGGACGTCCCCGACGTAAGACAAATCGCCAATACGCTGACAAGAATCCTTCGGTAGAGTAATCTGTCACTGCTTCGAGATGCACAGCAGAGGTCAAAAAACACACGAACACACACATCCAACCCTTGTATGTCTTTGACCCTCTGCCACGCCAAGATTTGAGATGTATCGGACCTGCGTAGTCGATACCTGTGTGAGCAAACTGTCTGGAGGGAGTCACCCTGGTAACTGTCCCATGAGTTGTTGTGCTCTTTGTGCCCGGTACCTTGCACATTTGACTCAGTATGGGATTCTGGATTGGATGAGGGCCCTTCCACCGATTATTCAAAACTCTTAACGAGTTTTGCTAAGAGTGAGCTGAGTTCCTCCTTGTAGAATTTACCGATGAGCCTGATCGATAACCAAACTGGTGAATTGAGCTTGACGAGGAAGTAGGGCAGGATGTTTTGCATCAGGTCTGAGCTTGGCATTCATGAGTCTGCCTCCCACACGCAGTATGCCAGCATCATCAGTATATGCCATCTACCGGTGAAAAACATGGCCCTTTGGGAGAGAACCTGATTTGAGCATCTTGTTTTCCTCCTTAAAATATTCTTGTTGAGTTAATATGACGAGTAAAAGCTTAGCTTGAGTGATAAGTTCTGCAGTGACAGCTACGGATGATTCCTGGTGTGTGAGTAAGGCTTTCAACTTGGCACAAGCAAGCAAGATGGTGGCTGTGATACGATAGAGTTTGTGCAATGTGGAGCTGGACTGAGTGAGCCTGAGTAGGAACTCCGAGTCCGAGACTGATGACATCAATGCTGACACCTGACACGCCTCTGTCTCATCCTCCACCTCGACGTTACTTGGCTGCAGAGGCCAACCATCCTAGGGTTGTATCATCCACTCTGTTCGATGCTACTAGAGCCTATGCTCAATCAATTTTGAAGTGAGAATCCCTCTAGAAGCTCAGTCAGCAGGATTCTCCTTTCCAGGGACATGTCTCCAATGTGCTGCGGGAACCATATCCTGAATTGCTGCAACTCGATTCCTGACGAAATCCTTTCACTTATTTCGATGAGAAGAAACCCAATAGAGTGTGACCGACGAATCTGTCCATAAGTGAATGTTGCTGATATTCAGTTTGAGTTGGTCGCTGACATACTTAGTAAGTTTAGCCAGAATGAGAGCTGCTGTCAACTTTAACCTTGGTATTAACATCCTTTTCAGTGGTGATACTTTCGTCTTGGAACAGACGAATGAGCTTGACGTGGCTGAGTCTGATTTTATCACCAGGTAAATCACAGCACCCATAGCATCCTGAGACGCATCAGCAAAGCCATGGAGTTCCACCGCAGAAGAAGGATATGCTCCAAGCCATCTAGGAACCGTCACTCCGGAGAGTTTGGCTAGATCACCTCGTATTTGTAGCCACCTCTGAGCGAGAGCATCTGGTGTGGGTGTATCCCATGTAATTTTGAGTAGCCACAATTCCTAAATGACAAGTTTGGCTGCAACAATCACTGGAGCAACTATTCCAAGAGAATCGAAGATTTGAGATATTTCTGAGAGAATTGTTCTCTTCGTTGGAGTTTGACTGAGAGGTTTGAGTGTGCACTGAAAGGTGAGATTGTCTGAAAGTGGTTTCCAAACCATTCCAAGTACTTTAGCATCGCAGTCATCGAGAGAGAGTGCTGATTCTTCACTGGAGTTTGAGTAACTGAATCCTGGCGAGTTTGAGTGCCACTTAGCCAGGGGCAATTCGCCCGCCTTGCACAGCTCCTTGAGTTGGAGGGCCTGCTCGTTTAACTCATCTGGAGTCTCCGCTCCACCAAAAATGTCGTCCACATATCTGCCGCTGGTGAGAATCTGGGCCGCCTGGGGGTAACGGTGTCCTTTATCCTTCACCAGCTGCAGCAGTGATCGTGTGGCCAGAAATGGAGCGGGCTTCATCCCGTAGATCACTGTGATGAGCTGGAAGTGAGCTTTCTCGTGAGTTTTGCTATGCCAGATGATTCGCTGAAGATCCCAATCGTCTGGATAAACCTTGATCTGACGATACATCTTGGAGATGTCCGCAGAGAAAGTCCATTTGAATGTGCGTAACCAGAAGAGTATATCTATTATGTTGGGCAGTAGATTAGGTCCCGTGTGAGTTATGCTGTTGAGTGAATGTCCAGAGGAAGTAAGGGCTGATCCATTGAAAACCACCCTGATTTTGGCGTTGTCTCCATCTTCCTTCAATACGCCGTGATGAGGCAGATAAAAATGTGGCTTGATGTTGAGCTCATCTGCAGGCACAACTCGCATATGGCCAAGACTCAAATATTCATTAATGAAAACTGTTTAGAACTTGTCGTACTTGTTAGCTGTTCTGAGCCTGGCCACCGTGCGATTGAAGCATTTACGAGCACGGTTGACTGAGTTGCCCAGCAGAGATGGAGATTGCTTCAGAGGAAGTTTCACCACGTATCTTCCGGTGCTATCTCGAGAGTGAGTTCGCACGAAGTGCTCCTCACACTCCTGTTTCTCTGGTGTAAGCAGCGAGCTTGACTTTGAAGGGACCTCTTCTTGAATCCAGAAGTTGATGAGCAATTCCTGAAGTTTATCTTCTATTTTTGAAACGATATGGTGAGTGTGACGATGAATCTTTGTAATAGGCTGGTTAACGCAACCCGATAAAATCCAACCAAACAGTGTACGTTGAGCGATAGATTCTGATAAAGAACCTCTGAGCATATCTGAGGTGATTATAGCTGAATAGTAGTCAATGCTAAGCAGCAAATCTATGTCTTGTGGCAGATAGAAATGGGGGTCAGCTAACTCCAGAAACTCCGTATGCAGCCACGATCTTGTCTTACATTGAAAAGATGGTAGTGGAGCTATTACTCTAGGCAAGACATGGAGCACCACATCGATGTTGGAGTCAGAATATAATGAAAACAATCTGAGTTCTACTTTACCAAGTGCTTTACTGACTACGTTGCCTCCAATGCCCAGGATACAGACGTTGAACTTCGTGCGCGTCAGCTTCAGACGCTTCACAGCATCTTCCGAAATATTCGATAATTCTGAACCTTGATCAATCGGAAGTCTAAGATGATGATGTGCAGCTGGATCACGTATCTAGGCTACTGCTGTTGGCAACAAGATAGATGAGTGACTAGATGTTTGGTTGGACGATGTGATCCTTGCTGAGTTTGACTTGATGTTGACTCTGGGATGAGTATGACTAGATATGGAGTTTTGACGATGTGTGTGTCTGATGACCGCGCTGATCTCCTAATCTTGATGTTGAGTCGGCTGAGACGCCAACCTGCTGATCGGTTGCAACAACCGAACGCCGTGAATCATGGTATGGTGAACCTTACAACAGGTTTGGCACCTCTTCGTGTTCAAACACTTAGCAGCAGCATGGCGGCCCAAACAGTTCAAGCACAAAGGCTTTTCATTCACCAACTGGTATCGTTGGTCAATGGAGAGGGCCGTGAATGCCGGACAGCGAGCAATAAAGTGTTGCTAGTTGCAGTACGTGCACGGAAACACTGGAGGAGCCGGTCTATCATCCTGCGACCAAGCCAAACTCCCAACCCGATTCTGCTGGGCGTTGCTGCCCGGCTGAGTGTTGCCGAGCGGTTAAGTTTGACCTGTATGAGCGTGCTGAGCTTTGCTTAGTTTGGATTTAGTCTTACTAGATATAGATGAGTTATCTTGTCTCTTCCATCGCGTACTGCCACCGGATCACTCCCCAATCACCCCGATTCGGCTCGAAGGACCAAAAATGTTCGAGGCATATGCGTTAGCACACACTAGGCTCAGATAGGGTGATTGGAAAGACACAATAAAACACAATAAAATTAAACAGCATAAAATAACAACTTTAAATGTCACTCAAAGGCCAAGAAAATTCACAGTTAATATTCACAAAAATAGTAAAGGTCAAAATTATACAGAAGAAAAGAAATAATGTCTCTAGACTTAAGGCAATGAACTATTAAAATATATAAAAGCGAAGAATAAAGAAAGAAAAGAGTCAAGTTGAACAACACAATATGTAAACACACACTGGCCTTGAGCTCGCAAGAGAGTTTGAAAGTTACACGAATAAATGTGAAAATGAAAGCACCGATATAATATGACTGATTGAAATATTGATTAACGAGAAACGATTGTCTGTAGAAGTGCACAATTACTGTCTGTAGAAATACACAATTACTGTCTGTAGAAAAACACAAGAGTTTCACTGAATCTTGCTGTTGATAATCACTGGTAGTTTGATGAGATTAACTATTTCAGCTGGTCTGCAGATTATGCAGTCAGCAACTTAAACAAAGCACTAAGTGCACTGCACTGTACAACTGAGTTTTGTCCACTGTATTGAGAGAGGTAATCAGAAGATTTACACTAAAATTTAAGGTGATGTATGCACCTTTGAATGCTAGAGTTTGGCAACGTAAATTAAGAGAGTCTATCTTCGACGAGAGCTGAGTACAATCTGGTGCTTACAGTATACAAAGCTTGCCGCGTGAATACACACACACACACACACACACACACACACACCTGCAGCGCGCCAAGTCAACCAAGTGCTCACGCACAGAGCGTTAAGCCGACAGACTACAAGTGTGCACAATGTACACAAAAGCCGGGCCTACTGTCGGTCGCTATCATTTCCAACAATATTTCTTATTAAAAGTATATAAATATGTTATTTGTTATTTATCACCTCAAAACAGTGTCAATATTGCAACGGATGTTTTAAAAAATACAATTGAAATTCCAAAAAAAAAGTCAACAGCACATTCTTTATCACAAATTTTTAACCTTGAAAAAAAAGTTATCATAACCTCAGTTACTTGCGTATAAAAAAAATTAATCTCAACCACTCGCTTAGCATCCTACGACGTGCTTCAACCGATACTATACTAAAAGCTAATTAATTGCAAGAGCTATATGTAAGCAACGGCGTTGCTAATGGCAGGATTACTCAATTTGCAGTAAACTCTAGAAAAATGAATTGATTCATAACGGGAGCCATCTTTGTGCTAGCCTGCTAAAAGCGTTCGTGATAATGTGAGTGGTCCATAAAGAGAAGTACTATGGTAACTTAGCTTTTTAACAGAGTTTAGTTTGGCAGCATAAATGCTAGATGGCATCACCTGTGAACATGTACACTGAGTAGACGTATAGGATTCGTCAATACTGTGCTCATTAGACACTTTTTAAAAACAATTTAACGGTATGATAGATGCTTGCTTTGAGTGAAACATAGTTTTTTATAAAGTTAAGTGACAGTATTCTTACGGAAACCTTCAGGAAAATTTTAAGCTTCATGAGAGAAAGTTACAAAAAAGTAACCATTGCCAATTTTAAGCGCAAATCGTGCGGTAGTAGTGGTATCGTCAACTTGTTCACTAAAGGCTGTTATCATAACTATTGGAGCGTAATTGTAATCATACAAAATCTACATTATCAATGCAAGGGCTTGTTGTCATCAATGTAGTCAGGAAATTCGTTCTGGTGAGACCTATCTAAGATATAACATCGAAACATGTTGCCAAAGCATTTCAACATATTTTATCAAGAAGTGACGAGCGTACAGCAATGTGTCTCTAAATGGTAATGCAGACAATGATGAGGAGAGTGAGTGAAGAAGAGAGTTATCACACAGAGCTTTTGCGTGGTTGTATACATCAGTATTTATTCCAATTAACTATTGCTCTAGTCACTGCCGTAGCGCAGGTCTCATCAAGCGGGAAGCTGGCTTAGGCTTAAATCGTGTGATCCGGGACGATAATTCTAAGAAGTCACACATTCCTTCTTATACACTATGAGTTACCTTATTACTTGCGATGTTTACCCAAAACTAGTAGTTGTCACCTATCGAGTGGTAGGTGGTACTATCAAGCGCAAAATTTAAAATCATGACTGCGCGCTAAATTAAAAAAATTTAATTTATGTCAAACTATTGAAATGAATAAATAGTTGTTATTTTAATAATTAATATTGAATAAAATAATACCCCAGACAGTAAAAGAATGAAGCAACGTGAGAGCAGTCATACTTTAAAAAATTCAAAGTACAACGTTGAGTATGTTGTTCGTATCACTAAGAGAACAAAAGTATTTGCTAAAGGTTACCAAAGCAGTAAGACTTTGTGATTAAAAATAAGTGTACATATCTTTTTAACACAAGAACCAACAGCACATTTTCTTGAAGATTTCGCTGACAAAGATATTGACAATTTCTTTCATGAGGCAGAGTTCAGCAGAGTTAAAGCAATTGAACAAGAGCTTCTTTAAGTTAGACAAAATATCAAAAAATCAAGGTAAAGGACGTTCTAAATAGTTTTGTATTAGCTGAAAAGAGCATCCTCAATAAATTTTTAGGTAAAGGGAGATCACTTCAAAGATAGAATATTAAGGACGAATTTTACGTTGTGTTTCCTAGCAACAGTAGTATAAAGTATTAACCTAATAATACTAATACGCCTTACGTGACCAAGTTATCTCAACAAGTTAGTTGGTAAGGTTAATATAGTGTTGATATGATAAAGATTTATAACTATTGTCGCTTAAACATACAGTAAGAGATATCGAAAGAAAAATTACCGTTAATAGTATACCACGGCTACAAATAATGTACACAGAGAACAACCTATAATGTATATAGATTACGGCGTACAGTCTTGTCTATTTGCAAATATGAAAGAGGTAACACATAAAATTAATAGTTTTGATACTACGCAAGATCACATAGTTTACAGTTAGAAAAATGGTAGTTTCGTAGTTGCTAGTTTAGTGTATTTCCAAACATCGTGCAGTAAATACACGTATCATTTACTATTGTCCAAAAAACTATGTAAGAGCTTTAGCTTTCAAAGTGTAACAAGTCTTTTCTTTGAAAATAACAAAATTCATTCCATTGATACAGCAAATCTTGCCACCGCTTTGCCACTAATGCTTATGATTTACAGCAATGTTTGTCAACCATATATTGGAAGAGACGAGCAATCCTAATTGTTGTAGATCGTCCCGTTGGACTTTTAAGGATACGGTTACGGTTACGTCAAAAATAAAATTTTTTAATCTTCTATATGTATACTATTGTTATTTAACTCATTTTCTGAAATGGATATTTATATAAGAGATCCAGTAGATGGACCCATACCGTTTGATTTTAGAACACTGATGGTCACTTTCAATAAGTTGATTAAAAATCATGTATCTCTAAGAGGACTTTTTTATCGCATAAAGTTATGGTGGAAGTCTGACTCAAGATCACAGAAACAGTGGAGAAGATGTTAAATGCACTGACACTAGGTTCTTCTATCAATAAGAAGACAATGATATCAGACTGGTATTTTGATAGAGTATTTTAACTAGTTTTATCACATACTTAATAAGATGCCAGAGCCATTATCATAAAAGCTGTTCGTGCAAGTATGAACATGAATTCTGATGTCACCACTAAAAAAACAACTTTTAAAAAGATATTTTTTACTTTTGTGAGAAAATCTGCTCATACACGAAAAAGAAAAGTCTAGGAAAAAAATACGAACCTATAGAAGGCTTGCGATGTAAAGTTGGTCAACTTGACGAGCCATTTTTATTTCAACTTCTCCGTAGAACTGTGCAGCTAAGATTGGATATCGTAAGGGTACAGAGAAAAAAATCAACATAATACAAGAACACAAGACAAATAAAAAGATAAAGAAAAAAAAAAAAAAAAATGTTACGTAAAATTGATTAAATCAATTTCAGTTGTAGACGCTTCTATTGTAAACAAAAAAAAAAAAAAAAAAAAAACAAGAAGATAAAGAGATTGGAGAGGTATTTTTTTGAAATTTAAATTTAAAAATATGGCTTATTCATCGTCTCTCGTTTAAGTGCTTTAAGTCTAAGCTTCCTTTTTTTGATACTCTACTGACTCCAACAACCATCGAAAGATCCCGCTCGATTCAGTACAAGCTAATATCATCGATAACAGATTATTTACTTATAAAAGTTGACATACTAGGTAATGGTGACAAATACATGGATCTCACACAGAATGCCTAGTTACCAAGTCAAGTTGGCTGTCAATACAACTGAGTATTTTATGCTTGCGTAGCATCTTCAATTATAAATGTAAAGTTATTCATTCGTTTTACGAATTTGTTATTCTACTAAGTCGATGTGTTTTTGAAACAGAAATCTGTATCACCTTCTAACAATGCGTACACCGAGAGAGCGTGTTTTGAAACTTCTTTTACCCGCACGTGATACACGATCATAGTTGTTTCAAGTGATACTGTCCTGTATGTTTTGTTTATGCTTTTCGTATTTAAACGTTTTTTACCAACCCCAAACGTCTTTCATCATGTCTTTTTCAAGCTACGACCAGTATAAAAAAAGTCGCATTAGTTGTTGGTTTCTGTCAGACTGTCACACGGTCAATACAATTGAATAGAAAACAAAATCCCAGGGAAAGAAGATAAATAAGTCAGTGACAGATGACATCTCAATGGTAAAGCAGTATCAACAGTCACCTTCGAAGATTTTTTACAAGTTTTATGACTCTATTAGCAACAAAGTTGTAGTTTGTCCAGAATACAAGAAAATACTTGACAACAATTGAGAGCCTGTAGTTTATCTATTAGGCACGGATTTTGAAGGGATACCTTTTGAAGTTTTGGATTGGACCAGACGACAGCAACTTGCAGGAGAACATGATTTATGGCTCTAACTGATCTCTGAAGTTTACTGTGAGTTAACGATAAGGCTTTTAAGCTTAAAAAAGGACAATAATGATGTGTGACTGGTAGCGTCCTGAAGAAACATCGTCGTACTTTTGTTATAAAAAGAGTAACCTTCAATTATTTAAGCAAATTTGTTGTCAGTTGGATTGATTGTATTTTCCATGTTTTAATTAATTTGTCAGATTTAATGGCTGCTGTTGTGCAGTAATTTATAGATTATATTTTAGAAAAAGGCCGTTATATGTATAAATCGAAAATTAACTGCTATAGACTTAATACTGTAAAGAAAATCATAAGGAACTTATTAAAACAGATTTATAAAATATGTATAAATAAGTGATGTCTATAGCTACTGGGAAGTGCAAAAATACAAAACAAACGTGTATATAATTTGATGTGCAGCATTAAATCTTTCAATAGAAGCACACTTGTAGAGGCTTTACATTCTTTAATACATCAATAAACGAAGTGTCCTTTGTTGTAACTTACTGAGAGTTTTCACCACATCCTTATACATGACACTTATTTTGATGACATGGAAAAATAAATTTAAGAAAAGTTGTGGGCTCTTCATATCAGAGAAGACTATAGTCGTAAATTACAAAAAAAATATTAGTACTTAGGAAAAAAAGAACTTTATTCCCTATAGTAACTTAAAAATCAGAGAGCTTTTTCTCCATAAATAGAGTTAAAAGAAGAAGCGATAAGTGGTAAAGTTATGACCCTTGCCCCACATACTTTGTCTTCCCTTCTAGCAAAAAGCTATGATCTAGGTGGTAAAGGTTTGTTTTTTAAGGCTAAAGTATATCAACAACTTTTTGTGTCACTATACAAAAACTTTTACAACCTTTAATGGATGTTAAAAAATGTATAATGTATAATTAAATTTTTCAGCTCAAGTGCAAAATGACGAAGCAGAAATCTGCTGCTAGACAAACTAAAATAAAGAATTAATGTTATCATTTTTTTAGTGAATATGTAAAGTTAATCAATATGTTACGTATCTGAACAAAATAAGATAATAGTCCACCAATGAAACAAACTAACAAAACAGAAATAAATACGCATAAATTGATAAAAAATTAACACTAAATTGTAAAATCTATTTTCATTACGATTGTCAGGTTCTAAGTCCAAGACTTTACACAGAGACAGTACTACTCAAGTAAGACGCTAGCATCGTATAGTAATCTATACAATCTGATATCTCTAGTTGCAGGTTACTAGATTATTTAGTTTTTGAACAGAAGCGTTCTCATCAGGACAACTTTAAGGCCGTTACAAAAATGGAGGATTTGTAAAAGCGAGCAGTTGTTAAATGCTTTTATTTTAAAATCTTAATGCCAAAAAAAAAAATCAAGAAGCAAAGAAACGGAACATCTGATGAAGTAATGAGCCTCACTGGATGCTCTAGAGAAGTTATAACTCCATCAATGATTACAAAAGTATGTTCTGTTGTACTAGAAAATTGCAGACTAGAGTAATTAAAGACAGCAGAGGTTGTGATCACGTTACTATACGATAAGACACTTGATGAAAAGTTGCACAGTTAAATTATTTGTACTTATATTATAAAGTACTACCATAAAAATCTCAGTAAATCTTTGAGTGAGCTTGTTACCAAGGATAAAACTAGGAATATAACAATGTTTTAGAAGGCAAAACAATGTGAAAAATGGTGTCAATTCTTGCTCCATATTCCTATACATTGTTTTTTTTTATAGTATCAGTTAAATCAGTTTGACAAGATAGACGTGCAACTCTGCTATTTTTGCCATGCTTACTGTAACTTTGATCTTCTTTTTTATTATAATCTTCACTGTAACTGTTACTCTCATTCATTTTTTTATTCCCTTTCCTTCCCTGTGCAACACAATTTATGGTCCGATTCTATTTTTTCTGGAGTGTAACAGAATCTGTAAGCAATAATTACTAGTTACTTTATTTCTATTTGATTTTTTTTTATTAATATTTACAACGAACGTTGCAGAATATATCAGGTTTATACGAATTATCAAGGATGTGTAGACTCAAACATTTTTCTGTTGTCTTACGTCTCATCGCTGTCGATTGTGCAAGGGCCAAGATATCCACCTCTGTAAAGCTGTGGTCATATGATAACGACGAATGCAGGCCTGCTTTGCGACCCTTACCAGCTGCCAACATTGAAAATCTAGCCCCCTGTACGTGAAATTTCTTGTTTCCCTGCCATGAGAGCATTTAAGTCGTTATCTAGGGCCTTTGCTGAATAGCGGTACAACTACAAAGCTCAGTATGACCACGAGGATGTGCCCTAGTTGCAAGTAAGCAAATACAAACTTTTTTGCGGGGTGTTGTTATTTTAGGCACATTAATTAAAACTATTTAAGAACTTACATAATTAATCAATTCAAATACAAGATTTTGTTTTAGTGTGGTCAGCCTTACATAGTTTCATTCACTGGGTCTTATAGCTAATTTTTTGGTAAGTAGAATTATATTTTGCCCATTTTTGAGGTCCGATAATGTAAAAAAAGTAACTGAAAATAATCAGTAAACAAAGATCTCAAATTTAATTTTTGCATAGTCAATTTAATGGAGTTACTTAAGTCACGTATTGTGGGTTATTTTATTTCACCCTTCACTTTTTAAGTTTTGTCATTTTTGAACGAAGTTCTGTTTCTTGCGTTATGAGTCATAGGCAAATGGGGGCTAGACTAAAAAAACTGTAACAAGAATTTTTTTCGATCCCACTATACTAATACAGCCTTCTATAAATCTACATACATTGCCGCACGCAGTTCTCTCTCTCTCTCTTGCAGCGCGCGCACCAAAGAACTCGATTACTCTCTTTTGTTCAGCCTCTTTGGTTGTACACGGCTATTGCACAGACGCATAGGTGTTTATTTGATTGCCTTATGATAAAAAAGGTAATTTAACTTTATATTTCTCAGTACTAAAAAAAAATGTTCATTTCCCTACAGTATTTGTTCAGAAACACAAGAAAAAAAGGTTTGTCCAATCGGTAGTTGACTTAACTTATTTATTTGAAAATTTATGATTAGCTGCAAATTTTTTTTTTAGCTTTTTGCTTTTATCTCTACTTCTATAACTTGTAGAGTGATTTTAAAACCGTAAATCTGTTTGTCATTGTATTTCTGACAAAATAGTCACTTTTAAAAATGTTCTTCATTGGAGCTCATTTAGTTGGGTGACTCCTTATTCTAATATAGCGAGTTCAGATGCTTTTAATCACATAATAATAAGTTATACTTTCCGTCACAGTACTACGAATGAGTATGTTCTTCATTTCAGCCCTTCTAGCTTAGCGACTGTACTGGAGTGCCACTAGTAAGGAGACTTTTTGATAGATGTAGGTAGAATAATTTTCGGCACAGTGCAGCAAATTACAATGATTTTTATCAGGTAACACTAAGTCTATTCACTTTTCACAAAATAACCACAAGTCATGCCATTTTCTTCATAAAAACTCTATGAATTGACTTATTTTCTACCGGAAGCCTGGAGTTGCACTACTCTTTATACTAACCCGAGTAAAAATTCTTTTTACAGAAGGCATCTATATACGTGAGCAACTTTGTGTTCAAAAAAAGCTTACATAAACCTGTTTTTACGTAATGAAGAATAAAAGGCTAGTATCAATCATGTAAGCTGAAAACCAGCAAAGTAGTTGGCTTATGGCAAGAAAGCTTGCACATTTGTTACAAAAAAAAAAAAAGGGTAGGAGGGTGTGAAATTATTTTATATTTCATAACAATGAAGAATGTAAAAAGAATTAAAAAAAATAGAAAGTGGCAGGAACTTTTGTGCAATAAGAACTGAAAAATATAACTTTAACTAAGATGTTGCATACGTTTACAATAAATGAAGAATGTACCACTGGCTTAACCTGGCAATCTCACAGAATAAAGGAACTTATATCTGTTTTAAAAGATGCATGTTCACTTTGCCTCCATCCACCGTAAGTAGTGACCTGTCGTACTGGATCAGACTGAGATAAGAAATATAGTTAATATTTTTATCGAACGAATTCAAACTTTGCTCTATAATATGCTTATTGTACTCAACTAAGTAACTACAGGCCATCGAGAGTAGTCTCATGACAATTAGCTCCTTATAAAAAGTAGTTCGTTAAAGTATTTTACTAACTTATTTAATTTAGAACTCTTTTTAATATATTTTATAGAAAATCATAACTGACGCAAACAAAACAAAATTTATTTATTTGTGTTTAGAAAGAAGTTATTTATAAATAAATACATGTATGGGCAACCTAAGTAAGGAGATATGCGGTGAAATGCTCATGGAGTCAACGCGATGTACAATGTTTCTTATCGCAGAATAAAATTATAAGTTTTTGTGCTTGCGCGCGCTCGTATATGTGTGAGTTGAAAAAATTTTAAAAATAAAATTGGAAAACAATATAATCTAATAAGCAAAAATCATCCAGCTTCTGAATGAAGAAACATGAGTTTATTAACTTTTATTATATAGTAGTTTTTAAGGTGATTTAAAGTATAATTTTCATGTTGATACTTTTTAGTTAAAATAATTGATCATTTAAGCTATTTAGTAAGTAATTTGTAGTTTTACATTATTTTAAAAATTGCGGTTCAAAATCCTTTAGGTAATAAAGTTTATTATCCAATGTTTATTTATTATAGTATTAAATATAACGAATCCTGGTTTGTTAAATAAAACTTATGTTGATACAACTATCTTTATAACATTCATTTGGTGAATAAACTAAAACATCAAGAGTAGTTAAACAAAAAGTACTAATGTCTATTAATAATAAAAAAAAAAAAAAAAACATCTTATTACGTAAGTATATCCACGATACAGTAGTTACCACAATTTATTAAGAGAAGAAAGTTAATAATCTTACAATATTTTTTTCAGATCTCTTTACCTCATGAAATGTAAATACTGTTTAGAGACTTCTAAAGATAAAAATTCAGGAAAAATAAGCAAAAAAAAGTGTTATAAGTATTATTAATGCAAATGTCAAAGAATAATACTTAAGAAATGGCATTACATAACAAAAATAGAAAAACATGAAGGGATGCATTACTTATGTCAGAAAACTATCTTAAACACCACTATTACCTTCTAATCCTTCTGTCGGAATTTTTATCTGTAAGAAGAGGTAAGTCTCTTGTAAATTCACTTGTTTTTGCTGACCAACGACCAAACAGAACTCACGCACGTAGCCTATGCTGACTGGAACGGAACGCAAATTACTCATTCAGCATCCAGCTATTTAATCCGAAAAAATAAGAGTTGATGCACATACTTACTACATCAAAAAAATAATTACGCCCACATTTGGCGAAATTGATTGAGAATTAAAGGCAAAATGTAAAAAATCAGATGTTGAATTGATGTAGTATAATCTGAATTTTAACTGTTTATCTTTGCTTTTTTATGAAAGTTTATCTACCATTTTTCTGACATGTAAATATTCTAATTCAGTTGACTGTTGCTAGCTAAGTGAGATATCTGTTGATCGGTAGAGTAGGAGACTTCTTTACGCAAAGTAATAAATTTTGCCTCATTTGGTTAGGTGACGTTATTTACGTCAGTAATTAACTTTGCATGATTTTTGGAAAAAAAAAGTAGACACACATTGTTGAATCCAAAAGAAATAAATATAGTTTGGTTTTGGCGAAAAATATTTCAATATAGAGAAAAGAGTAAGAAATAACGACGCACCTTATCAGTCTGAGATCTATTTTTTTATTTATCACTTCAAATATTTCATGAATCTTGCCAAGTATGGGCTTGATTAACTTTTAAGTGTCAAGAATGTATGTATCCTTTTTTTTAACGAAGTAGCTATCTGTAAAACAAATAATATTAGGATACATGGAACCAAATCAACCTCATTAATAGCTAGATAACTTTAACTAAGTCTGGACTGCCCTTATGTTCAATATTGAATCAAGAAAATACATTTAAGAAGCATAAGATCTAAAGCTACGTAAAACAATGTTAATTACAGTAAATTGAATAGAGCAATATCATTTATCTTCCAAAAAATTAGCCTATTATATCTAATAATTTTTATAAATGAACCATTTATTGTTTAACCCCTTGTTATTACACAAGTATTTAAGTATATACAAGACAGATAACAAAAAATTATGATATTTAAGTAAAACAGAAAAACTTAATCAATGTTTAAAACGTATGTATTTAAATCAATAAAGCAGCTAATTTATAAAATTGTTTTTTTCATCCAACAAAATAATCAATAAAGTATAATTTTATTTGTAACTTTTAATGGTCTAAGTAAAGTTTGTTTTGACATATCTTACAAAAATGCTAAAATTGTACAATACTGTAAGTCTATCGTCATTTACGTACAACTTTGTTGTAGTTTATCATCGATTAGTGGATAGCTCTACGGGCCAGGAGCAAGGCTCTACTTACATATATACTTGCTATTTTTTATTCTTATACAAATCAAGAGATTAGGATTAGTTAATAATAATATTCTGACAGCAGTATCTCCAAAACTTTTCACATGTTTCAATTGCTTACTCTATCTTCTTGTTTTAAAAAATCGAATAGTTGCCTGGTTGTCATTTCATAATTTTATTTAAGATATAAGATATTTGGAATAATCTTTCTTGACTTGTATCTGATCAGTATCTACTAGTTTCACGTAAGCCTGCCCTCTGCATTTGTACTAGGTTTAATAAATAAAATTAGAAACAAAATTTTTTTAACGAGTTTTTCAAGCAAATAAGGAGCAAAGTAATTGAATAGTGTATAAGATTATTAATCATGACTCTTTACAATCAGTAAAACTGCCATTAAAATGTTAGTACACGGAATAAGCTAGAGATATAAGTAAATAGTTTTAATTAACAGCAATGTATCTTTGTATTTGTAGAACCACCTTATAGTCTTCTGCTGTGGAATTCCATTAATGTATGATAAACAATTTTACAACACATGCAGTATTTAGGAAAAAAGTTATATCTTACGGTATTTTTGTAATAAGTACTTAGTTGCACATTAAAGTTTAATACCAAAGTTTTAACAAACTATTTAAAAAATACCAAATACCTTACTTTCAAACTCTGTAATAATTAACAATCGATTGTCAATTATAAGATTTCTAGACTAAAATTTAAGATACATTTTTGGTCGATTAAATTTGTTTTATTTCAAAATTTGTTTTTAGTATTTATTTAAGTTCATTTAGTTTAACTTTACAATGACTCACTATAAGCATATTACTTACACAAGATAGCAGAGTAGAAAATTTTTCATTTTCACTATGATCAAACAGATACATATACAAAGAGGGTTGCGATCTGAAAAACAATGATATAGAATAACGAAGTCAGAAACATTAATGGAAACTAAGAATTTATTGCCAAAAATAGTTTTTAATACTTGATGGAATAAAATAAATTATTATAGTGTTTTTAAATGATTATTATTATTATGATTGTTATTATAATTGTTATTATAATTCTTATTACTATGAAAAATGAAATACATAAGAATTATAAAACTGCAATACTTGTTTTAAAGATACGTAAGCATCATCACTTTGTACCTATTATTATAATCTACTACTCGGTCTTTGAAAAAATACTTTTTGGTCTAATGAGTTAAACAAACTGAGAAAAATTTTTTTAATGTTATTTTTCTGTGTCACTAGGGATAAAATTAATGAAAATCATATTGTGTATTAATTAGTGCTGAAATCATTTTGACGTTAAGAAAGTTTCCCATTGCTTTTCAATGTTAAGTAATTAGTCAAAAGACTTGCACGATCTTTGCATTATGTCCTTGTATGCAAGAAATACTTAACTATCCTTAATTATTTAAAGATTACATAAGCATTTAGTGTTGTACAAGTTACGCACCTTTATAGTCCCAAACTCCTCTGGACATAAGCATGCTCTCTTTTTGCTGGTCCACAGCACTCTGTACGCAGTAATTTTCTCACGAACCATTAATTGATTTTTCGTATCATTGGTAATATTTTAAGCATATCAAAAATATTTTCTAGATGTACACATTTAATCTATACGTTTAAGTTTAAGTATGATTCTGAATATAAGCAAACTTGAAAAACAAATACAAACTTTTTTTATCAACATATTGAACGTTAAATGGTTCTTAAATTGTTTGAAAAAATAATTTATTACGTGAAATATTATTTTCTATCGATATCTTATAAAAAGACTTCAATCTAAAGTGTAAGACAATTTTCAACATACAGACTGTATAGTGCAACAAAGTACGGCTGAAAAGCCAAACCATTGAAAAAACCCTGCCCCAACGATTAAAAAAAAAAAGATTCCAGAAAACCTGGATGAATGGCAACCCTGTATGTAGGAAGGTAGATTATGAGGGTTTTTTTATTGTATTTTCAAGTAAGCCTCAATTTTAACGAAATAGGGATAGTTTATTAGTTAGATAAAGGTCTAAAGAGGTAAAGGAATTTCTCAAATATTTGCATGATCCTACATCATTAAGAGGAAACTTACAAAAACAATTTTTACGTTATTTTAAACTTTTTTTAAATATACCTGGTAATGCAGGTTTTTTGTCATGTGACAGAAATTTCAAAAAATATCACAATAAAACTGTATAACCACGCCACCGTACTCAAGTAGGATATCACTGGGCAAAAGATAAAGTTATTATGGGGACAGTTTCTATCTTTGCTATTAGTTTGATGCGTGTAGCTAATGATAGACGTAGATAATGCCTTCAACGAAGCTGATAACATAACTTTATCGCATCAACAGATTGAAAAAAATAAGAAGTAAAATTCTAAATGGATTAAAAAAAAACAAAAAAATCTTTCATAATGCTATGAAAGTCGTAAGAGTCTATGGAAGTATAACTTGGGAATACTACCAAACTAATACGCTCTAGAGTTTTGTTACAAGTTTTATTTCTGCAAACATTTGTAAGAAAGGTTTAATGTACAGCGAGTGAGAAAGTTAGAAAATTACAAGTTCTCAAAATAAACCGTTACCCAAAATATATCAAAGATATATTATAAGCCACTGTATATTTATGTCGTATAACGGAAGTATACAGAGAGACAGTAGGTGCTGACAACCTTATGGATAATTGACTGGGTAGAATCTAGGATCTCGGCTTACTATTACCAGCCACGTATGCATAGACATTCTTATGCTTCACTTTGTAGAGCACATGAACCCGTGCTTACATTTATTACAAGTTCCAAAACAGATAAATTTCAGTCAACTACTTGGAGACTAGACCTTACTTTGTTATAAAGTTATCCTTACATAACGCTTATTCCTGAAAATTCTTTAATTTGATAGAGTTTGTATCACGTCAAGACTATTCCAGCGTCTTTTTTTTGCAAGGACTATATTTATTTTTCCTTTTTTAACTCAAGATGACGACACTAATTAGAATTACAGCTGCTAAAAAGATTCAGTTTTCTGTTATGCACATTAAATGTAGAGCCATACCTACCATAAACCATGGGTCTATTTTTAGAGAAAGACTGAAGCTTCTACCTTAAGTGTATGCTCATGAGGCTGAACAGTAAGAGAAATCTTAACAGTGTTACTTACAGGAGCCCAGTATCTGTTACTATTAAAAACTGATAACACGTTCAGTAAACTTAAGCATGTCACGATAACTACATTAATCTACTATTAAAGCGGACAAGCCTTATCATAATGCTGCAAACTAACAAAGGTGATACAGAAGGTACACATGGTTAAAAATTATTAGGTAATGTGAAATAATAAATGTAGATAATCAATATTCTTCTTGACGTTGTACTAAAAACAGCTACGTATAATCCTGAAATATTACTACAAAAACGCTTAAATGTGATAAAAAAAGTGACTTGGCGTATAAAAAAAATATTTTGAGTGATTGAAAAGAAATCTTGTGCCAATGAATATGCAAGAAACATATTATTTGTTACTAATAACAACTTTCAAATGCCTTTTCTAACTGGAATACATGGCTAGCGAATCTAGATAGCCTGGACGATTGACTATATGCATTGCATCAGATTTTACTTAACTTTATAACAAATTTAGTTTAAGATTTCCACATTCATCTAGTTGTTTTTTACAAAGAAGAAAACATTCCTTTACTTTAGTTTTAAGCATTTTCTTAATACGTGCATTTTTCAATGACTAAATAATGAGTTTAAAAACGATAAAAATTGTGTATGGTTTTTAATAATCGTTCAATCATAAGAAAGGCGAAAGCATAAAAAATGTAACATACCCTTACATGAAAGTAGGTGCTGAAGAATATAACAACAGTCATCCCAACGTAATTGATTAATGACTTATAAATTAATTCTAAAACTGTTTTAATCTTATAAGTTAATGTTAGTTTCTCGAGTGCTAATATACTAAAGTTTGTGAGCCATTACTAAAAAAAAAAAATATTATTTTTTCCTGACCGTTGATTATTTAATTATAATGTAAAAATCTCTTTATTTCTTTATAGTCTACTTAACCTATGCCTCATACACATAGCTTGTATATTTTTATACTCTGAAAATTTATTTGATAACTCTTCACTATCATTTACTAAAAAAAGTGCTCTTCTGTACGTTTCAGATTTATTCAACAAAAATATTTTGAGTTATTGCTTTATATTTGAATAAATTTTACGTAAGACCCAACAATTAATTTATGCTGCTGCACTGTAACTTTGCACTTTTGACTAAGAGGTGGTATAATTAGCACATTTTTATGAAAAAGAAATAATTCGAAATTTTGTTCCAACATCTTCAAGTTTTTTTAAAATTATCTTTAACAAGAGGAAAAAAATCAGAAAGTCCAAAACGAGTTTGAAAATTGGTAAATATATCATTACAACATATACGCTCTCCTTAATCTAGTTCATGTTCATTCAATTTTTTCTAAATAACTGTATAACTGGAAGATGGAATGACAAAAAATTATACTCTACAGATATTTACCAGACAGAATTATTAATTTCGTGACTTTTATACAAAGACAAGAATATTAACTGAGAGGAAGAAAAAGAATAAAATAATTTAAATAATATAGTCGTAAAATGGTTGGTTCAAAATACTGAAAAATAGACACAGTATTTCTTATAACATTTAAATGAATAACTTGTATGTAGTTTTTGTTACAATCATATAGAAGAAAAAATACCAAGAAAAGCTCGTTAACGTGTTGGTAAACTTTATCGAATTGAAATTTTTTTGGAGTAATTTTTATAGTCTTTTTATTACAGTGTCAAAACTAATTTTATTTAATCTAGAAAAGGTTAGTCAGCTCATCACATGCACCATAGAGATATCTGTATAGTTAATACGCATTTTTTACGTGAAGAGCTGGATGATTCTTGTTTTTTTGTTATTCTGTTTATTTTTTTTCTGTTGAATTATTTTTTCTTTGATAAACTGATTAAATGTCTTGCTATTTGTACCAGTTCTTAAACTGTCACATAAAAATAAAATTATAGTTGAATAAAACAAAACTGCTTAATAAGATCCAATGCTTGCATGCGGAATAATTCAGTCCTGAACTCCAGCGTTGGTGGCACCACCTGAAACGTGATCAAAGTCAATACTCTTACAATTAGACTTATCTATGTACTTGGTGTGATTATTGCAGGATTTACTATAAACAGGACTTTCCCATATAATTCAATTCCATTCAAATTCAATTTAGTCAAATTTTTTTTTAGGCCTTAATTAAATATCATCATATTTTTCGGCTCGTTCAAAACAAAAAACTCTTTGAAATATATAAGAAGAACCCCCACAGTTTTTAATGAACAATTCCAGAAGCTTTAAAAAGCGCTTTTTTTCTCGTTCTTAGTGTACTAATAGCACTTCATTCAAGTTAGTTATTTTTGCAAAGACATAGATAGTCAACGTTGCTGATAATACTAGACTTACCAAGTTAAAAGCTTTTCAGAAGGAAGTCTACTTCGTCAAAGCGCATAAGTTAAGTATTGGTAAAAGCTTATTTAATTAAGTGTCAGAAATCACTATAGAACTGTGCTAGTTATGATGGATAGAATAAGACTTTGTAAGGAATTAGAAAAGTTAATTTAAATTTAAACAAAGAGCTAAAACAAAATTACATATTTAGATTATTTTTACCTCTAGGTTGATCAATAGAAACTTTATCATTTCTAAGAAATTTGAATATATTTTTGTCATTATGAAAATTTAACAATTCATAAATAAAAACCCTAATACACAATTAGGACATACCGGGTACTTATGTATATTTACTGCAATTAACAGATAGACTTGAGCAATAAAAATAACTAGGAGAGAAATGCATAATAAGCGTGTAACATAGGCAGAGAGAGCAAAAGAAAAAGTTGACAAGCTGCCACGTAGTAAAAGTACATTGGCATACGTGCCATAAAGCAAATTAAATATGGTCACCATGCAGTCTCAACTACATACAAATAGCTAGGAGAGCCATTTTAGATCTCAACTTGTCCTCTTTCTACCGTCATGTATCCAGCTTAAAAAAATGAATGTTAAAGATGCTGAAGGGACCTTGAACTGGTATTAATTAATAATTTTATAAAAATAAAAGCAATTATGTAGCTGTAAGAACATTAGCAGAGGACGAATAAAGCAAGTATTCAGCACAAAATTCTTCGTCATGACGAAAGAGAAAATTAATAACCAAGAACTGTTTATTACAGAATAATAAATGATATGTTAAACGCTTTTCTAATTATTTTCTCTACATTGTAAATAATCTCGTCACTTTAAGATTGAATAAGTGATAAATTTATCGAAAAGCTACAAAATTTAAGGGAAATACAATAGTAAAAGCAGTGGGTTCTTGGCTACCCAAATATGAAGTTAGACTCCTATTTAATTATAGGGCACACAATATAATTATGAGTGTAAGAATACCTTTTATAAAATAATGTTGTGCACAAAGGTGCTGCAGTTATCGTGGAAATAAGTATACCTACGTTCAATAAGTATGCTTTCAATTAAGATCTAATACCTTAAAAATTATCAGAAATATATCTTCGCACGATACAATAACAATAATATATAAGCTGGCCAGTACAAAACTGTGCGCATTAATCGAATCTTTCAGTGATTTAAGAACAACTTCCTAGAGCCTATATACTAATTACGTTTGTAACGTTAGGCTCACATCCATCACATACGCTTTTACACTTAGTCCTAGTCTATATTTAATACCTAAAATATAATTATACGTAGAAAATTAAGAAAAACCATCCTGTACTATCACTTTCTTCAATAGAATAGTAGTTTATTATTTTTTTTTTTTTATAGAGGGAGGGAAAATGCATTAAGGCACACCGCAGGAGCAGCGGTAGTGTGGGACTTGGTGGGTTTTTTTTATTAGATCATCCATACCCACTAAACCCCCCCCCCATGCCACGTGGTTTTTGATCCACCATAAAACTGCGTTAGCATCAATTCAGGGTGGAGCCACCAGGAAGACCATCGCGTCTCACAGCATTAAAGAGCTAACTCACCACCAATTGCTAGAGGTGCTTATGCTCTCAAGTCCTAAAAAGGACTTGGGGTCCCTGAGGACCAGCACTCTCTCTAGCGCTCTATAGTAGGCCACTAACGTAGCAAGCACCACTATAAGCTTGATGCTCTCCCTTGCTGATAGGTAAAAAGTACACAGCGCAGCGTGGGTCCACATTAGCCTGCCTTTCATCTTAAGGCCTTTTTGCCTTATTTCCGGGCCTTACTTCTGGCCTCTTCTAGCGCATTTTTTAATGAAAGGCAGCTCCCACTGCCTGCTTCGTGCTTGTTAACTGTCATTGGGCAAAGGAAGTGTTGCTTCGTCCACCTTTATCAACGCCAGCCTCTCTCCTCTGGCATTTTGCTTTAAGAGAGCTACTTCTGGCTCCTGGTCCTTAAGTCCAAAAGTCCTAGTGAAAGCCTCTTTGACCTTATCTTCCTCTACAATAGCATCTAGGTCTTAGACCTCTAATGTCACTTTTTTGTTGCTCATTTTGACAGTACCCTGTCCAGCTACCGACTTTTCAATTTACTGTGAGAATGCAGTAGCATTCTCTACACTTTTGGCCTTAATAAGTATGTCTCCTTTTTTTGTAGTGACAAGACTTTGGACTGTCACGTTAGCCTTATCAGAGTCAAAGTTCACCTTCATCGTCCTCAGCACCTTTGCAAAGGTCTGCCCTTCGGCCATCTTCACTACTACTGTTGTTGACGCATCCAATTTTTTCTTCTGGCTTGTTTTTTCGTTCAGAAAAATTTCTTCTTGTTTGCCACTGCCTGTTTTTTTTGTCTTTAGAGGCAAGGTTTGCTGGCATTTCTTAGGGCTCTCCGATGAGCTCAAATTTCTTTCACTTCGTTCTATTTCCTTTAGGGCAGTGTTCAGGAATCTTTTCTGTACCTGCCGTCGCAACTTATCTCACCTGTGTTTCCTACACTGCAGGGATATGAATGACAACTTCCAAGCGTTTGCAAACACTGCTTCTTTATAAAGGAAGCCTTTTCATGTGTTTAAGCGTGGCTTTCAGCCCATTTTTAACAGCGCTTGCTATGTTGCCGTACTTATCGTTGATTAATTGTAGCGTCTCTGTAATAACTTTCCTTGCTGATTGGACTGTATCAGCCACTTGCTGTCAATTCAATCTGAGCTTAGCACCATCTTCTTCTAGAAAGGCAAGCTCTTCCTGGGTCTGGTGGCTAAATACCGACACGTTGCTGCCCTCGGTGTCGTTGGTGCCTATGCTCGACAGGCTTCCTCTTCGTCCTTTGTCCGTTAGTAAAGGCCATGAAACATTAAGCAGTCCCTAATGGCCATGAGACACGTCTTTGTGGCCCTTTCCAGAATTCGTGGGGCCTGCGACAGTTACCCGGGCTTTCACCGTGTCGGAACTGCCAGCGGATTTACTCAGCGAGGTTACTGCCTGGGTTACAAGTTTTGCATTGACGTTTTTTATATTGGCATCTTTTTTAATGTCGTACTGACCCACGAGAACCAGCACTACCCTTTTTTCTAGAAATGAGTATTTGGAAAGGGTTGAAATCAGGGCAGTAGCCCTTTCTGTTACCAGAGAGAACCGCTACTTGCTCGAGCCGGCCGGGAGTTGCCATTCTCCCTCAGTCGCACCCGCGGAGATTGCCCTGGCGTTGAGTAACAAGTCTAAAAATGGTATTTATGTGTAATGTATATATATTTTGATACACAATGGTCATCCCAGCGAGATGAGCGGCAGGTAAACAGTCCCACAACCACGCAGACAACCCAACAAAACAGGCTGGCGTAAGGGACTAATGTGCCGCCGTATAGCCTCCTCAGTGGTAGCAAGCCTAGATTAGTCGGCCCACCACGTCTTTTATGTTTATGAGGCGTTCAGCCATATCAAATGTGGTTACCCACACTTACCTGGGCCTTATCGTCCGGCTTACGTACCCGCCACCAGGCCTCCAACGCAAGCCAAGGAAAGGACCCACCACACGCAAGCCAGATTAATCCGTAAGTATCTGTGTATTTGTTTAGTGAGAGTGTGGTGCATGTATCTGAGAAAAACGTTTTAACTGCCGCTTACTTCTATACATGACGGGTGCTAGTTTTGTTAGCTGGCATCAAGCAATGGACTGCCACCCACGGCAACAGCAGAAAGCGAAGAACAAGGAACAGGAACAGAGCTTGCCCGTGCATCCACACCGGTGAAGACAAGTGGCACTAGTCTCCCGTCCACACCACCATAGATACACATGCTAACGCCACACACGCCCCCCGACACGTGTATGGTGGTAGATAAACAAGGGCGACTCCAACACACCTGTGCTGTAATTGCTATGGCGACTCCGACACACTTTCCCCTTTGCTGCATTTGCACACTCGAGGGACATCGATTAATTACGCTCGAAATTTAAAATTAACCAGTTGGAGGAGGTTATGTTGTGGAACCAACCAATAGTAATAAAATTTTTGAATTTCGTGCGTAACGAATCAATATCCCTCAAGTGTACTTCTCTCTCTCTACGCATGGCGCGTGAGTTTTGTGGGAGTTTTGAGCTCTCTCTTGCGCAGCTTCTTTTATGTGCGCGTGCTGCTTGGTATAATCGGTGCGCTGCTTGAGTTTTTTTTGTGGGAGATGGAGCTCTCTCTTGTGGAGCTTTTTTAATCTGCGCGCACTGCCTTGTATAATCGGCGAGCTGCTTGAGTTTTTTTTGTGGAAGATGGAGTTCTCTCTTGCACAGCTTTTTTTATCCACGCGCGGTGCATTGTTTTGGTTCCCACAAGCAACTTGAACGCGGAGCTCTCTCTCTTTGTTTTTGATGCTTTAGTTTATAGAAAGTTTTTTTGGATAGGTTGCTTATGTTTTATACAAGGTTTTTGGAATAAAAAAATTTTCAGTAGAAAATTGAAATGAAAAATTGTTTATTGAAAGTACAGTCGAAATAGTAAGCGAGTACCTCAAATATCAGTATATTTCAGTTGAAAAAAACTGCTTTGTACATAATATTTAACACATTATCCTGCAGCATCCAATCTTTTAATGCCTGAATACTTTTTATGGCGCATTAAGAGTTAATACTAAAGCTGTGGAATTGACATGGCAAATAGTCCTTGGTAAGTTTTGCTAGGGCTGGACATTTATACTCCTCGATATTAGTGACTCTAAAAAAATTTTTTTTCCCAAGTTAAACATACGAAATTTCTTTAAAAATAAATTTGTTTGAACGATATGCTTCGCAGTCAAGGATGATTTAAGAAATGAGTTCCATAGCAAGGTTAGCTGAAATATATACCCCCTTTATATTATGCTCTAAATTTTGTGTGCACACAGCTTCAGTTTTAAAAAAAAACTCTCGTATTTGAATGCATCTGTCTGGTTTAGGTACTCTGTTTAAGCTTGTAGAAGATTTAACTCACAGCAAGACTGCATTTTTCCCATGTACTAAATTATAAAGTTTAGGTTAGGTAGTAATTTAAGTATAAAGATCATTATGGGATTTGAGAAAAAATTTTTTCGACACATTTTTAGTTTTATTTTTTACAAACAATTTATTTGATATAAAAAAAATTATTACATAAACGTATAAAAAAACTGCTAGTGCGAGCGCAAGATATATACACCTTATTCTACAGCTGCAGTATATTAATGCCTACAACTCCTCGTCAACATCCTCTTCATTATCAATGTCGATCCATTACATATTTAAGTGAAACTTTTTCATACGCTTAACATTATGAAGAGCACACATTGATTTATAGGCTCCGTTGTGATGAGTGCAAGCGGTGACTAAGCTTGGAAGTTCAAATGGTGGATAGTCCGTCATATTTCAAAGCCAAATCTTTCAAGCCACTTTTGTCTCAGCTCGTCAATAATAAATACTTTCACAGCATTTTCAAGAATTTCCCGTAAAATGTTTTCAATTTCTGTGTACTTAATTTTTCCTGAGTCCCAGGTTAGTCCGTGATAGCAAAGTTCAAGGTATGAATTTTTATGTTGACACTTTTGTAGTGATTTACGGCAGGTAAAAGGTGCTTTAAGAAGAAATACTTGTGATTCCATATCATCTGCACTGAGAGGAAGGATAGCCAATTCTTTAAGCATGTAATCATTATCTGGTTTCTTGAAACCTTGCATATTCACAAAATACTCCATTTTTACTCTATTAAAATTTTTTTTAATTTTTGTTCGGCTTTTTATACCCTTAATTATTTGGAGAAGATTTGTTGTTGGTTGAATACTTAGTACTAAGTTTTTTCAGCCAAGATTTTTTGATACTTTACGGGAGTTGTAAGATTGCTTATGCGACACATTAATTAATGTAGAGTTTTCTTAAACAATTAATCAGTCTTTATTATTATCTTTTGATTTTTTTGTATAACTTTTTTCAACACTTTTTTCCGTTTTCGTCTCTGTGCTTCTCTTCATAAATTTTTCCCTCTTTTCTTGTCATCGCTTATTTTCTTCTTCATTCTTACTCCAGCTGTTGCTGCCCTGATCCTTATTCATGACGGTTGAAACTGAACTGACGCTAGCAGAGCCATGAATCGGCCTTATAGCTTTTACATGAGTTTATTGACGTCCCCACCCCTCGGACTATCTGAACGATACGATCATATAAAATTGAGCAATAAGCTGATGTATTGGCAGAAAAATTGCTATGTCACTAGAATTCTAGCCTCACATCTACTGGAGCATTTCTTAATGACTCGTTTTGTTTGGAACAATTGAGGATGATTAAAGGTATCCGATTGAGAAAAGGTAGCCGTTCCGAGGAATTACAGCCGAGGCATTTGGAAATTGCCTCCTGGTCGACAAAGAGCCAACTGTGTCTGACAGAGGGAAACGGTATTAAATCCCGCTGACCAAAGACTCTGAGAAGGTTTCGTGTGTAGATGCACGGGTCGAAGCTATGGGAAACAAAATGACGTCTCTTTCTCGAGTGTATAGGGAATATCATCCCACGTCATAATTTTTATCATTGGAATTAACACTTTAGCGCATATGTACTTACTCGAACGTACAAGTGTCTTTTATTCGTGAATCACTTCTTTTGGGGCTGTAAGCTTCGCATTGACATTCCTTTTCCTCATTTACGTGACCTAATTTTTTTCGTTCCCAATCTACGACTTGGTTAAAGAGGCTATAGATCACAATTCGTGACATTGTCACTAAAGTCCACAATTGATTCTCAAAAAGATGAGCGAAAAACCCCATCACTAATCCAGTTGTGGCTGATTAAAATATGCAAAACTATTACACTGGTTCAAAGCGGAGCTCAACGATTCAGCCAATGAAACTTTGGGCGTACAACGTGGATAGTTACGAATAATATACAGAAGCTAGATCTAATTTAAAATCAAAAAAGGAAGCGTCGGTCTTGAGTTAATCCCCGTGACACTTTCCCCGTGAAGAAGTGAGCCAGAGGAGGCAAAGCAAGGCTTTACTCGGCTGTTTAAGCCCGCGCGTTAACATCTCACTGAGCGAGTGTATGTGTGTAACCGCCAAGTACGTAACAACCTAAATTTGTAGGTCGCCGTCTTTTTAGTGGCTTCTTTTTGCCCCTTGACGCAATAACACATGGCCCTACAGGCGTTCTCCGAGTTTCTAGAACTTGGCTCTTTCCTCTCCCCTCCGAGTGTTGGAGTGCACGACTTTATCGAAAGCGCAGATCTGTGCCGGAGCGAGTTGGGATGTATATCGTTAAGGTGCGACATTCACCCAATGTCTCACGGATCAGAGGATATATAATGACATCAGAGTTGACCCTTTCTGCGCTCCTCCCGCGTCCACCACCTGTACTGTTCGCGCGATTCGTGTAACTATTGTACGTTCACTCGAGTGCTTCATTACATGTCGTTGTTTTTACTTTTTCTTTCCTACAAGTAAGTTCTTTGGGGCCATTGAAAGGGGAACTTACAAATATGCATACTTAAAATGTTTCTCGAAAATGTGTTGATTTTCTCCAGAAGCAGATCCACAAGCACAATTGTCTCTGTAGGTATAGCTGCACCACCAATAAAAAAAAAAGAAGGAATTCTCACGATTACGAGATAGGTGAGGAAGAAGAAAAAAAGCTGTCACATCACTCTGACACTATGTGTTACAAAAACGCAGTAAAAGTACGCCGTACACATTGAGCTGCCTATATGATTTATTTTATTATTTATTATGCCCATTATGAAGAGTGTTTTATGTGCAATCTTATAGTTATGACTTCTCCACGAAAATTGACTAAATCACCATCCTAATCTGCAATGCGTAGTTGTACATCATTAATGATACGTCAAATAATCGGTAAATAAATTATTTGTGATGGAACTTCAATGATTTTGTATTCAGGTGGTACAGCAGAAAAAAATTCATGAATCGTGTATACTTTGCGACTGTTCATATAAGCTTCACTAGTGATATTACATTCAACTCTTAATGCGTTTATCTTTAGAATAGCTACAGGTAAATCTGGAACATGAGTAGTATTATTTTTGAGAACTCTCTGAGTGAAACCTAATAGACTGCCAATAGAATCTTTAGGTCTAAAATCAATAGTATGACTACACTTGATAACACTTCGAAACGTATTATTGTTCGGCTTAATATCAAGAGTGATGTTGTGAGGTTGTAATACCTCAATCAAAAATGATCTGAAATCTTCAATCTTATAACTGCCAGTTGGTAATACAATGATTTAATTACCAACATTCAATTTAATACAATTTTCATCAATATTTGAAATTGTGTTGAATGACAAAATTTCTACTAAGCCAATAACGTAGCTGTGTTTTGGCGATAATTCAATAGGTGAAAAATACTGTGCTTCTAAAATAGATGAAGTACCAGAAAGGCTTAGTGTTAATACTGATTTCATCATTGTCAAAATATAACTAAGAGGTTTTTCTTGATGTAAGAAAGTTATATTTGTTTTGAAATAAAATTTAAGCATAAATGACTGCAGTTATAAGAGCTGAATTTTTAATAATGTTTATGATTATATTTCACCTTATTAACTTTAAGATATAACATTAAGTTGATAGGTGGCTGAAGATCTCTAAGACTGTCAAAATATACAACATTATTACCACTTTTTTCGATAAGCCACCCAGTGAGTTCCAGGTCCATTCTTATCATCAAGACTTACTATAGCTGTTTCAGAAAACCGTGGGCCATCAGCAGGTCAGTTGCTTCTCATGAACACTCCACGGAAATGCAGGATTATTTAGATTTCAGAATATTTCATCAAATTTATGTTGGTAAGAGCTCGATTAGGTAATCTTACTGCTTTGAACATTTTGATTTTTTTTTTTTTTTTTTCTTTAAACCTTTTCCAACGTAAGGCGTTAAACAGTTATATGAGGTCTGAGATAAGAACCTTTTCCGAGGGCAATAGCTTACATGGTTTGATTATGTCTGTGACTTTCAGCTAGCTGCTTTTTGGTTGACTTAGTAGCATTGATGCTTTCAATAACTCTTGCTATTCCATTGGCTGTATAGCTCCTGTTGCACTCAAACCAGCAAACAAGGGTATTAGAGGTAGAGCTCCACCAATTTAAGTAGGAAGGCGTAAGATGCGGGGAAGTGTAACATGTTTTTTACCACCAGATTTTTACCACCAGTACGAGCACCTTTCAAAGCACTACTTATGACATCTCAAGCTTTTTTGCTATTGGTAATCATGTCTTGTAAAGCAGCTTTAATAATTGCACTTAAAGCACTACCTTGTTTTTAAAAGCTACTTTTTTTTTTCCTTTTATTAAAACAATGTTTCTTCTTCTTCTTCTCCTTCTTTAGCCCCATACCAAATTTACTTTTAAGCTTAATAGCGCCAGTCACAAAGAAAGCTGCTGCTTTTTCACTAATACTTAAATCTGAAGCTTTAACTCTTTGCCAAGCCTTATCAGCTAAGATTTTATCAGCATCGTGTCTGGCTTTTAAATCTTGTTGATTTTTTGAGTATGCTATATCTTGCTCTTTACACGTAACTTTTAGCGGATTAACTCCTGGATCTCTTCTAGCAAGACGCTTAGCAAGCTTAGTACCAGGCTCACAATACTGATATCCAGGCAAATGAAGCTCTACTGGTAAAGAATTTATAGTTTTATTTACAAGACCTCGTCCTCTCTTATGATGCATGATCATGATAATGCATGATGATGATAAGTCTTCAGAGGTTGGATTATGACTAAGCATTTGAGAAAACAAATAATGTATTTATAGTAGACGAACCCGTTGCAATAAGGAGCTCAGGATATAAAAGCGTCATACTGTTCAATTAAGAGAATAGTTGTCACTCATCATTCATACCGAGTAGACCTGGAATTCAAAGAACAATCCATAAAATTACAAGTCCCGAATTTTGACGCTATTGTAAGAAAAGAAAAGTGCTCAAATCGACATAGTGAACAACTTCCCAATAGTTTTTGTGCTGTATTTTGCGGTCCATCTAATTGTGGTAAGACTAATTGGCTTATTGGCTTCAATCGTGCATCCCAATGGAGTTAAGTTTGAAAATTGTATGTGTATTCTAAATCGTTGCATCAGCCAAAATACAAGTTTTTAAAAGATTTATTGGAGCCTATAGAGTGTGTGAAATACTTAACTTTCAGCGAACATGAGACTGTAGTTTCTTTCGATGATGCTTTATCAAATTCTATAATGATTTTTAATGATATAGCTTGTGAAAAACAAGACAATTTAAAGGCCTTTGTCTGTATGGGTAGACACAAAAATTTTGACTGCTTCTATCTTTTTCAGTGATATGCTCAAGTACCTAAGCATCTTGTTAGGGATAACGTTAATTTTTTAGTTTTATTCCGTCAAGATAAAGTTAATTTGAAGCATGTGTATAATGATCATGTAAACTCCGACATGCCATACATTCAATTTAAAAATTTATGCTCTAATTACTGAAATGATGATAAACATGTATTTGTTGTTATAAATAAAGATAAACACATGAATAATGGCCGCTACAGAAAAGGCTTTGATAATTTTGCTGTATATTTAGGACACACTTAGTGCAATCATTATAGTCAGTCATAAGACATTGAAGCATCATCATCGTCAGCATCACTAGCATTATGTATGAATAAGAGAAAGACGTTCTACATCAGTTAGTGAAGGTACGTGAGGCTGTTAGAAAAAAATAGAGACTATTGAAGGTTGGGAAAAATGGGGCTGAAAAAGTGCTTAGTGAAACTTTTAAACCAATTACAGACCCTTTTATAGAAATTGTTGCCAAAACGAAAAAACAAAAAAATAATAGTAATCATTTTGTTACTTATAATTATTTTTCCGCCCTCGGGTGGTTTTGGGAGGCTGGTACTTCCTCGGGCGAAAAAGCAGTTTTCCAGAACTCGTTCGGAAAGTCTCCTTTACGAACCTCGTTACGTCCCTCGCCTTCGGCTCGGGCCGCAAACCTCTCGGTTNAGTGAAGGTACGTGAGGCTGTTAGAAAAAAATAGAGACTATTGAAGGTTGGGAAAAATGGGGCTGAAAAAGTGCTTAGTGAAACTTTTAAACCAATTACAGACCCTTTTATAGAAATTGTTGCCAAAACGAAAAAACAAAAAAAAATAATTCTGTTACTCATAATTATTTTTATAATAAAAACGATAAAGAAAGTAATAAAGTTGAGACAGTGAATCGACAAAAAAAAAAAAAAAACAGAGAAAAATTCAGTGATCATGATTTAACATTCAAGTCTGCCATTAGTGAAAGTGATGGTCATACTGAAGTTAAATAATACTATTTAGAATTAATTAGTTGATTTAGTGCAAATTAGTAAGAATTCATTAAATATTTTTTATTAACAAACACTTAATGAAAATCAGAAAGATTTATTAGATTTTAAGTATGAAGTGCGGAGAGGAAATGCGATGTACAAGCTTGGTGATTTGCGAATAGACTTTGAAAACAATCGTATCAAAATGAATGATTTTAATTTTCCAATGACTCCTGGAATAATGAAGCCACTTATCAACAAGCATCCTAATGAATCTCCGTTGACACGGGGGGATTTTGAAAAATACTACATAATATTACAAACTTTAAATGTTCGTGGAAAGGGTTTAAAAAAACTGGAGCTATACGAACCCATAATAGTAATAAGTTCAATAAAATTATCGCTCCAATGTTTAATATCATGACCAGCAAGAAAAGTGGCTCGTTGCGATCTTATTATGAAACTGCTTAAATAACGCAACAAGTAGATTATATACATTAAAAAGATCCTAATAAGTTAGTAGGTCGCTTACGCTTATTAATAGCTAAAAAGTCAGCAGGAAATACAAGCCATGACAATGAAATTATATCAATCATCGAAGAGCTTTGCAAGGGAGGATATAAATATGTATATATATATATGTATATATATATATATTGATGCATGTGTGTGAATGCTTGTTTAGTCTCAAAATGAGTGTCGATGTATTCGGTCAAAAATTGGGTAGGATCAATGGTGGTGGCCGAGGTCCTCCTGGTATTGGATATAAACTTACCGCAGATGGACAGTATAACTTAAAAAATAAAAGACTGTGCAATGTTGGAACACCAGAACAGCCTAAAGATGCAGTAAATTATGCTTACTTGGTTGGAGTGGTTGAAAAACTTGAAAAAGTAATAGATAGCTTTAGAATTCTTATATACAACTTACAAAAAAAATTTCCATTCATTCGAGCTGATTCGAAAAACTTAAACCTAGACAACTAATACATGGAGCAAATTGTTAAGGAACTTTATAAGGCAGCAAGGCGTAATTATCCCCGGCGAAAATTCAACATTTGTGCTTTAGACAAGACTTGGCAAGCAGACCTTGTAGAGATGCAGCCTTACGCTCGCGAAAACAAAGGGTATCGGTATATGCTCACTGTAATATATGTTTTCTCCAAGTATGCATGGGCTGTACCTATCAAGAAAAAAACTGGCGAGGAAGTAACTGCAGCAACGCATTAAATATTGAAAAAAGAACGAGTACCCATTAACATGCGAACTGATCGCGGCAAAGAATTCTATAATGCAAACTTCCAAAATCTCATGCAAAAATGTAAAATTAGTTAATACTCAACTAATAGCATACTTAAATTTTGTTTTTGTGTATTTAATTGTAGTTTAAAAGATTTAATGTGAAAAAAATTCAGTTTGCCAGGCAATTATAAATGGCTGAATTTGTTACAAGCGTGAATTAAATTTTATAATAATAAAAAACACCGAACAAGTGGTTTGAAACCAAAAGACGTTGTTGCCGAGAATGAAGTTCAAGTTTTGGAGAAGGTTAAAAAAATATATAAAAACAGTAGTAAGTTTAAATTTTAATTCAAAATTGGTGATAAAGTACGAGTGAGCAAAATCAAACAAGCATTTGAAAAAGGGTATACACCAAATTGGTCGACTGAAATATTTACAATCATACAAGTAGCAGCAACAAATCTAACAACGTATCATCTCAATTATTACCGAAATCAATTCATTTCTGGAGGGTTTTACGAGCATGAACTGCAGAAAACAAAGCATTCTGAAGTTTACCTCGTAGAGGAGGTCCTTCAAAGACGTGGTAATCAAATTTTAGTGAAATAATTGGCTTTTAACAACGTCCACAACAGCTGGATTGACAAGAACTGAATATTGACAAGAATATTTACTAACTAATGCATAAGGGAATATTTTATGTTCACCATTCTATACTACAAATTATCTAAATTTATTTACTACTTCTAATAATTCATTGGAAACTTTTTTATTTTCTAAGAGTGCAGTACATATTTTGTTTGGCAGAAAAACTTGGAACTCATCTGCCAATTCAGCAACTATCTTCATTCCATACTTGGTTTTCACCTTTTTTAACTTAGTTACCGTATGATTTTAATTTGAAACCATATCAGTAACTTATTTTGTTAGTAGAAAATTATTGCTAACAATTTTATTTAACGCTGCTAGATCCATCTGTAACACAACCATAGAAGAAAAAATTATTAAATATAATGATGTAAGTAAAAATTATACAAGTTATGTATGCAATCGTGTCTGTTAACTTACCTTTAGACATATCGACGTTTTTTGCTCAACGGTTTACTTGTAGAGACACGTACCAAGGAAGATGATGGCTCACTGAAAAGCTTCTGTGGTCCAACTTGAGATCCATTCACACCCCCACTTGCGAGAAGAATGAGGTCTGCTTGCTGCAACACCTCAAATTCTGATGCTACTTCGATCCCTTTCGACGGCTCATCTGCGACTTCCTCTCCACTCTCAGCTGTTTATCTGCGCATATCCGTCCAGCTTCTTCTTCAATCTGATTGGCTTCCCTCTCTATCTGCTTTTTTCTGTTGGCTGCTTCCATTGCTATTATGCTAAAATGACCCCATGGTAGAGTATCTGTGTGGCCCGGTCGCAAATAACGTTTGTCGTCATGCGCACTTAAAGCAATTTTAGTTTCTTTTTCCGTTAAGAGCTAATGATGACGTGATTTAATATTTTTTAGCTGACGTGTGATACTAGTGTTTTCACACCAACATCTAATATAATCATCGAAAGTTATCGTAGCTTTCACAACGGAATTTTTAACACCCTTAGCTTTCTTCAGTGTATTTTGATCTTGTATCTCTATACTGTACATTTTGCTCCTTAATCCCACAAATTTTAACATGATCTTTCCATTACTTTTATCTTTCATCAACCCAACAATTTTTTATTGACACTAGGAATATTAAATTTATTATGAGAACTATAGTCTGAAGTATCGAATTTCCTAATATTTTCACGCATAACATTACAAATATTTTGATTAGTTATTTCATACACAAGACTATCAGTGTATGTGTATAAGAGTTTACAGTGATTATTCATTTTACTTCTCATAAAATCATAATGAAATTCATAATCAAGTGTCGTTAATAGATCCAACACACTCAATTCCACGTATATTGGTTTTTAAATGCATACATCAGTACACAACAATTGTACAGCTACCAATTCCATGTCAAATATGTCACAACTATGTCATGCAATGTAAATCTTCGCACCATATCTACCAATTTATTAACACGTTTAAGATCAATGCGTTTGCGTTTATTTTCCATCGTTTTCCCATACACAGCATTGTAAATAACTTAAACAACATCTTCTCAAACTTATTCTTGGCATTTTGACGCTTTTTAATGTTTAAATCAATGTATTTTTTTGACCATAAACTTTGATTTAACTGTATTGCTCCATGGATTTTTGTTATTTGGAGCCCGTGACTTACAGCTTGCTTAAGTGCGCGATAACGTATCACATAACGTTTTTTATCATGCTGCGTAGTCATTATTTTTTTTTTGTTTGGAACCTGGGGGTACCGTATGCTCAGCACAGAGAGGTAAGTCCTTATGAGCATCGTGAAGAGTTTTCAGATATTCAAAATCAACTTCTAGTATATAACCAATTTCAGCATCATCTGCCACGTTTAAAATTCCCAAGGGGCTAATATTTTGCACCCATTTAAATCCTGCATAAGGTAGTGGTTGAGTCATAGCCTAACCATACAAATTGTCAACATCATAATACATTAAGTGTTGTTTATTCCTGTTTGCTTGATAACCTTCTTTCACATAAGGGTTGTTGGCTTTCGCATAACGATTGCAACATTAACGTATTAAACTTTGTATGCCACGCTTTATAAATAAAACTTGATATATGTCTGTCAGCAATTCAAGTTTCACCTAAAATTGAAATGGTACATTTTGTTTAAGTATATATTTATTTTTGTTAGAATTGATTTCTCAATAAGGATTCATTACCAACCTTTGTATATTTTAGCATAGCATTCCAAGTTAGGCCGGGTGTTGTATAATAATAAGCTGAGTCTAGTTCGTGTGTTTCGATACAGTTATTCCGAAAGTTCTCAAACACTGCAGCAAGCAGTAGTTCATTAGTCTTTAAATATAAGTCAGAATACTGCCCAAGAGTACGGATATAAAAAGTGTTCCAGATATTTTTTGCATGCTCGTACTTTATCAGTTATATGGGTTTCGTATAAGCTTCAGTAAAAATTTTGTTTTCATGGAAGTTTATTTGCTTTCAATTTTGCAAAATAAGAAGTATAATCATATGGGTATATGCCTTTTGTTTATAATAAGTCTATCTGCGCTATTGTATAATGATCATCACTGAAAAATACGTTTTTTAGTATTTTGAATTCGTTTAAGTATGATGATAATTTATCGAGAGATAAGGCCATAAATTTGAAGGAATCTATAAATCTAATATTAATATTGGTACCTTCTACGAATTTCGTAAATAAAATATATTTTTCTTTTGTCTGTGGTAAAAGCTGAACTCTTCCTGGAAAACAATTGACGAGTTCTTTTCTTAATAAGTGTGAATCATAACCGCTAAGGTTATGAAATATTACTGGTATCGTTCTGGAGTCTTGATAACTAATATTGCATTCGTTATGAGCGGGGCCTTGATACCTAAAACAATGTAAAAAAAATTTTACAAGACTGATTTAAAAAACGAGTTATTACTACAAAAATAGAATTACACTTACTTTCCAGTGAGATGACAGTGATCTTGATTTTTTAAGTCATCCAAGTTGAAAGGTTGGTTACATATGTAACATTAAAACGCTTTGTCATATTTGATTTGTTCAAGTGTCAAATTAATCATTTGGATGGGATTTTTATACAATTCTTTCAGTTTCAGAGCGAGGAGATGAAGAGCTTGAACAAACCGTTTAGCAGGTGTTTCATCATTTTCTTCATATTGTCTGTATCTATCATATTCTGAGTTACTATCATCATAACATTTCATAAAATATCCAATACTATATGCTTTGTGACATTGATAGGTACGGGCACTATTAATAGGTTCCTGTAAATATTTAAATTCAAGTATATGCTCATTATTGTTTCTGTTTGGTAATGTAATTTTAGTCTTGTTTAAACTCTTACAATCAATTTAATGAGCTTCTTACTTTTGTTTTGGCCAAAAATAGTGAAAGCAGCGATCACATATATTTACTGTATGTTGATGTTGCGTTAACTGTTTGCGTACTAAGCGGGATAAATTTCTTATCCAAACATAGTAATATTTATACTGTACGTTAGAATCATCATTATTATCTCTGTCATGATTATCATCATCATCATCAATATAGAAGCTTTCAATAGATGAAAGATTTACATGATTATCTTTTTTGTTTGCCATCAAATGACTAGGAAAAATAGCATAAGTATTGCCCTTCTTCTTTAAAAAATATAAACTAACTGAAACCTCGTTCTGATTTTCAAATTTTGCAATTCTCTCAGGGTTTATAAGAAACTTGATACCATCAACGTTTAATTTATTTCCATATTGGATATAGTCATAGAGACGATTTGGATTTTTTTGCACTGGATGCAACGCTGATAAAATAGCCCATTTAAATCACTGATCGTCTTTGTTTGTTACATTCGCGCAAGCATTTTTTTTAAGTAGTCTGGTAACTCTATAAAGGAACTGCCTCGCATGGGGTTGCGTTTGTTAATGCTTACAACCAAGTTTAAAATTGAGTGTAGAGACCAGCCAGATTCTTTATCTTAAAAATCATCCATACTTTTTTGATTGACTGTCTCACGTTAACATCAAACCACTCATTTATGTCAGTAGACAGGTAAATCGTTTGCAATTTTGTATTAAAATATTTTGCTGCCGTCAACATGGTATTTACTTTTAATACTGAGTGTTCCTCGAGAGATCTTGTAATTCGTTAAACAATTTTTTGTTCAGCATCCTTAGGAAACTTTTTTAGATCTAGATGCTTAAAATTTACAATTAAAGCTGTAGTGATGCGATTTTTAAATGCACTATTTGTGTCACTAAGACCTACCAGTATATCGTTCTCAACATTTGGAGCTGCAGTTGATATACCTTCACCTTGAACGCGTGTGGTATGAGAATTTTTCTATGTCCTGACTTTTGTTGCGACTTCTTGAATACTCTCATGTACAAAATCTTTAGGTTCATTTTCCAATGCACTAACAGCAGCTTCCACTTCAAGTTCACTATCGGACACAAAAGTTTTTGGTTCAATACTAAATTTTTTTTTTGCTTTGGCTATCTCTAAATAATCATCAAGAAGCTGGAAAACAGTTTTTGTTAAAACCACTGATGATTGAAACGTTTGTTTTTCTGATGTTGTAAAATTATCTATTGAAGTAAAAATATTACTATCACTAATTTTTGTAAGACATGTGTTATTTAGTCTTTGAATATTGAGCTCGTCACCGTCGGTATTAACTATTTGTTGATACGATTGACATATGCAATGAACCGCATCTTTAAAATATTGAATCAAGGCCATGACTAATTTCCAACGGAAGTTTTCTAGTCAAATAACTGTGCAAAAATGAGCTAATTTGGTGATTTATACTTTCTCAAGTAGTCTTTAAAAATTGTGGGGAGGGGAGGATAGTTTTTGACATACTCTTAGTATGTCAGAAGTTAGTTTTATCGATGAAACATTTGAAAATAAGGTAAAAGTACTGACGCTGGAACGATTTTTTGTAAAATTTAGTTTGAAAAATCCCAATAAAATCACACTTAAAAGACAACAAGAAAATTCAAATTGTTATATATTTTGTGTTCTTATTTATCACACAATTTAATTTTTTTTCATTTATTTATTTATTAATTTAGCTTTTTTTTTTTGATTTTATCTCAGCAAGAAAATGATTCCAATTAATAAAAACTTACTACGTAATGTTGTACCTAACGCAAAACACCATTAAGAACACATGTCCCAATAGTGGTACGCAATGTCCCAATGGCAAAAAGTACATGTTATTCTAATGAAGTCTATGTGTTTCATAAACGGAACATCTGAAATTTGAGGTGTGATTTTGAATTGTACGCATAATAAAACTGCTATTTTTATCCATTTTTTTTCTTTTTTTTGTAATTGAAAATTAATGATAAGTTGTATTGATATAATTAGATACCACTTTTAACATGTAAAATTAATTTTTTTTATCATGACAAAATTTTGTAAAGTTTATTAGTTATTGACTGTTTCAGCATCATTATTTTCACTTTAATTATTTTCTTGTTCCAGATAT